>JAKSZP010000088.1:0-219154 GCA_022478985.1 Massospora cicadina | reverse complement strand
GCCATGGTGCGTGTGGGGGCTTTACCTGGGACCAGAATCCCTGTTAGCTTGTCCTGTAAGGAGGCCAAGAGGGGGTCAAGGGTGATGTTAAAAAGGATAGGGCTCAGGGGGTCCCCTTGCCGGAGACCTTGTTCAACTGGTACTGCCACTGTAAAACCCATTGGCGCCAGGACTCTGGTGTGGAGCTGGTCATAGAGCGCTGATATCCAGCGCCTAGCTGCGGGTGGGAGATGGAAGCGGGCCAGGGAAGCATCAATATACTTCCAGGCTACCCGATCATATGCTTTCTTCATATCCAGAAGAACCACAAAGCCATTCACCTTACGAGAGTTAGCAGTCAAAGTTACGTGAAGGTCATTATAGTTGTCCCATAAAGACCTCCCCGGAATAAAACCGTACTGGGATGGGGAGAGGCGAGGTGACACCCAATTGGTGATGCGGTTGGCCAGAAGCTTCGTGAAGAGCTTGTGGTCTGTGTTGATCAACGCTGTGGGGCGCCAGCTCGCCAGGTTCTCACGGTCTGACTTCTTGTGAATGAGGGTCGTGATTGAGCCTCTAGAGTCGGAGAAGACCTCGCCATTCACCAAGAGTGCAGCGAAGAGGTCGCGGAGGGTTCTGGCTATCACTGCAGGTTCCAGAAGGTACACCTCAAAGGGTATTCCGTCTGGGCCTGGGGCTTTAAGCCGTGGGGATTTCAGAAGGGTTTCCATCACCTCCTGGATGGAAATAGGCGCCAGTAGAGCCTCATCGGCCCGTGGGTCAATGGGCGGCTCTGGAGCCCGCCACAGGAAGTCTTGGATGTCCGATGGGTCCACCTGGGTGGCATGGAAGAGGCTGGAGTAGAAGCGGTGTAGTTCCTGCGTGATTTCCTCCTTATCTGAAGTGGTTTTAGTGCCAATCTTCAGTGCAGTAATATCCTGCGCTGTTGACCGGGCTTTCTGTTTCTGAAAGAAGAAGCGGGTGGGGCGTTCCCATTGAGCATAGTAACGAGATGTTGTAAAGTTTGCTGCCCGTTCTTCCTGCAGTGTGAGCTCCAAGCGGAATGCTTCCTGCGCCGCTTCCCAGTCTTCCAACCATCTGGGAGAGGGCGAAGGCTGGCAGTTTCGCTCTAGATGTCTGATTCTGGCTTCCGCCCTTTTGACTCTGGCGCGAGCTGCAGTCATCTGGGCTTTGGCACAGTTGTAAGCAACGCGGGTGATGCCCTCGTTGGTCACCGCCCATCTAGCCTTGTGGTCAAGCAAGTGGGGTGGGGGTTAGGTGAGAGTCTCCCAGATGGTCATAGACAGCTTCTTCTTAGTGAAGGGGTTGTTGAGAAGAGCTGGGGCAACCCTAGGCCAGAACCTACGCGACGTTCTAAGTGTGGTGGTGAGGACAACGGTGAGTGACATGTGATCACTCAGATGGTTGTCACGAGAGATGGGAGAGGAGACGCGGCCAATTAGCAGGGGGCCAATCAGTGCCATATCTATGCGTGACGCTGACTGGAAAGCTCCTCCATCATACTGGATCATAGTCATGCAACCTAGGCCAAAAACACACACACACACACACACACACACACACATAGACGCGGAGGGTGGAAGCGCATCTATAAAGCCACTCAGGCGAAGGAAATCCTGGAGGCGACTTGATCCAGGGCGTTCCTTTGCTGCAGGGGGTAAGAGTCATGGACGCGACTTATGGTTGTGTTGAAATCTCTTAAGAGGACTGTATTACGTGGGAGATTGAGTTGGACGAGCTCCTCCAAGAGCCAATTTTGCTCCTGACCTGCATTAGGCAGGTAGATGCTTGCAGCGAAGAAGGAGAAGTCAGGAGTGGTGAGTTTGGCCAGTATGAGGCGGCCACCTAGATATTGTGAAAAAGAATGGGCTTTAACCCGTGGATTCAAAACAATTAGGGCGGCATGGTTTGTCCAGAAGGAGTTGCCTCCAAACTGTTTATTCCATGCAGATTGTTCGTGGGGGAGGATATGGGGTTCCTGGACAGCAGCGATGTCAATTTGTGCTGAACTGAAGTTTCAGAGGAGGCGGGCTCTCCGCTTAAAGTCCCGCAACCCATTTGCGTTGATGGATTGCAGGGCCAGGGTGCTGCCATGGGGACTCATAGCTGTTCCCCTCCATGTCCTGGGGGGTTGCCAGCGCTTAAACCTGCTGCTGTGAGGCGGCTAGTTTTGAGTCCTTTAGCTTGACTATTAGCTGCAATCCGTGAGGAGCGTTGAGGGTTATGAGGGGAAGGAGAGGGTGGGGGGGGCGGAGGACCCAGTAAGCCAGCCTAGGATGCTGCCCCCGCTCCGTTGCAGGGGAAGGACCTGAGGGTGCTCAATGGTGACCTCCGCGGTGTCCCCATTTGATGAGTCTGAGTCCATATTCACTTCCTCCAACACTGCAAAGGATCCGCGCGAAATGGACTGTGGGGTTGGGGTAGGACTCTTTGAGGTGGCACTTCTACCGCAGGCCGCGGGTTGCCAGTCCAGGCTGGTGGGCATAGCTCCATTGGGAGCTGAGGGTTGATGCGATGAATCGCTGGTGGAGGTTGGTGGTGGTGCCGCGGAGCCCTGAGTGGGGGTGGCTGACGAGGGGCACCCTGTGGGAGATGCCTTGCGCTTGGTGAGAGAGGGAGTTGACTCTGGGAGATTGGAGGGGGTGCCCATTGGAAGGGGGCATGAGCGCGAAGGTATCCCACACCAATAGTGGGGTTAGCTGTTTCAACTGCTAGGCGTAAGGCCTCAGGGGACAGGTCTTGAACGGGAACCCATTGTGTGGGTTGTGGAATTGCTGCTGCAGCCATGTGGGATCGTTTTTGGCCTGGTTTAGGCCCCTGGGTGGTGGCTAAGAGGGCTTGTTTTTGAGCTGTGCAGCCACTATACAAGTGTCCAAAGGCGTTACACCATGAACACCGGGGGCGCGCCTGATCAGGGTCGACAAAAAAGATCTCAGGGCATGCCCCAACTACCGCCACACGAGGAATAACCTCAATGTTACGGGATACAGTGGGGGAGGGGATGAACGACGCCCTAGCAGTGCGAGCTCTTTGAGTGGGAGCATAGTAAGAGGGGACGCTAAAGTCCACTGAAAGAACAGACCCAAACTCCATTAAACCACGATGGAGTGCCAGTTTAAGAGACTCAGGATCAACAGTCGTTGGTAGGTTGGAAAAAGTAACCCATGAAATTTTTTCCAGGTGAGAGCATGTGCGGGAGATGCGAAGAGATCCACGTGGAATAATGACCTGGAGGGTGGCAGCATGGTCAGCAAGAGCAGCTTCAGTGAAGCTCACATCGATGTAGTGGACCTCCACTGATTCATAGATGGTGGTGTTAATAGGGAATGTCTCCACAATCGCTGCAAAGTATGAGAAGTAATCCTCTGTATAGAATTCAACAGGGTTATGCCCATAATAAAGGCGAATTGCGTGGGAGAGGGTTGAGCGAGGTAGAGCTTTTTGCGCGCTAGTTTCGGCCCATTTTCTTCTTAACATCAGCAATAAACGCCACTTCACGGGATCAGCTTTGGGTAGCGTTGGTGCCAGAGGTTTTTGCCACGCCCCAGTGGCTCCTTTGGTACGTTTGTGTTTGCTTTGGGCTGCAATTGCAGGTTTAGTGTGAGCTGGTGGTTTGGACAAGTTTGCGGAGTTCCCTTGTTTCTGGAATGTTACAGCAGTTGCTGGCGTCATATTAAATTGAGGGGCGGTTTGTTGGGCCTCACTAAATTGGGGAGGCCCATCCAGATTGGAATTAACTCCAGCCAGTTGGGAGGAGGGAGATGTTTCATCACCATCCCAATTATTTGGGTAAATTCAGCCCGAGTATTTGCTGTGATTTCATGGGCAAAACTCACTGGCTGATTGGTGAATTGGTCGTTTTCAGCATATTGAGATAAAGTGCCGACTTGAGAAGTGCCGATTATGGGGTTTAAATGGGACGGGTGAGATTGGAACTGGTGTGAAGCTCGAAAATCTGAACCATTTAAATCCCCATTGGTAAGAGTAGATTGTCCCAATTTGGTGCTTAGTGAACCAGAATGTGCAGCTAATCCAACCTTACATCCGAGGGTTTGGGGGCTGGGTGATTGTTGGGCTTCGCTAAATTGGGGAGTCCCATCCAGATTGGAATTAACTCCAGCCAATTGGGAGGAGGGAGATGTTTAATCACCATCCCAATCTATTTGGGTAAATTCAGCCCAAGTATTTGCTGTGATTTCGTGGGCAAAACTCATTGGCTGATTGGTGAATTGGTCGTTTTCAGCATATTGAGATAAAGTGCCAACTTGAGAAGTACCGATTATGGGGTTTAAATGGGACGGGTGAGATTGGAACTGGTGTGAAGTTCCAAAATCTGAACCATTTGAATCCTCATTGGGAAGAGTAGATTGTCCCAATTTGGTGCTTAGTGAACCAGAATGTGCGGCTAATCCAACATTACATCTGAGGATTGGGGGCCAGGTAGCTGGGTATCGCCCCTCATGGAGGGAGCCAGAAACACGGCGTCAGCAATAATAGATGGGGCTGAATTAGCTGACACAATGGGGGAGGTGAATGTCTGGATGGGCTGAGTTGCATTCAACTGAGCAGACGCCATTAAAACAGCGTGGGTGATGGCCTCCTTGGTTGGAGGGGCCCAGCGGGTTGGTGGGAGGCAGCGCACACAGAGCTGTTAGGCGTGCAGGTTGCAGAAGTGCGATCAGGTGAACTGGCGCTAGTTGGAGTAGCTCCAGGTTGGGGGGTGGTGCCTGCTTTCATGGCTGCTGCTTGAGAGCGGGTGATTCTGGTTGACCCTGAGGTGGGTAACCGAGGGTTGCTTCGTTTGGGGGTGGTGCTGGCTCGTTTGGCATAGCCTGCGGGTTCTTTTGCGGGGTTTCCCGCCATATTTGCTAATAGTTTTCGTAAATCTCTTTAGTGGAGCTAAATTTCAGGCTGAATTGATTTTCGAAAAGTGATGCTTAGCAGAAAGAGATTGTCAGATATGGTTTTATATTACCACAATTGCATAACTCCTCAAAGTGGCAAACTTGGATCAATCTAGGAGGTACCATTTACCATCACGTATAAGAGAGGAAATGAGTATTCTATAAAATCTTTGGCTACAGAAATCACCATAAACTGGGTACATGGCTGCTTCCTACAGCCCTACACTCCCCCCAACATTCTTGAGGGGAGCAATGTCGGACATTCTCCTTCTCAACTTTCAAAAAAGAATGTTGGAGGTAAGAATGCCCCTGAATCCACTACAATGATCAGTCAATTACATGTTTAATCTTCAAACAATATTATGGTTAATGAGGATATGAGTACTAATGGTGAAAAGACCTTGGCGGATTCTTGATGGAACCCTACCCATCAGGAAAATATGTTTTATAATCAAAATCGGTTTAATAAGGTAAGAACTGATAGTAGGATTTCTCTGACTCCTTGGCTGAATTTAAGGTGTCCATTACCACATGGGTCTGTTCTCCCCCTGAGGTGAGAAGATTTTACCCGCTGGTGATTGGGTGCAATTTAACAAATCATTAACACATGGTTCTGTTCTCCCCCAAGGTGAGAAGATTTTACCCGCCAGTGATTGAATACAATTTATCAAATCATTACCACATGAGTTGGTTAAGCCACAAAATATTTACCCTCATTCTGATAGGCTGAAAGCCTATATTTCCTAATTTGGATGACTCAGCTTTTAATACTATAGCCTCAAATTCACATGGCCCCGAGATCTGAACTAGTTTAGATATGAAAAAATAGTATCAAATAGAGGAGCTTTTTGGCTTGCCCCGCATAAACAAAAAAAGGATAAAAACTTTCGAAAAGCGATTATTATTACTTTTAATTTACCAGTAAGTTTCATATTTTTTAAGAATAATTTGTGTCATCTATTGGCGGATCCCACATTGCGGTCCAGAAGTTGAGATTCACCAACTTTCTGCAATAAATAATTAGATCAATCTAAATAAACTAGGTTTACCACAGAAGCACATTCAGATGATGCCAGCGGAATCTTTGGAGATGGGCCTGAGGGGTGATGGCCTTGGATAACTTTGGGTAACCTAGTGTTTTAATGGGAATAGGGTTGTTTGTGATTAAAACGCGTTTTATAACGAGAAAACCATATATACCTCTGAACCTTACTTACTCTCTTATGGCTCAGATAAGGAACTTACTCCTGTGTATAAGTTTACCCCAGAGAAACCCTATTGACTTACCATGAACCGCAGCAATCAGGAGGTTAAAAAGGAACTATGTTTACAATATAAAAATGTTTATGCTACTGCGGAAGATATGGTGGGATATGTGGCCTCAGTAGTAAGAGTGGCCGATTATTCCTCTCCATTTTATGCCTCAAAAACATACCAGGGAGACTTGTTAATGCCAGATGAAGAGTTTGTTGGTGAAGTGCTGGCGCTTTATGCTTTAAATAAAGATCATTCGGGTTATTTTCTACTGACTGCTACTCTTTCATCCCCTCTAGGGAAAATCAGCACCACTATTTTGGTGGATACTGGAGCCTTGGAAAATTTTATGGATTAAAGCCTAGCCAACTACCTTGAGCTGAGTTACGTACCAGGTGGTATGGTTAGAGGAGGGGCTTCCCAAGGTATTCCCACGCTGAAAATTCGGGGTTTAGTGGACTATCAAGTTGGCAACTATCATTCGTCTGACCACTTCCAAGCTATTAAAAACCTCTTGTACCCAGTTATTTTGGCTGTAGGGTGGTGGTGAAAGTTTGATGTCAGGACTAACTTGAAAGAAAATACCCTATCCCTCACTTTAAAGAATGGTCACAAGTTGGTGGTCCCTTTGGCTAAAGCCAACTTTCAGGGAAGTTTGCCCCACTGGCCCAATATTTACCATCGCAGGCTTGCCCAATGCAGAAGCCCTCTGAGGAGGTTCACCTACTTTCCTGTTTGAAGGGGTTGGAATCTTCATTTTATGCGGCTTCAGCTAACGCACACCTGATGATTCTGAGTTTGATTGTGTGTTCAAGCTCACTGTGGATCTGGTGCGTATATTTTCCCCATTTACCCATTGACTGTCCTGAAGTAATAGGCTTTAGATGTGTGGGTTAAGGAGCAGTTAGCCAAAGGCGCGATTTTTCAGCGTACCTCCCCAATATGCTCACCCCTTCTCATTGTGGAGAAGACTGATGGAACTTAACGCCTTTGTGTAGATTATGGGAACCTAAAAAATGTTACTGTATCATACCTCCATCCCATCTGTTTGGACTCTCAAATTGCGCGCTATGTAGAGAAGGCTAAATTCTTCTCCATACTGGATTGCCTCAACGCAATCAATCAGATCCAGATTAATAATGGAGTGGATTGGTAAACACAATTTGTACTAGAAAAGGGATTTTCCAGTTTTTGGGTCATGCCCTTTGGGATTAAGAATGCCCCTGCGATCTTTCAACACCACATTGATGCAGAGTTGGGAGACTTGCTGGGGTATGCGCGGTTGCCTACATGGATGATATTCTGGTGTTTTCCTCTGATCATGAATCCCATGCAGTACACCTTTGGCAAGTGGTGGAGAGGTTGAAGGCAGCTCGCCTTACGCTGAAATCAGTAAATGTGAATTCTTCAAGTCCCAAATCACTTTTCTGGGCAACTTCAGGTTTGAACAAATACATATGATAACTCAGGACAAGGAGAAGGCGATTTATGAGTGGCCCAACTCAACTTTGGTCAAGGAATTTAGGAGTATTTTGGGGACGTGTACTTTCCTCAAGAAGTTCGCGCCCAATCTTTCTGAGATGGCAGCGCCCTTGTATAAGGCTAGTGGAGCAAAAGTACTTCAATGGTCCCCCATTTGGGAGCATGCTTTCCAAGCAGTGAAGTGCAGCCTGTTGTCCACATCCATCCTTCGCCATGTTGATCCTTCAAAAGAGTTCATTGTGTATACTTATGCCTCAAACTTCACCATAGCAGCTGCCTTATCACAATTAGAAGAAGATGGGATAGAGAATACTATGGTTTATTTTTCTAAGAAAATGTCTTTGCCTGAGTTAGACTACATTGTTTATGACAAGGAGTTATTAGCAGTGGTGGAGGCACTGACGTATTGGTGTAATCACTTGTATGGCTCTTCCCAACCTTTCCAAGTATGTAAAGATCACTGGCCTTACTGTACTACCGCTTTCCTCATGTCCTAACTCCACGGCAGACCCATTAAAATGAGACCCTTGCCCAATTTGCATTTTCTTATGAGTTCACTAAGGACAAGGAGAATGGGTTGGTGGATGCTTTGAGCCGCAATCCTGCATTAGCTCCTGATCCAAAAGAGGTAGAGGTTCATAACACCCAGTTGATGATTCCACCAGACAAGATTGTGTCCCAACTTCCCTCTCCCCCAGTCAACAGGCCAGCGCTAAATCCTTTGGAAAATGCATAGTAATGCAGTATTTTTAGGAAGGTAGCCCTTTCTATGCCATTATTGGCTGAATATACTATGGTACTTTCCAAGAGTGTGCTGAACCAGGAGGATCTAACCAGGGGTTATCATGTAAATGATGAGATGGTGTGGTTCCAGGGGCGCCTATGCGTTCCAGATGGACCACTTCGCCTGGAAATCATCCAGAAGCACCATGATGGAATCACCATTGGTATTCAAGGGAAAGCAAAGACCTTTGAGTTAATTTGATGCACCTACAATTGGAAGTGTTTACCTGCTCAGGTGGGATGGTTTTGTAAAGAGTGCCTGATCTGCAATCATATGAAACAAAAATTGACAGCCTTTAAAAGGGTCATTGTACCAGTTCAGAAGGCTGAAGGTCCCTAGACTTCCCTATCAGTGGATTTCTTTGTGGAATTACCTGTTTATGATGGTTATGATGACATCATGGTGATGGTGGACCGTTTTACAATGTTCGGCCACTTTATTCCTTAAAGAACAATAAATAACCATGGCTGAGATGGCTAGGCTCTTTGTCACTCATGTGTTTGCGCTTCATAGGGTCCCCTAAGAAGTTATTAGTGATTGGGGACCCCATTTACCTCAGTATTTTTAAAAGAGTTGTGCAAGACTCTTCAGATTCGCCCCTGCCGTTCAACTGCCTATCACCCCCAATCAGATGGGCATACTGAACGAGTGAACCAGTGTTTAGAACAGTTTCTGCGGTGTTACACTGCCGCAGACCATTCAGATTGGGTTTCTCACCTTCCTATAACCCAATTTAGTACAACAACACTTTACATTCTTCTATCAGTTGTTCCCCATTTTTTTCCAAGCATGGGTTTAACCCCGTCTTCAACATGGAGCCCAACTTGGGATCTAAAGTGGAAGCGGTGGTGGACTTTGCCAAGACTATTAAGAAAGTACACCAGGGGGTTTCCACAAGTTTGGAAGCAGCAATGCAAGTATATAAGGAGAATGCTGATGGTAAGCGATGAGTGTGTCCAGCGTACAAAGAAGGGGATCTTGTGATGCATGATTATTATAACATTTTCTATCAACCAGCCATGCAAAAAACTGGGACCAAAGAGGATTGGCCCTTACTGCGTGATTAGAAAGGTGGGTCACGCCTCATACCAGTTGGATCTTCCCTCTTTGTCTTGGATATTTTTGGTCTTCCATGAGAGCAAATTGACGTTGTTTGAGGGTCCTCCACCAGAGATTCCTGATGCTTATCTCATGGATGTAGTGCCAGAGTGGAAAGTGGAGGAATTTTTAGCCTCTTGCAGAGCAAAGAGAACACTTGATTACCTAATATCCTGGAAGGGATTTGATGCAGCAGAAAAGTTGGGTACCAGTGCGCAACTGCGCACATGGCTAAGACCTGATTGGTGCATTCCATAAGCTTTTTCCCCAATCCGCTGCTTCTCAGTAAAAACAAACAATTTCTGCAATTAAGTTGGCCCCAGCCCACAAGAACTTTTCCCTGGAGCAAGCCCATGGAGGGGATTTGAGCCCCATAAGGAGGAGACAGTAATATTATGGTTGGAAAATGACATCATCCTTGGGACCAACTTGAGAGACAAAACTGCATGTCAGGATGCCAAGAAGGTGAAGTTGGCAGGCCTCCCCAACCTCAAGCATACCATAGACCAAAGCTGGGTGGAGGCAAAATATGACCATGCTGTCCTATGGATGAAAGAGAAATTTGGCCCTGTATGAGAGCAGGAGAGTTAAAATGAACTAGCTTTGTAATAGATCTAAATGGTTCGCTTTGGATTTTAGGAAAATGGGGTCTCAAAACATGTTTGTTTTACAAAATTACCAGCTCAGGTCAGCTGCTCCTACTATCAATTACCAAAGTTAAGACATTTTAAGATACATTGAATTGCTTAATGGAAGCGTGCGCCTATTGGTGCACCTCAGCTTAGACCCACGTCCTTTAATTGATCATTTTTATGAATTCCCTAAAATTTTTAAGTCAAGACCAAACCTTCTTGTTGGTCAGCTTCTCCTTCATAATAAACCCTTTTGCTAGTATACTGTTTTAATTTATGTTATCTTGGACAATCCTGTGCAGACCTCTTTGAGGAGGTCTTGCGCAAAATTAACCAACTACTTTTTAATAATATCTACTCATGCACCGCTGGGTCACCCAGGTTCCCCCCAGCCTAGGGCGCCCATACATTACCCTTCCAAGCCTCATGGGTTTCCCTTTTGGTTAACCCTTCCACTGTTAATCCTTCTCTACCTAAGGTATTCTAGCTCATGCACCCTCTGCTGTACTCTAGTAACTCTTGTACTAATGAATAGTTCCCTGGAGTTGGCCCTGTGCACCGTGCACTACCACGCTGGGAATAGGAGAGTTATAGACACTCTCCTTACAATGGGATTAACTTTACGTCCCAGATTATTACAAGATTACCAATTCGATTGGTATACATGGGGTATTGATATAATCTATTACTTTGAGGCTAACAGCATTATAAAGTGAGTAAACAGTAAACTTGTTGAAATTTTGCATAAGATATCACAGCAATACTTCCATCTGGAGCCTTTTAACTTGCCTTCGCTGATTTTTTATAGTATCTCTTATCATACAGCCACAGGGCATTCCCCATTTGCTTTACTTCATGGAAAGCAAATGTTGTTTCCCATAATTTAAAATTTTTGTGTCAATCAAGAACATATGACTCTATCAAAATATTATAACGTTGGCACATACTTTAATCAAACTACAAAGTGTGGCATGTTCTAAAGCTCTGACTCAGAAAAGGAAGATTTTGAGATTGGATATAAGAACCGGCGACATTTACCCCACTTTACTGTAGGGGAACTAGTTTTGTAATATAATAGCCATGGATATGTGAGAACTAGAAAGTTGAAGCACATATGGAGGGGGCCTTTTGAAATTATCGTGAAGACATCCAGATATGCCTACAGACTGAAGGATACTGTTATAGGTAACCTTTCTAAACAGATGCACGCTAAGTTCTTGAAGAAATACTAGTAGGAATTTTTGGTCAATGACCTCAAGTTCTCAATGAGTTAATTCCCCCACACATCTTTGCTCTCCAATGTTTAGTCAAGTGGGAGAAAATCTTAAATTGGTTTGACTAGCCATCTGGGTTATATTATTTTTTATCCAATTTCTTCTTTACCTAATATGTAGATAGCCAATTTAATCAATTCATAGTGATTATCTTGCCCCATGGGCCAAGCTTTTATAAGTAGTGTCTTAAATATCAAATTACTATTTTTATCAGATCCCTAAGTCTTCACTGGCTTTTTCTTGTTCCCTTAAATTATGGACCACTAGTGCTGTGGCCTCAATTATTTTATTGCCTCCTAATTTCAGCTTAATATGCTATTTTGCCCCAAATCAGTGTAAAAACATTAGATCATGGCCCCTTATAATCAATATAGCCATTTAGTAGTAATTCAATTACATCTACTATAGTACTACTTTTTTATGGATATTCCCTGGACCTAATTATTTGCTTTCCTGACCCAAAATGAATAATACTAAATTAGGTTACCTTAAGTGCTTCTTAGTAATCAAGAAAGTAACCAATGAGAACTCTGGTAGAGAGAGCATATATGAGGAGGAATATCAATTGCATGAGGAAACTTTTCCTGGATAAGCTGTGAGAGTCTACCCAGAGGCTTATGTGAGCATGCCCTTGAGCCACTAGCAGTATAAGATACTTCAGCGTGCTCTAGTATTTGTTTAAATAAACCTTATTATTGTAAATAAGGCTTATTTTGTTATATTTTTGATCAAGGTATTGTCCTCAAACAATATCTTAAGTTTTCGTTTGGAGATAACCTGTGCGTTTGAAATCTGACGCCCCTGCGCCAATTTTAACAACAAGTATATCAATATTATTAGAATGAATGTCATAAATGATAATATAAAAGTATTTTACAACACCATTATAAGATTCTATACTATAACACTAAGAAGTTAGATCTATAGCCACAAGGGCAATAGCAGCGCTGTTGGTCTGAGTGCCTTGAGCTGTAAGGCTTTCCACAAAAGCCATAAGCCAGGTGTGCCTTCTACACTTTTTTTGTATATTTGCTCCTATTCTAACCCTTCCTGGATGGTTGTATGTTGCTAGTATCATGCTCTTGTGTATAGAAACCCCCAACTACAACGCCAAAATGAAAAAAATTAGAAAAGTTCTCCCCCACCAAAGCCCAACCTCCAATTTTTTTCTTTATTTTCCAAAGTTCAATTATTAATTCCAAAATTCCTTTTATTATAATAATAATGTTAAGGGTAACCAATTATAATGTAAGTTTTATTTGCCAAACTCAAATATGAAACTTTCTTTTTTGTATTTCCCTTAAAATTCTATTCTTATTTACTTTTCTTTTTCCCATTAAACACTGGCTGCTTTGGGTATACCATCTTGTTTTTACTTTTAAGATAAGTTTTAGAAAAGTTAAATTGGGAAGCAGCTAATCAAGGTGTACCCCATATTCTCTCCCAATCCAATTTTTGCAAAAATTTTTATAATTTTGACCTTTTTCTCCCAAGTGCAAAATGCAAAGAATCAGCAACCCAGTAAGAAAATGTAAGGCTCAAGAACTGCCTATTACCCCTCAAAGCCCAGTACCTTTATCTAGACCAATATTTTTTAAAACTAATGGCACTGACCTATTTTGGTTTTGTATCTCCACAGTTTTTAAAAAAACATTTTCCAATAATGACTATATAGTTTTTTGTTTTAATGCATTATGGTGCATTGTGGTGCGCCTTGTATCCACCATGCACCCATGGAAATCCTTCAACTCTCATTGGTTAGAGGGCTGTGAGTTCTTTTTTCACAAGTTGCTTTGTCACCTGGGAGGTTACTCAGGAATTGCAGGTTGAAAACCAAGGTGAACTTGGGCTCCCTTGGTACTAACACAAGTATAGCTTTTAGAACAGCCTTATGGTTTTTCTAGTGCAAGCTACCTCAACACCTGGGATAAGTTATTCATTTTTAATACTCTTTAATGTGCTTAAATAAAAAGATCAGGGTTAAGATAAATCTAATTTTGAAAAATGAAGTCAGATTATAATTTCATTACTAGCAAAACTACCACTAACATGATTCCTTGGATTTCATTTAGTCAATTCAGCTTATATCTAATTTTTGATAATCAAAAGTTCAAATCCTTGACAATTGAAGCTCACGTAGCATCCAATTGATGTTAATTTTAAAATGAAAAGCAACACAAAAGATGCTGATTTGAGATCATTTAGATTGAAATTTATATAAGCTAATTAAGTTCTTTGAATCCTTGCCAATACAAAGTATGATATCTAGCTAATTAGAGATATTGAAACTCATAAAATAACTAGATTTTCTGATGAAAGATGTATTTATAAATAATTTTATCAACAAGTATTAAGCTTTAGAGATTGATATTTATTTATTAAACAATATGAAACTTTTTATATAATTTATAAGTTAAATCTTTTTATACCTTAACTTTATCTTTATAATTCTAATCTGATTACAAAATTATTAAAAATATGATTTAGAATAAGATGATTAAAAATTAAGATTTTATCTTTCTCTTATGAAACCAATCAATTAAATAGTTTTAAAATAAATGTACCATTATTCTTACCAATCTATTTGATTTTAAAACGTATTAAAATTTGATTCATATTCATTATGGATACATTTTATCAGATAAAATTCTCATTACAAGAGCAAGCCAAAAGTAAAGGCAATTATAAAGAAACTTAATTTTTGGAAAATAATATTGAAAATTAAATTCTCCATTTAGTATCACTCAACCTCTATGTTCTCAAATCCATCTCTTAACAGATCTTCTAGTTCCATCCTAGAAGAAGTTTTGCAACATCATGCACATTCACTCTTGTACCACCTCCACAACCTTTTTATCTGACAAAAAGTTGGATTCATGCAGGTATTCCTTCATCAGTCAAAAAAAGTGAAAATCACTTAGAGCTATATCAGGACTATATGGCGGGTGGTCCAGCAACTCAAAACTAAGTTATGGATATATTGGATTTTTTACCAGCTGTATAAGGGCGTGCACTATCCTGAAGCATAATCACACCTTCTGAAAGCTTTCCTCTCCTCTTATTTTGCTTTAGGGTTTCAGATCTTCCAGTAGCTCACATTAGCTGTAACTAGCTACTGTTTAACCTTAAGGAGTGTAATGAATCAGCAGTGGATCTTTCATATCCCAAAACACTGTCATCACTAACTTTCCTTCAGAAGCTTAACTTTTGAACTTTTTTCTGTAGACAAAGAAAAAAAGGTTTCAAGCATTCTCTGCCACTTACTCTGCAGTTTGTAGTGATGAGCCCACATCTATTAAAGGCTACTAAGTGTAACGATCAACATTTGTCTTGATAGTACATTTTAACTCAGATTTGGATTTTCCAATTTAGGTTGAATTGTTTAAAATAATTTGGTTTGGTCATTTTGGGCGCTGGGTTGTGGCTCACCCAAGTTGTAGATTAAGCTTGTGCAAGCCTAATCAATAACTCAGGTGAGGCCCCCAAAGCGCTGCCTTTATAAGGTGCGCCTGCCCATTCCAAAGTTCACTTCAGAATTCTTACCCTAGCATGTCCCTTTCTGGTAAATTGTCAGTTGCTCCCCAGATGGTCTCTGGTCAGCGGACACCTTTGTTTTTATGTTCCTAAATAAAAATAAAGGATGTTTTGGGGTTTTCTACCTCGCATACCTGTGGTCTTTTTCAGGTGTTTTCATTTTGAGGAAGCTTTCACGTAGTTGGGTCAGACCAACCACACAGAGGATTTACATAGGCAACCAATGAGAAGTTAATGTTTGGCACTATCGGTGCCCCAAACCTATTCAGACTCAGTTAGGCCGCTTTGGTTGCTTGTCATTGTACCAAACAAATATGTAAATTTTATATGGCAGTCAGAACTGGGGGTTTTCTGGTCCATTACACTATGAAACTGAGAAAGTTTTTTTTTCCTCTTCAAAATGACTTAAATGTGATTTTGACAATTTCTAGCTGCTGTTTGTGTTTGTGTTTGTCTGTCAGTTGATGTGATAGCCAACAAGCACAAACTTTGAAATTAGTTTAGATATTATTTAACAATTGCAAATGCTGATTTGTGGCTGATGTTGAACTCATGCGCAATAATATCATCAATTTTGACATGATGATCATCACAAATTATTTGCTCAGCTGTCTTGATGTACCTTTCTGTTTTTGCAGTGGATAGCCTATCCAAACGCTCTTTGTGTAGGCAGATACACATCCACTTTTTAAAAATATTACTTATAATTTTGTTCATTAAGACAGCTATCACCATAATTGAGCTTCATTCTGCAGATAATATCCTCAGCTTTAGTCCCTTAATAGTGCAGATTATAAATCACTCCCCTCATTTCTTCATCAATGCATATGTACAATGAGTCAATAATAATAAAATGATCTGAAAACACTACAAATAGAGCTATTCACTGAACCAACACTGCTAACGCACAAAAGCAACAAAAATGAGGTCAAAGTATGTCATGGTTGAGTCAGTGACGTAAAACTATAGAGCTAAAAATATGTCTTTATCATTGACTTGCATTTGTATAACACTGTACCTTTATTCTTATCATTCTAATTTTATTCTTTAATAAGTTAACATTTTTTGTACAAAATGAAGCCTATTAAATAAATCTTATCATGTACATCAAATTTATTTTTATCTATCTAATAAGAATTTTGGGTTGTTTTAAAATCTGATTTTGACATTGAATATTGCCATTTAAAGAAATCTTTAATAGATGAATCTTCAAAGTTAACTAGCTATATGTTAAGCAATATTAGGCAAGTCAACCATCTAAGCTCATTATATAGTTTGTGACACTTAAAAAGCTAATGATAGATTAGTTCTTTATGCTTGTTATCTCAATTTAACATTATAATTAAGTAAAGATTTCTCTCTTGTTTCAAATATTAATTGCAACAAATTTGATTTAAGACTAGGTAAGTTTAATAATCTATTTGAGGAGATTGATGTGTACCCAATGTTAGTTAGCAGTTGGGCTAGCAAAGTAAATGGCACAGGATTGGGCTCTGCACCGTCCAAAGTTTGTAAACGCCCTGGTGACACCGGTGGCCTAGATAAACATAAAAAATTGGCAGTGTATAATACCCATAGATTTTAGCCTGGCAAGCGTAATGCAACCAGTTCATCAATACTCTGCAGAACCCAGCCCCTGTTGTCAGAGGAGCACGGGGCTCAAGATTTCCTGGATATTAATCAAACGGCGCTTTAGAAAAAAGTTCTATGAAGATGTGCACAATCACTTCCCAGCTGCAGTATATGTAGCAACTCATTCCATGACACATTGTTGGTTGAATCTTGGGTTTGAAAACAAATGAGTAGCGGACAAAGCTTCACAGGTGCGTGTGGTGGAAGACAACCATGGATGGTCAACGGGTGGTTGAGACAAAATGACACTTAATGGATTAAGTCAAACAAAATTTTTGTAACCTTTGAATTTCTCCCCACCACAATAAAGCGCACAGTGCTGGAGCTCCACCTCATGGATGGGCTTAAAAGCTATGGGGAGTTTCACTTCTCTAAAATGCAATACTTTACGCTTATGCTAGACATGTGCATGGGCAAAGCAATTGCTGTGATCACCCCATCTGTAGTCAAAGCAGAAAATTTGACCCAAACCCCCCACATTACAGTGGTGTTTATCAATGGGCAGTAATCCCACCCGTTCTATACCACATTGGATAGCGCGCCACCTATATGCACCATTTGTCATGCTTTTGGCCACAAGGCCCACACATGCCCCTCCAAGGAGAGCATCACACCTAACAAAATCCTACCCAATGAAATGGGCAGTGCAGACTCCCATTATGAACCAGCTATTAACACTGATGCCACCTTCCCATGGGCGCGCAGGGGTGTTATATTCAGGTCAAACCTGTGTCCCTGCAATAATGCAAAAAGGCCAAGCAAGCCCATAGAGCAGCATTCAAGACAGTTACCACAGCCACGTCTGTGATCCCACCTGCCCATACCCAAGATAACATCAAGTCATTTGCTGCTAAAGCGGTTCATGAATCCAATAACCAATCAGATTGGGTCTTCTAACCTGAGGACCCAATGGGTGAGTCAGATTATTCTTAGAAATATTATAAAGCCTCAATTTAAATCAATTCTACCACCCATTTCCCTCCTAAATTTCTGTCAATCTCCAATGATGCACCACAGGAGCACAGTAATTAAAAAATTAACAATTATCAAATGACGAACAATTTACTTCTAAGCCCTCTGCAAAGAATGCCTTCAAGCGAGCAGATAATATGAACAATATACAATCTTCAAAAAATACTGTTGCTATTGCAAAAGTGGCAAAGGAAGGCCAAAGGGGTCCTTCCCATAGCACCTAAGGTACAATGGGGGAGCCTTCACAATATGGACTTTGAACACAGCTGGACTTAAGGCCTCACCGTCCTGGGCTAGGAAACTGAGTTTTTAAAAATATAATTTACCTAAGGACATCCTGGCCATTCAGGAAACCCACTGTACACATGATGCTGAGGCAAGATGAGCAACCATGCTCCTCTCCTCCCTTTTTTTATCGTTGTACTGTGGGGTGCTTATATGTATAACCCATAAATTTTAAATTTGTTTCTAAAAATGTGTGCCTTAATGGCCATGGTCTTGTGGTGTCCTTTTTGTGGGATGGCAAAGTGCACACTATCATTAATATTTATGCCCTGACCTGTGAACGGGCTTGCCAGGAATTCCTCTTGGCTGTTTCTTCCCTCCCATCTCCTCCTGTCCCATTTTTGGTGGGCGAGATGAACTTCTGCGTCAACCAGGCCACTGACTGCTAGACTTCTTGTCTTGCCTCCCACAGGGGCATGTAAAACTTCACGTTCTAAAAGCCACTTTAATGCTGTTTGATACCCTTCCTAAACATGCACTGCTGCTCCTCAACATGCCCTGTCCCATGTGCACAATGGTTAGTGAGGTCTATGTCCCACAATTACCTTATTCTTGCCCCATTAAACATTCAGTCTTAAATTGCACACTTCACAATGACTAAAATGATTTTTCTGACCACAGGTTGTTGTCAATTTCCTTCTCTTTGTTGCACCCAGTGGCAAAGGCGCCAAAGTGGTGCAAACTTTTTCAGCCAAGATCACGTCGCTCAGGTTTTCCTTGTGGGTGGACACAAAATCTTTGGCATAGGAGTTCGCCACACCGTTCTGTGTGGACCCACTTACTACCTGATCAACCTTCAAGGCGAACACCATCTGCCAGGCATACCACCTCTCATCACGTCACATTTGGGCTGCCTCAGCAGTCATTAGTGAATGCTTGCAGAAGTAGACCACCTGGAGTCTAATGCCCCTGCTGCGAGCTATAGCACAGCTTGAGGCCACAAGTGGGCAGAGATGTCTGCTCACCTCTATGCATAGGTGTAAAAATTTACTTTGGTTGTTATCAGCAAGAAACCCTAGTAACCTTTTTAATGCATAGTTCAGTTTCCTCGTGCACTTTGTCACGTTGTATAGTAGAATAAATTATTAATTGATTATAGTATAAAGACTATTATCTGTATTTTGAGTATGAATTATATTTTGGCCCAAAGCTTGGCCAGTATTCCCAATTATTTACTCATGATATCATACTTGTAGGTGTTCTTTCCCTTGCTCTTGTCCACCCAATATTCGCTGAGATACCCCAGTGACAGTCCCTTTGGTCCAACACACAGTCGGCAGCTATCCCTGATTATGACTCCTTCTTCTCTAGATCCCCGCTCAGATCTTTACTCTTGTCTATAAATGTCTTTCAATTATTGCCCTCTGCAATAATATCCTTGATACAGAACAGCACAAAGGAAGCTGATAATAGTTTAACTATATACTGAATATATAATCTTACTAATTTTTGCCTGTTTTTATTATAGTGAATCCTAGGGAATATATATAGTGAGGAATTTAGCTGTCTAACCCTCAGTTGACACCTCTTTGATGAAGTGGCAGCAATTTGCCATTGAATCACCCATCCTCATCTCGGCAGCAATGGTCTTCCACATCCTGGCTAAGATTCCATCATTAGACATCCTTGAGACCTAAAACAAAAAGAGTCATAAAATGTGTCCCTAACGTTTTCCTCTCGATCCAAGCAAACCAACCATATTTGGCTAGCGATCTGCTTAGGTAATGGGACTTATTACCCATTAAGGCAGGTCACTCACCAACCAATTGATTCACTAGTTGCAGGTAACATCACTCGCCTCATAACTTTCTATTCATTCCCAATCAGTTGGTGATGAAGCCTGACTGATACCATATTGGTACACCTGATAGTTAATCACTATCAGATGCCCCTATTTCATTGGCAACTCCACCCAATGAGATCTTAAGTATTCGTCCAGATCGATCCCCAATGGATATGACCAGGCAAATATCCCAAAATCTCCTAAACATAGTTACTCTAAAATTAGGGTCAACTGATTTCCAATTCACCTCACATTAGGGAATTATCTCCTAGAGACACCAGGTAATCTAGCAGGCTGGGAATATGGGCAAAAATCCCAACACATCCCCCTCTTGCCTAGATTTCCATTGAGAAAAGGACCGGGGCATGAGAACACCGCTTCAGACTTAGGTTAAATACTTCATTAATTAAATTGGAGTACACTCGTCATTACTCAACGCTGCTCAGGATAGCCTTTGGCATATGGTGTTCTTCCTATTCCTCCTCGCTACTGCCTTCTCAGAGTGCAGTCCCCACAACCTACTGTTGTGCTGGGCTGATCAATTTACTTGTGAAGATATTAGTCCTGGGATCTAGTTTTCCCCCCGTCAGGGTATATGACCCACTGTCATAACCAGAATTCTTGGTCTGGCGGCCTTGATTTCCTGATTTTCTCCTTGTCCTAGACAGGAGACTCTTGGCGTCGATGTTTGTTTCATGGCTCAATTAAGAATACTTATTTCTATTCGCCCTTGTCATTTCTTTCATAACCTCTTGGCTCAAGTCATTCCTAATTCTTCCCATGGAGAGCTTATCTCATTAATTTTCAGATTAATTTCTCCGAAATTGGAGCCTAATGGATTGTATAGTGCATAATGTCAACTTCCATATAAGTCCGTCATCCCCCCTCTCATCCAGCTCATATGTTGAATTCCAAGTTGCGATACTAGCAGCTTCTGAATAGTTTGTCTGATTAAGACCTCCGTCTCTTCCAGCATATGAGTTGGGATGCTTGGCAGAACCTCTTCTATGGTCCTTCCAGGACTCATACGCCTAGTCTGATGCCAGCATCTAGTCCTTCCATCAAATTACTGTAAATGGTAACTAATCCCTCCAAAACCAGGCTGGCTATCATTTTAAACAACTCTCAGCTTATTCTTACTCTGCCATCAATTCCATAGTTGGACTTTGATTTTATTTTGGATTCAGCTCCCTTTGCTGATGCTCCATCCACATTTTAGATGCTCCTGAGATTATGCCAGTTGCTTTTGATCACTCATTTCTTGCTGGGTTGGACCTGCTTCCTGAGTTCCTCTTCCAACTTGAACAATATTACAAATCCGCTGTTCTGGTCTCCGAGCTCACCATTGGTAACAGTATTCACTTTAAGCTCCCCTACACTGAACTCTGGGCCCAAGCCACTGAGGCTTTGACTCTAGCACTGAATCCCTCTGATCTTGATACCATCCTGGATCAGGATACCGCCGCTTATGCTCTTCGTTTTGCTGGCCAAGTTCTTTGAAGTTGGTCCATGAAGCTTCCAGCCTTAACTGAGTTCCACTGTTCATTCAGCTTTAGCTTTCAAGAAGCCTGTAGTCATCCCTTATGGGATGAAATCTGCTCCCTTCACGACTATCCCTTCTCCAGTGCTTCCCATCAGTATCTTCCACTGATGGCATTGATAGGGGCATGATTCAGCAACCCCTGTAAATCATCCTTTCTTTGTTGCCAGCCCATATGTCCGGTGTTCTTGATGAATTTTGTCATCAGGCACTCAGAACTAATCTTCTGGCTCCAGTACTGTATTGGAATTACTCATGGTTATTCACTGATTGCCTCTTTTTATACTGTTGCTTTCCTCCCCATTCCGGGGTTTTGCAATTAGCTTCATCTGACATCTCAATTTCCCTTCCCCTTGTTGCTTTCTCACAGAGCTCGACGTCCGCTCAAAGAACATGGTTTCATGTAGGTCTAGCCTTGCTAGCATCTTATCTCATATCAATTTCAATGGGCTGTTAATTCCTACTACAATCCATCCTCCCTCCAATCAAGAGGTGACATAGGCAGAATCATCCCCATACTGAGGAAAATTAATAAAAATTAAAATTATAAAATTACATTGGCTTTTTCTCTGTGCAGTTCATAATCTTTTTTCTAATATCCTTTATCAATTTTTTATCTTTATTCTTCTTTTTTCCCTATGTAACTTGACCTTGTTTCAGTTCAGCAATCCATTTTTTTATTTTTTTCCTCCAAACTGGGTCCTGGGTACTTAAACCTGCCAGTACTCTATGGTTCAGAGGTCCTTTTTGGACTTAAAGATCTAGATTGGTTCAGAGGTCCTTTTTTCAGACTTTACCTAATCATCAGGACATGACAAACTTAATGGTTCATTGGTCCTTTGGGAACTCTTTTATTTTTTTCATCAATCATCGCTTCATATACTTAGAATGAGCTCAATTCACAACTCTTCCATCCTAGAGATTATTGATAGAGTAAGCATCAGTCGCCATCTTGGCAATCACTTCAAATGGACCTGACCATAATGCATCTAATTTTTTTCTTCATCCAAAACCATGCGTATCATAATAGGCAACTCTTCCCCCTACTTGATACATGGCTAAGGCCAGTCAGTTCTTTTCATCCATCAATTTCACTTGTATCCTTTTCTTCAAGTTTGTAATAAATTCTTGCGATTTCATATTGATCAGGATATTCATCATTCAGTTCAGGTATTTCTTGGTACTCATCCCTGACGTAGGTTCCACCAATGAATATAAAATTGGCAGCAACGCGGCCTTTTTTCCATATGATAACTCAAACGGCGTTTTTCCCATCGCTGTATGATGACTAATAATATAGGCGAACATCACCAAGCTCAGGTACGTTCCCCATGCGGATTTCTCCCTGTGACTAGCTTCCTCAGCGTCATGGCCAGCATTCCATTGACCCATTCTACTAGTCCATTCATCTTCAGCCAGTAAGGTACTGACAGGACTCCTCAGATCCCCATTATTTCATTTAATTCAGGATCACATGAGACGTGAAGTTGGTCCCATTGTCGCTAAGCAGGACCTGCAGACATCCATGCCATTATACTACTTGATCTAGGATGAACCTCACAGTACTGGTAGCGTTTACTCTTGTTAGGGCCTTCATCACAACCCATCTTGTCAGATGGTCAATAGCAACTATAATGTACTTGACTCCCCCTGTGCACATCATTAGCGGTACCATCACGTCAATGGACACCATGTGCCAGGAAAATCCAGGGAGAACCAGTCAGTATCCAGTTGTATTCTTATGTGGTTTGTGCAGCTGGCACTCCACGCAACTTGCTAGATAATCCGCGACATTGTAGTTGATGTAATCCCATTAATAAACTGGTGATATAGTCAGTTGTTTTTCTCAGGCCTCCATGCCCGGCAACCTTGTGAGCTGCTTTCACTATAGCTGCTCTTTCCAAAAGTTTCAGGAATAATAACTGCTTCCCATTGATCATCTTGAATACTTGTCCATCCATGGTCTCAGTGTTTTCTATCGCTTTACAAAGTGCACCTGGGATTTCTCAGGGCTTGTCCCCAATTTTTGTTGACCATTCTCTGGAATAGCTCATCCGCTTGCAGATATACCATCTGGACCATTGGCAACTGCAATAAGCCATACGCATTCTGGTGAAAAGCCACTGCTCAGTGGACTATCTCATAATCATAAGCCTGGAGCTTAAGTGCCCTTCATGAAAATCATCCTTCCTGCTCTCTTAAATTATGCAGCCAACGCAGCAAAGAGTGGTCTGTTACCACCTTAAAGTGCATTCCATGGATGTACGCCAAAAACTGCTTGCATGCGTAAATGACCGCAAGGCATTCATGCTCAGTCACGGTGTAGTTCTTCTCAGTGGCTGAGAGTGTCCAGCTCACATACACTACCGGATGCTCATCCCCAAGTTTGTCTACTTGGCTTAGTACAGCGCCAATCGCCATCAATGAAGCATTGGTCTGAATAATAAATCTTCAATCAAATTTTGGATGTTTCAGAATTGGTGAATCTATTAAATACTGGCGTAACTCATCAAAGGAGTCCAGAGCCTCTTCATTCCATATGAACCCTTTTTTCAGATCCTTTAATAAATGGGATAATGGCTCAGCTAATCAAGCGAAGTTTCAAGTAGATCTTCTGTAGTATCTGACCATCCCAAGGAACACTTGGATGCCTTGGACACTCTTTGGTACAGCCTTCTGTTCTATGGTGGCTATCTTCTGGGTTTGCGGCTGCAATCCACTTGAGTTGATTACAAATCCCAGATGTTCCAACTCTTTTTAAAGAAGTGGCACTTCCTTTTCTTGATCTTCAGGTTAGCCATGGACAGTCACTTGAATACTTCTTCCATGCGGTGTAGGTAATCAGTAAACGTCCTACTGAACACGTTTATAATGTCCAGATATACCAGGATTCATGACAGCTTCAAGTCGCTCAATATCGCATCCATGGCCCTCTGAAACGTTGCAGGCGCATTGCATAGATTCTGGGGCATCCTCGTCAGTTGGTATAGCCCCTGCGCGGTATAATTGCGCATTTTCCTGGTCTTCCTTTGGCAAGTCAATCTGCCAATATCCCAAGATCAAATCCATCACAGAGAAATGTTTGTTTCTCCCAAACAATCTAGTGCATTGTCGATTCTTGGTAGGGGATATGAATCCTTCTTCATAATTTTATTCAGCCTTTGGTAATCAATCACCACCCGGTTGGATTTATCTTTCTTCTTCACAATAAGAATTGGATTCACTATGGAACTCATCAATGGAACTAGAAGCCCATGCTTCACTAGTTTGCTGATTTCATCCTCCACTACCGCTTCAGTGGCTTTTAATCATCGGATTAGTCTCATTCTGATCGGCAAATTTTTCTGGTATTGACATTGTGGATCACATCTCATGTGCATCCCAAATTGTGGTCATCCTGAGCGAACACTTCCTGATACTTTTTGTATAGTTTGAGCACCTCCTCTTGCTGGCCTTCTGACAGATCAGCGAGCTGCTCTCAATCAACCAATAGTTTTGATGCTTTTGGTCACCCTGGCCAGTAATCCCATCTCATCAAGAGTCCCAAAATCATGGAATCTTCTCAATTCAGCCGGTGGGATCAGATGAACAAATGTGAGGATCTGATTCTTCCTGATCTTCATCAGTTTTTCCTTGAGATCACCAGAAGAATTCGACTTTCTCCATGGCCCAGCATTATTATCCCAGGAGCCACCCATGGCTTCACTTGGGACTTCTTCCAGGGGCTTCCAACCTCCCCATACAACAGCTCAGGAATCTCCAATGTCAACCCCATGTCGACTATCATCTGCAATCCTGGTAGTATGGTCCTCTCATTCTTGATCCTTAATGGAATTCCCAGTTTTCTAGGATTTCTGCTGGCATTTCGTGTCACTTTCTACTAAGTAATTGGTATCAAATTGGGACAATGCCATCATTGTATATTATATTGATGAAGTTGTTTCTCCGATTCAGTGGAGCTTCACCATCCTTCTGATATACCAATGATAACATCTGTCCCAAAATGGACAATGTATTATCCTCAAAGTTACATTTAACTCTACTTTTTATGGAAACTCAATTCTGATAAGGATGTCATAGTTT
Source organism: Massospora cicadina (assembly GCA_022478985.1). Lineage (NCBI taxonomy): Eukaryota > Fungi > Entomophthoromycota > Entomophthoromycetes > Entomophthorales > Entomophthoraceae > Massospora > Massospora cicadina. The sequence goes on along the minus strand of JAKSZP010000088.1, from coordinate 193,897 downwards.
TGGTTGGCCAAAAGTATTGCTTGCGCAGATACCACCAATGACCCAAATCATAGTGGCAACGCGCTATACGTTTTACAGGAGATAGTGGTGTTCAGCCCAGCTGTCCCATATTCTTTCTTGTGTTCCAAATCTGTCGAGATCTTAATCCTCTTTACCAGCTTAGTCAAGACAATATTGATAGGTGCTCCGCTGTCAACAATCACCCTCACTTTTACTCAATTCACTTATATGTCTATATATGTATACTTGGATTATTGTAATATAGTGGTTACTGAGTGAATAAGGCGTTATTGCTGAATCTAGGGTGTGAATGATTTGCGCCAATAAATCAGGAAATGATACTTTATCACGCTGAGGGGGATCAACAAATTAGCCTCATCTAAACAGACGTCAGATAATTCTTTAGGATTCTCAGCGGTTCAAATCTTGTCCGCCAGTTGTCAGGCATACAGCTGGGCAACTTCCTTGATTAACTTGTGGTCGATTCTCTTTGCCTCAGCTCTGGTCACAGCATTTACATCTAAATTGATCACTTGATATAGCTATTCCTGCTCGTCATCTACAAACAGATCACTGATATCAATTTCTTCATTCATAAAGCCAAGAGGAACAGGTTTCTCCACAGCTCTAGACTGTTCCCTGTCTAGGCCGCGGGATTTTTTCCTGAATCCTTGGTAGCTGCTGACTCTTTGTCCTGGACCAGGTTGATCTGATCCTTTGGCTTTTTGCAGTGCACGGGGGATTTTTCTTATCCCGCCACATTGGTAGCAGACTTTTCTTCTTGTTTAACCGTCTGATTTCTTCAGGCTTATTCCTCAGCATGGTTTGATTGGTCATCTCTTTAGCTCCTTCGTTTCCCTTTGTGGGATTCAGATTTTGTACCAAATTTGATTTGAAGCTTCTGTTTAGGAATCAAATGTCACTCCCAAAATCTTTAGGTTGTTTACCATTTGTGAGGTAGTTATCTCCATCATGAATATGGAAGACATCATTCGATGCAAATTGCAATAGGGCTGAAGGGCCGCTTGTAAGGCGATTCTAGCATCAAAGTCATCCAAAACTTTCGCTCCATCCAGGATCTGAAACTCCTGGTAAAACTGATCTGTGAAGCTAGCTAAAGACTTGTATTTATGAAGCTGGATTCCCATAAATCCTTGCTTGCCTTTCAACATGCATGTCAGACTTCTGAACTCTTTCATGATGGTCATCTTTGTCTCAGCATATGACCAGCTGTCCCCCTCCAGGTGAGGTAACACTAAGTTCTAACAGTTGGTGTCTAGGCAATTCATGACCATCAGCACCTTTTGACGATCCCTGTAGCCATTCATGGTCATGTCAAACAGTCAGAAAAATGCTGGGGCGTTATCCTGATGGAACGTTGGCAATTTTGGCGCTGCCCTAACTTCCTCCGAGTTATTTCTGGCTGATTCTCTTGGTTTGGCTACTCGGCTAACTTGAGGAGTGACTTTGGGTATCATCTCCAAAATGGCAGTAAAAGCAGGTGGCATGTTCCTTGGAGTATTTCACTTCCCAAGTATCGTGCAAGGACTTCTTTCTTCAGCATCACTTGCCATTTTAGGCTCACAAGCATATTCATGAGCTTTAAGTTCCTCCACTTGTTTGATTAATCTTTCTATATCCACTCCAAAATTTCTTAAATGAATGCGATCTGCTTCTCGCTCCATTTTCAGGTATAAGACCTCTTGAATGAGGTCCCCTTCTTTCTTCCTCAACGAACTTACTTTCCCCAGTAACTCATTCCCCAAGTTTTCTAAATTCTCTATTCCTTCTTTCACCTTGGTGACTCGTTCTTCCAAGGCTGCAAACTCCCGGTGGTCCGCTGAGTTTATAGCATTCTGGTTTACAGTGGCCAATTCAGTCCACAGTTTGTGTAGCTCGTCTTTGTATGACATTCTTATAGATTCTTCACTCAACTACCCCTTGTAGTGAGCATCAACTTGTAAAAATTTACTTTGGTTGTTATCAACAAGCAACCCTAGTAACCTTTTTACTGCACAGGTTTGGTTTCCTTGCGCACTTTGTCACGTTGTATAGTAGAATGAATTATTAATTGATTATAGTATAAAGACTATTATCTGTATTTTTAGTATGAATTATATTTCGGCCCAAAGCTTGGCCAGTATTCCCAATTATTTACTCATGATATCATACTTGTAGGTATTCGTTCACTTGCTCTTGTCCACCCAATATTCTCTGAGATATCCCAGTGACAGTCTCTTTGATCCAACACACAGTCGGCAGCTATCACTGATTGTGACTCCTTCTTCTCTAGAACCCCGCTCAGATCTTTACTCTTGTCTATAAATGTCTTCCAATTATTGCCATCTGCAATAATATCCTTAAGACAGAATAGCACAATGGAAGCTGATGATAATTTAACTATATACTGAATATATAATTTTACTGGTTTTTGCCTGTTTTTATTATAGTGAATCCTAGGGAATATATAGTGGGGAATTCAGCTGTCTAACCCTCATTTGATACCTCTTTGATGAAGTGGCAGCAATTGCCATTAAATCACCCATATCATCTTGGCAGCAATGGTCTTCCCCATTCTGGCTAGGATTCCATCATTAGACATCCTTGAGATCTAAAACAAAAAGAGTCATAAAATGTGTCCCTAACGTTTTCCTCTCAATCCAAGCAAACCAACCATATTTGGCTAGCGATCTGCTTAGGTAATGGGACTTATTACCCATTAAGGCAGGTCACTCACCAACCAATCGATTCACTAGTTGCAGGTGGCATCACTCGCCTCACAACTTTCTATTCATTCCCAATCAGTTGGTGATGAAGCCTGACTGATACCATATTGGTACACCTGATAGTTAATCACTATCAGATGCCCCTATTTCATCAGCAACTCCATCCAATGAGATCTTAAGTATTCATCTTGATCAATCCCTGATGGATACAACCAAAAGAATATCCCAAAACCCCTAAACGTAGTTACTTCAAAACTTGGGCCAACCAATTTCTGATTCACTCCACCTAAGGAATTTTTCCCCTAGCGATACCAGGTAATCTAGCATTCTGAGAATATGGGCAAAAATCCCAACAACTGGGAAGGCAACACAAACATTGCTTTTGTGTTTAGTTTAAAGAAAAAATTTTAATGGCAGGCAACACGTGCTCCACCTACCTTATCCTTAAATTCTTTGCACTGTGACAGAGCTTTGCCTGCACACAGGTGAGGTGGCCAGACCGCTCCATTGCAGAGACTCCAGATTAAGTGGCAATCAAAGTTTGAACTATTACTTTAGATTGTCTTTCTCCGTCCTGTTGAACCTGCTGAAGTTGATAAATTTCTCAATATCACACATATCTGCACCGTTTCTCATTACCTGGAGTTGTTGGATATAATTTATCAGGATGAACTCTGGTATGCCATTCGTGGTACACTGCACAGGGAATGCCCAGGTCAGATGGGATTCCATATGAGTTCTATATGAAATATTTTAATTGTTTCTCCTCTTGATTGCTTGCCTCGATGAACCAGTGTTTTTTAGAAAAGCGCCTCCTTCCTGGGGACCAGGAGGCATACACAATAACTCTGTATAAAAAAGGGGATAAGCTGGACTTGGTCAAATGGCGACCCATATTTTTCAATAACAAAGATACAAAAATATTTATTAAAATTATGACCAATCGCCTAGGGGAAGTTGCCTCTAATATAATCTCCTCTGAACAATTTAGTTTCATCACCAAGCGAAATATGGGACTACATACACACTCTAGCCAACGTCTGCCAATCCATGGCTAGTGGAGTACTTGTTTTCTTAGACCAGCGGAAGGCTTATGATAAGTTCAACTGAGATTACCTTAAAGCCTGCCTATACAAGTTCCACCTTCCTAATCAGTTCATTAATTGGGTGATGTTGCTTATGGAATACGCCACAATGGCTGTGCGTGGCCCTGGCTTCCTCACTGATATGGTTCATCCTCAAAGGGGCCTCCTCCAAGGAGACCCTTTAAGCCCACTATTGTACAGCTTCAGACTTCACCCACTTATACGCAATGTAAAAGCCCACCTTTCTGGTGTCCATGTGCAAGGCCAAGCACCATTTAAGATGCTGGCATTTTCTGATGATTGTGTGGTTGGGGTGTCTAACAACCCAGATGCACGCGCGCTTGAGGCTACTATCCAGGATTACTCCAGGTTAAGTAATGCTGCACTTAACGCCTCCAAAATTGAAATTATTTTTCTTGGTCAGTTCCAAACCCGCTGGTCACCAGCACCCCGTTTCCTACTTGCTTTAGCAGCTAGCTCATGGGTTCACTCGCCCCACCCCACCCCATACCGCCCCACTTGTTCTCCCTTTCATTCCAAAACCCACTGCTGGTCCGGTATGCCATTTCAGTGTGTGGCTGGAGGAGGGAATGTACGCTTCATTGGCAATGGAGCACCATATTTTGGACAATGTCACAAAACGCATTGCTTCCCTCAGAGCCCACCAGACTACCCTTCCAAGCAGGGTTGTTCTTTCCAACTCTTTGCTCCTGTCTAAAGTCTGGTTTATGGCCCATACTATCACCTTTTTCCCATCTTTCTTTACCTCGTTATACTCCCTCCTACAAGGGTGGCTTTGGCTAGGCCGCCCACCTCCAGTGCGCCTGGACATCATGTTTGGCCCTCGCCATAGTGGTGGTATGGGTCTGTTCACCCTTGTGGCCCATGCTGCTAAAATACTTGGCATCTAGATCTCTGCAGTCACCAAATCCACACTCCAAGTCCAACACTGGTCACTCGCAGCCTGCTCTAACTTTTCCCGCGTCCTAGGCCTCAGAAATCCTACCCACCCCCATTCTCTGTTAAACTATCATGCCTCACATACCTTTTCTGTGGGCTCACATGGGACGTTGCCCCACTTCAAGCAAATTCTCCTCTCCATGCTGAGCGCTGAGTGGATAATTAGCATCAGTGGGCACACCGCTCAGAGGTGTCGCCCTACTCCCCACTTCAAGCAGGAAGTACAAGGCTAAGCCGTTCTGAACATTTTGATATCCAGGAGGACCCCTACTATGGCCATAGTGGAATATTTGGACATGTTGGGCATCTCATACTCCCTAGAAGCCCAGAAAGACATCTTAAAATACACCCATCACCCTCTTTGCAGCCACAAGTTTGTTCCCATGTGTGGCGCTTCTTGAAATGGATAAACTGTACTGCAGAGTGATCTACCGCATCACACTCCTCATGTTTTGTGTGTGACCGATATGGGACTTTGGTCCACCGCCTGGAAGTGTGCCCACCATCAAAAGCAATCTGGCACAAGGTTCAGCGTCTCTTTTTCCAGGAGCAAACACAGACCTTCAGCCTTTCTAAGAACATCTTTGCCTTGTCTTGAACTTCCCTATACAAACTTCCCTCTGAGCCTTAGTGGTTGCAATCACTATGTGGACTATCCACACAGATGTCTTAGATGCTATTTCAGGCTCTACTCCCACCCTCCAGGAAGCTGTATGCCGATGCCAGTCACACCTTATGGACCACTTTTAAGCATGGCTATTTGGTTATCTACCATCCCATCAATGAAAGTTGGTCTCATCCTGGTTTCTGGTATGGTTGATCACTTCAGACCCTTTCCTTCATACGTGCTCAATAGTGGCGCAAGCCTCTACCAACAATACCCCTCTTCCTTTAATCAGCGTTCCCACTGGCAAAAGGAGACATCATTAGCTTCTCTGGGGTGCCTCTAGCTTATATTAGTGCTTGATTATTTTTACTATACTGGAAATGTATGTCTCATGGTCAGCCTTCCCTAAATAAAATTTAGATATAAACATCATAATTAGGTATAAACTGACTATATTTTAGTGTTATTTGATAAAAACTAAGCTAATATATGGAGTATGTCTTAATTAACAAAAAATACTAAATGAGAGATCATTCTAATATTGGTCTTGTTAAATTAAGTTTCCTTATCATCATTTAGTCTTATTTACTTTTAAGAAGAAGATAGACGAATTTACTACTATGATCAACTATTAAAGGAAGTTAATCAAACCAAACTAGGCTAAGTTCATTTTGTTTTTAATTGTATTTCATTTAAAACTAGTGTTGTTATTAAATTACTATCTAATCCTTATTAATAAAAATAAAAACTAGTTAATTCTGATTACAACTTCTATATTCTTATGCATGAATTATTGACAAACTAAAGTTATCAGAAAGTGTTTTTCTAATAAACTTTTAATCTATGGGTTCAAAAATTATAAGAAAATTTTGTTTTAAACTTGCTTTTATATATCAAAAATTATAAGTATGTTAATTTAATCATAAATTTTACTAGATCAATTTTATTTTAAACTTAGGCTCTGTATAGTTTGTTGCATTTTATATCATATATAGTAAAGTATACAAAGATGTGTTATGAAAAAGCTTCATTTTTAAGTGTATATAAATACTAAATTTTACGGCCATAAAGGCTACAGCAACGCTCTTATTAAGAGTGGCCTCAATCGTAGCTTTAGGCACAGCCCATATGGTGTTATTATGAGCATCTGTTGTTTTTTTAAATTTTCTTCATCTAATTCTCAGCCAATAAAATCTATCAAATATTTCTATCTTTTACTGTTACTGTTTGACTCTTGTTTTTTATTTATTTAAGATAGGCCACCATGAGGATGATAATGCGCCAAATTTTTAGGGGATTGAGAAAGGAACAAATTTTTATTAAAAAGAGGGTAAACCCCAATAAACTTAGATGTGCAACTTCTAATAGGACAAGAACTCCATGAATCACTTTTAGGATATCTAACTCAGTTCAGTGGATTAGTACATAATGACAACATAGTTGTAACATCCTCTTACTTAAGTTTATTATATGGGATAAAACTCTGAGGCAGTTTTACCTGAGTTAATGGCTAACTACAGAGTACTCTCCTCTTAATAATAGTAAAAAACAATCAAAATATTTTAGCTTCATTATTAGTAGATAGCTATCTATAAGTTTAAAAAGTTTTAATATATTGGATAATTATTACTAAATTTGCTTAGCTAAAACCATTGAACCTATCAAATTAGCCAAATACTACCAAACTGCTTAGCAAAACCATTAAACCTACAATTTAATTACTACTAAATTTCTTGTCAGTCTAAGGCTCAACATTTGAATCCCAATGACCATATTCTTTATCTTGTTAGTGAGCACTTCCCTCACAAGAGCAAGAATGGATCAAACTTCCAGTAGAGCTCCTTTTAGATCAGTTCCTAGCTCATGTGATGGATGAGAGGTATGTTACTGCCCTATCTCCCAAAAACCTCTTTGCTCCTATTTCCTCTTCTGATTTGGTAGAAATTATTGAAGGGGAGTGCAGAGAGGTAGTTCAGTTTAGGGGCTCCTGACAAGACCCTAGGGCTTACCCCAAGAGTGTCCTGGTCACTGATGCAATCCAAGAAATCTCTCAGCCCTGCCTATCCCCCATACAAGCCCTGGTTTGCCTGATAATTCAGATCAGGTAGTTATCATTAGTTCATATTATGTGTAGCAAACTTGTGGATCACCCAAATCACTTCTAATGTTTATTTAGGTAGTTTACCAAACGTGAAAGTTTGCATAAAATTAAGGGTAATGGTCTTAGTTCTGAATATATCTGTCAAAATAACTTTATTTCCTTCTGGATACTCACTGCTCTGGAGTTCAAACATTATATCTTATAACCCAATATGATCTTTCTGAAGCCTCTTCAACTCAGAATACTATTCTCAACCTATCCAATTAGGGCTCCCCGCAGAGGCCTAGCTACAATCTGAATAACAAGCTACCTCTGGGATTTTTTCCCCACCATTTATAGGCAATCACCCGCATTATAATGGATGCTAGTTTATTTCTTTAGTTAGTTTCCTCTTTAAAAAGAAATTCATTCTTAAAATTTTAATGCGGAATCCACCTTCCACATTTTCCTTTAGCCTTTACAACAGTGTCCAGTGATGTATGTCATTATCTGAATATTAACACAAACATTCTTTGAGTGGGCATCAAAATCAACTGATCCCTTAATTCTCTGCGCTGTAGTGGAGTTCACAAAAAATTTCATTTTCAATTATATCTGCCAATTTGTTGTGAATGCTATTAATACCTGCAACTAGAAACTACCCTGTTAATCTGCATAAATTCAGCATCATCCACCCATTCTATGCTCCTATACTACTTTAATTTGTTTCTTTATAAAACCAACAGCCACAAATCTCAGGAGGGGATGTCACCCTCCCCGCCTCTCCTGCCATGGGGGTTGCCCCAGTAAGACCCACGGTTGCCCCTATCATAGCATTCTGGCTTGTTATAAAGCCTCTGATATGCTTTTAACCATATTTACTCCTCATTTAACAACTAGAACGTCCCACCAGCTTGTCCCTAGGTCAAGTGATCCCTAGCATCCTGACCATTCACTGGGTACTAAAGCACCCAGTTTGTATGACCAGTCTTCCTTCTTTCAGCTTGTACCATTATATACAACTTAAGCTGGACATAACCTTGCATACATTCAGGACAAATAAGGAACCTAATCCTCAAGCACACCCTCTGACACAGAAGAAAGATCCAGCACATTTGGTGGATGAACGCTGGGTAACAGCTTTAACATTTTGTAAAATGCCCAAAATGACCATTCCTTACGCTCCAAATCTTTAGACATTATCAACAATCTTGTATAAAAAATTATTCAGGATAGAAAGTACACATTAACATCCTTTCCAGGTACCCATTATGCCTATCTCTTCCCTTGCAGCGTCCAAAACAAATGTTAATATAGATAATAGTTCTAAAATGGACATTTCAAGACTGCCAAAATCATAAGCCAATCAATTGAATCACTCAAGGATCAAAATCAGTTCTGGGTAACCCAAGCACCTCAAAAAACCCCTTCAAGTTTATAATTTTGCCTCCATAATCCAAAAAAACCAGCAATTACATGGGTTAAACTCAAGCATCACAAATGCGCTATGGTGTGTAATAAAGTGATTTGGCCGATTGCATTACACTGGTTTCCTGATTCAAAATAAAGACATGATAAGACATTAGGAGCTTAGTAGAATCCTTATAATGACAATCTTTTACCAATGTAGCTGCCCGCCATTGCTCCATCAACATTAACCACCTTAGTAGTATATTTGGCAATATGCTTCAGTATGGTCAATTTTCAATCCATAATTTTCTAAAAAAATACAATAAAAACTTCTTCAAAATAATAATCTTAAAGTTGTCTCCACTGATACCGCCGCCATCCTAACATTTTTTTGGTACAAAGCACTGCCTGAACAATGAACACCATACTCTTAAACATTCTGACTATAATGTTTGTGTAGCAATTTATTGAATAATCTGGCAACACTGGGTATATAATATCTTTAAACTTAATTTCATGTTTTCAACTAATTTGTCATTTTTTGAAACTATGGCAATGTTCAATTACACTTATAATGCTTTCATGTAGATCTCTGGGAAGTTGTACTTTATTCCGTCCTCCACAAACCTTGCAAAAGTACCTGTAAACCATTTTATTAGACCTATTGTTAAATAGTAATTATAATTTGAGTAAGCACCAGCTTGTTAAATGTTAAATGTCACAAAAGACTTGATATTTAAGCTTGAGGAGAATAATTTACTTGTAAATAACTCCTACTCTCTTAACCAAGAAGGTATTTTGGCCAATATTTCTCAATATTACAAAGTATCCTAAAGTACAACCATCATTTGGAAGCTCAATGGCACAATAGATTATATAGAATTTTGACTCTCTTCTAAAGATTCTTCATTAACAATTGTAAGCTTTTTAAATTAAGAAAATTAATTAATTTTGAGATTCCTTATACAGTAGCTTTTAGACACTCCTAACATAAAAGATAGTATGCAACAGATAGCAAGATAATAAGATAGAAGGTGAAATAATATTATTACCTTATTAAATAGATATTTTTCCTTTGTTTTTTATCAATTGGTTGGGAGCTAGAATTCTATACCTCAAGGGCAGTAACTTGTCATACTCATTTGTTAGATGAGTCCTGAAATCAATCTTCTGATGGACTTAGCAATGTTTTATAATAATTTCCCTAATTTGGTATAGTCCTTAATTTTCTTGAAATTTGTTTCAGCCCAATTGTAGGCAATGTGATCTTATAATCTGGAGGAGTTTGGATACAATATTGCAATATAAAGGTATTAAAAACCCTAAGATCAGCTTAATTTGAGCTACATCATACATCTGACAAACAACAATAAGTAAGGAAATATAATGAACTATATGATTTTTAAGGTACCCTAATTAGGGTGTTAGAAGGCCTCTTGATTGCACTAGATACTCACTATTGAAGCTGTCCATGTTCAAGTGCATATTGTGCCAATTGCAATGATCAACAAACAAATCGACCTAAGTGCATGATACTAATTTAGGGTAGATAGGGGATACTTAATAAGTGCCATCAGAAACACTTTTAATACCAAAAGAGCTGCATAATTGGGCATCAATTGTTTAGCAAGGTTAATTATAGCATTGCTAACTGGGAAGCTTGTGAGCTAATAAAGGCGATTTTGACTTGCATTATTATATCAGATTATGCTGTTAATTCAAGAAGGATCAAGGGATCCATTAATGAGGTTGATCAGTAAGAATTGATGGTTTATTGGTTTACTATTTGATTCAACCAGTAAAATTTAACCTTTCCCCGCATGACAAAAATACAAGCCCTGAGATTCCTGATTAGTCAGCAATTTTACTAAAAGCCACCTTGGTATATCGCCATTATGTTGGTAATTCTAGTCCTGCAGAATGTTATCACTTTTTACACTTGCCTCTTCCTTGGAGTTTTCTTTCTGTAAATTGCATCTTGGATTGGATTAAAAAAGCGGGTTTGTACTCCTCTCTTATTGTTTGATAGGATACTTTGTAACCAGTATGCAACTCATCTTACTATTTACATATTACTTTGTTTCTGAATTTCCAGTAGGTGAAATGAGTAGATGTGGGATAAACTACCAAAGTACTAGATATGATTCCCTTCCTCCTTGAGAGCAAACATTAAATTTATTATTTTTATCTATTATATATTTTTTTAAATTTAAATTTTATTCGAGGTGGGCCGACCTGGGGATGGTACCGCACCGATTAGGGAAGTGAAGAAAACAGGAAAGGAGGATAAAACCCGGAAAACCTCCATGCGCGGTGTATGATAGGCCAGGAACTCCATGGACCGCCTTTGCTATTCGCTATCTCGGTTCGGGGCATTGGCGCGCAAAACCAACACAGTCAAAATCGTCCCCTACCCAAAGTCCATTACCGGGATCGAACTCGGGAGGCAGCGGTAGAGGGTCCATACTCTACCACTGGGGTATCCTCCCTTTATTTTTTCAAATTTATATAACATTCTTTTCTTTTCTTCCTGGTTATTTTTTATTTACTGTTACCTATTATAAATTTTTACTTTCTTCCTTAATTGGCCAGCTTATTAATTCTTCTTAAATATCGTGTGGACACAGTTATTTATATTGCTGGTCTTGTCTTACATGTTTGTATAAGTGAAGTTTGATATTTTCTCAATAGTCTTGAAAACCCTACCATGATACTATTTAACTTATATAATTAGCCCAATTTGTGAGTATTACAAAAGAGAACTATATTGCCTAAATTGAATTCAGTTACTTTGTAGCAGTTTTTAATCTACTTTTCATATCAGCCTTTTTAATAGAAAGACTATGCTCAAAAGCCTGAGTTTGCAACCTAATTAAGTATCAGCAAGCTTCTTGGCATATTGAGAAAATTATTTTCTTCCAAGATCCTCAAGGACTAAGTATAACAGCACTTGTAGGGCAGGATTTCTTTCATATAGTAACTTAAAATCCATCATCCTGGTAGCTGAATGATAGGTGATGTAAGAAACCATTGCTAAAATTAGGTAGGTGCTATGTTCAGACAGTTTGTTCTAGTAATTTTTGGATGATACCACCAGTGTATCATTAGTTTGCTTATCATACTATTGTTTATGGGATGTTAGGGAGTGAGAAGCATTATTCTCACTCCTAAATAATTGACATGAGCTTAGTAAGGATGCGGGTGATAAAATTACTTTTTTCATCTGTCAGTATGAATTGTGGATACCCATGCTTGTGAAGGATGATTTCACAAATAAGCTTAGCTGTAGTCAATGCCCTACTTCCAGATAGCCTTAAATTATACCCACTAAGTTAGTAGTTTATAGTCATGATAATGTAATCAGAATTTAAATTACTTGTGTGAAAGGGCCCAGAGATATCAATAGACATGGTCTACCAGGCAACCCTGAGTGATAACATTGATAAGATGTGCTTTTATGGAATGTTGATTTTCCATGATACTCTGCACAGCACTCTAGCATCTCCTGGATGTCAAAGTGCATCACCATCCAATATTAATATCATGTTTAGGTGCTTCTTTGCCTTCTCAAACCCACCATACCCAATGTCCTATGGGCAACCATTGTAATATCTGTTCAGGCAGATGGTTTTATAGATGTATATTTCTTGCTTTAGACAAACTTTTCTAGGCTTTAATTCTCAATTAATATATCTTGCCATAAATCTGATAGCAAATCTTTAACTCATTTTGTCTCATCTTAGAAATCTATGCTGATCATTTTTTAAACAATTATTTACTAGCCTGAATAAGTTTAGCAACAGTGGGCAGATGGGATAAGCAGTTAGCGATAGGATTCTTTGCCCCTGAAAAATGCTTAGTTGTGTAATCATATGCATGAGTTATATTGCCCATTGTCTAATTGGCCTTAGGCTCCTTCAAGTCTCTAATCAGCTTAGGAACGCATAGTTGGTTACAACAGTGAAGTGGGTGCTATCAAGGTAAACCTAAAATGCTTGTAAGCATATATTCCCACTAAGTATTCCTGTTCTGCAACCTTAATGTTTCTTTCATGGATGCTTAATGTCCAATTAGTAAAGGCTACAGGATATTCTTTGACGTACACTCCATCTGAGACATCATGGCTACAACTGCTGTGAGCAATGCATCAGTCTGAACTTTTAATTCACATTTGAAGTTTGGATATTAGAGGACTGGAGCCACCAAAAGTGCTAATTTTCTTAACAAATTTTATTTGGAAAGCTATATCACAGTCAAATGGGAATTAATCTTTAAGTAAATAAAAAAGAAGCTCCTCAATTTGTGCCAATTTAGAAAAAAAATGGTGATAGTAATTTAATATACCTAGGAAAGTATTAATGTCAAACTTTGAGTTGGGATATTCAGCTTGGAAATGGTACCTAACTTAGACGGTTGTGGCCAAAGTCCCTATTTGTCAATCACAAGACTAAGTTATTTCAGTTGGTCTTTGAATAATTAGTACTTCCTGGGATTAGTTTTTAATTTTTCAGCAGCAACCATTTTTTAAACCTCCTTAAAATGTTTAAGTTGGTCGAAAAAGATGCAACTGAGAATATTGATGTTGTCAAGGTACACCAATACACATGATGACTAAAGATCCACCAAGGACGTGACCATGGCTCTCTGAAACTCTGTAAGGCATTGCATAGCCCTTAAATTATTCTTATTATCTGAAACAGGCCCTCTTGGGTTTTATCGTGCACTTTTCACACTTTTCTTTGGGCAAGTCAATTTGCCAATACCTGCTAATAAGGTTCATTGCCAAAAAGAATTTTTCTCTTTAGTCTGTCCAATACATTTTCAAGCTGCGGCAGAGGATCAAACTTTTATTTGTGATGTTGTTAGTTTCTGATAGTAAATGATGACCCAAATCGCTTCTGTAATTTGTTTTTCTCCTAAAATTTGGCACAGCCTAAGAGCTTTTTGATGGTAATAGCATGTCATAATTTTAAAACATTTTATCTCTTTCAAGACAGCTTCTTTTTATTCTTTTAGGCATCTTATTAGCTGTAATTAAGTTGGGTTGTGATTTCTGTTATTAATAGTATGGATGACACCCTAGAAAATCCTAGGTCAAAATCATCTTATGCAGATATTAATGTAAATTTACAAAAAACCTAAACTTACTCTTCTCTAGGTTGGTTAGGTTAACCAATTTAGTCATTGGGACAACATTATTCTTGGCAACTATTTTAGTCTGTAATTTTTATCTCATCAACTTACCAAAATCTTGAAGTAAACTAATTTTTATTGTAAGAAACAGATGTAAAAAACAGTTATCTGATGCCTCTTAATTGTGATGGGCTAATCTTGTAGATTTGCACATAAAACACAAAATTCCATATGATTGGAAATAGTAATGAGAGGTGTGATGTTAGGCTTTAATCATGATCTAGACCATGGTTGATATAATTCTACGTAAAGTCTCTCCAGAGTTTTAATTGTCAGCCCAGTAGGGATGACCACTTGGGTTCCCAAATGCATGATAACTTGCTTTTTAATTTGAGGATGCACTTGACCACTGATCTTTGTGGGCAGGAATTCAATCTTTGATTGTGCTTTGACATTTTAAATTGAGCATATTCCATTCTTGTAGGCCATATTTATATGTAGCCTGGGCTCCTTTTTCCAAACTTCCCAAACTTGTTATAGTATGGTGAAATAATCTGGCCGCGGATAGTGAGAGAGTGTTGTCTTGACTCATGGCCACCCCAAATTTTCCCAGGACATTATTTTTATTTATTTGAGGCAAGGTGACCAGGGGACAGACATTACCAAAAAAAAGAAAGAAAGTATTGACATGAAACCTGAGCAGGGTCAACTCTGTCATAGAAAGTTTTATTCACCTCCAGATTGGGACTCATATTTTTCTGTTTATGTCATGGGTAAGGTTTTCATGTTATTATACCTACTAACCGCCAATAGCTTCCTTCAGCTGGAACCCCGATCAATGTGCAAAGGGCGGGAATTGAACCTGCAACCTTCAGGTTGGTAGCTATATGCCCTACCAACTCGCCTTCCACCCCCTTCTCAGGACATTATCCCATATAGAATATTATAGTTTGTGTTTGACAACGCTATAGCAGATGATGATACTAATGTGGATTTAAAATTAAGAGGTAAGGTACTTTATGCACGAAGTGTCTTATTTTTATGCACCCCTGCCATGCAATACTCTTGACAATTGCTATATTGGGTGCAATCTTTAGCTATTTATCTAATTTTTTACTGACAATATTGATAGAAGCTTCGCTTCAATGATGGCCAAAGCTCAGAACTTGTTCATTGATATAACCTCTTATATACATTCATAATAGGTCCCAGAAGTGTTAATTAGGTGAATATCATTTTTGTTGCCCAATTCCAGGTGTTCCTTCAGACTTTAGCATACACCTGGAAAAAATCTGTTAAGGTTTATTGAAAAGCCACTTATACATATTGGAGCAAAGTCAGGTCAGTAGTTCATCTGGTGTGAAGGTCTAACCCATAATCAATAATCTGTTTTAAGAGCTAAGAAATATCTACTTGGGCTTCTTTGGTTTTCTATGAGCTTAGTTTCTTTTCTTTAGCTTGAGTAGCGACCATCAAAACATCATTGGACATGATATGATGGAAGTTATCTTTGGCTTTGTCATTAGCATTGAAAAGCTTACAAGGGTCAGGTAAGATGCTTTGGTAGATATTGGTGGAGTTATAGCATTCACCTCTGCTCTAAATGCTTTTTTCCACATTATTGTCCTTGTTAACCTTTACTGGAAAAATGTACCCTGAGCTTCTTATCCATCCATCTGTACCATTGTCTAGCAAAATACCCTTTTTATCCACAGTTGTGGCATATAATTAGGCCATGTTGCTATTTCTGGTCTTCTTTTTGATTCATGGATTGGAGTTTTATCCCTTGGTTGCGCATAATGTTATCCTTTGGGCCTGAAAGACCAAAAATTTTGCTAATATTGTATGGTCGATTAGAAGATTTAAAACTGTTGACACAGCTTTAATATATCAATAATCTCTGGAGTATCCATGTTTGAAGAAATGTTTGTATAATGATGCGATATAGTCATGATAGGGCTTTGATGCATGCTCTATTGCAAGCTTTGCGTCAGATTGGTCATTGTGTTAGACCCAATTGATAATCGCGTATTTGTGGTAGGACTTGTTACCAAAGCTTTCATAGGCTTTTTTGCTTTTTTAATTAATGTTAAAACATTTTAATTTTTGAGTTTCTAGTCTTTCAGGCCCTCTGAACTCTTTTAAACATCATCTTTTGCATAAATACATTACCATCCATCAGCCAAATAGGGCGTTACAAGATAACAGCCGTGTTAGTTGAGCAATTTTATTAAAGTAACTGCCTTTACATGGTCTGTTGCCACTTGCGTTGCCATTTATAAAAAGCTTTAAGAATGTGTGAACGTTCTCATCTTTATCAATTTTTTTTATAATTTGAGGTTTTATTTATCATGTAATATTTAGATATAGATAATGGCACACTTTTATTACTCAAACCTCTTGGTAAAGCTTCTATTAAAATCAGTCCCTGGGTCTTACTGGTATTATCTGGGTTTGGGATCAATGTCATAATTTTGGGCATAGAACGAATATTAGAATTGTTTTTCTGCATCATAATCAATCCCCACCAACTCAGCTTTCTGATATTGCTCCAAACTACTTTATTCTGGTTTTTATATTGTTTTTAGGTTTCCCAAGCCATATGTTGGATATTTGCCTTTGCAGCTTAAAAATCAGAATATCCTGGGTTGAGTTCCACCGAGCAAGGAAATGTTGGCCAATTGCAATTTTCTGATGCTATCAAGAGTAATGTTAATAATAATGTCGGCGAGATCAGCCAAAAGTCCCTGGCCAACTCTCAGTGGAACCCCAATAATTGGGGTAACATGAGTTCAAAACCTCTATGGGCATCAAACTTAAAATTGAGTGGTCAGATTACTCTAACCTCATGATGGACTTCGGGGTTACTATAAGAAGGCACATCTCCCACCACCCCAAAGTCCTTCAATGCACCTACGTGGGGACCCCCTTTTATAGGCTTGGCGGGGGTCCCCCAAGGTGCAAGAAATTTCTTGGGCAGTGATTGGCTCAAAAATAAAAACGTTACCTTATGAGTATAATCTAGTCAATCACAATTCCTCTTCTTTCACTCCGCTGCCCTGAAGTGAGTTCCTGAGTTGTTATATTCTATTCCAGCATATTACCTAAATTGGGAGCATCGATGCTATTCCAAACTTATCCCCAAATTCCCTTTGACTTTTGAAAGTAGTATAAATACTAATAGCTGAAAATTAAATCATATCACTTTTAGCTTAACCCCCGCGCTCCTAATAAAAATATAAAAAACCCAATTTTTAGTAGCGCTAATTTTTTTTTTTATTAAAAATCTTTGTAGGATCCAGCAGCGTTATCATCAGCAAGCACCCCTAAATCTGAATTCCTACACCATAATCTGCCTGAATGAACAAAGCCTTACTTAGCTTCACCTCCCTTGAGGCTAGTCACACACTGGAAGCTCTTCTCTTGAGGGTCATACTTCTTTTATAAGATTGTCACATTCCTAATTGAATAAATCTTATTTTGCCATTATAAGTTTGTATCTTTGGTCAGACTCTCTAATTGAGAATTTGTCATTATATTTGAGTTCTGAGTTATAGTTTTCCTCAATTAAGCTCAGCTTTTCTTGGTTTGAAAACCTGACATAACTGACCATACTTTCAAATATTTGTATCTAATCTGAGCATCATCTTCATCTCAATTTAAGGCTTGTGGTAAAGCAACAAGATCTTCAATGTTATATGTAAAAACACCACTTTGGTATGAACATCCTCATTCAAGCACACATTATTTAATCCATAGTCAAGGTTTTTCTTTGCATTATTTGCCTGTTAAGTCAGATTTTCTGATTGAAATGACAAGTAATCTGAATGGTTCAGATTCAGACAGAGGTGGTTACCCTCTTGTGTCCATTTATAAGTTAATGAATTTTGTGCAAGGATTAATGCAGCTAATTTAGGACTCCTAGATCATGTTGATCTCTAGGTTGTTCAATCTTTGATGTGCGTTATTGGAATATTTAAAACTGACCACAACTGCTCCATTAACTATGGTAAAACTAGAGTTCAATTTTTTTCAATAGACTTATCATAAAGACCACCTTTCCCCTGATCATAGTGGATTTCTGTTAATTCCAGATTTTTCTGGAAAGAATTTGCTGTGTATACTTAATTAAAAGTTGAATAAAGCTAAATTATGAATACACTAGTTGCGTGACTGTTTGTTAGACATATGTCAAGGTTTACCATGGCTGCTTTAAAATACTTCAAGTACATCTCTATATTGAGTGCCTGATATTTTAGATAATAAAATAAGCCAAAAAAAGCTCAACATGAGATATACTAATCTTAAATCCATAGATAATGGTTTCATGATTTTTATTTACGCTTTAAGTTAAAATTTCTTTAGCAAATGGGAGATTGCCACATTGGTAGAATATGGACTCAATGACAACTACTCTCCTAAGTTTGATCCTGGTAGATGAACTTTGAGGTTGAGGCAATTTATAACTGTACTGATATTGCACACCTATGATTACAAACCAATATAGTAAATAGCAATGCAGTCCATGGAGTTCTTGGAGTCCTGTCCTATCAGAACGCTGCGCATGGAAATTTACAGGGTTATCCTTTTTCTCAATAATTTTTGTTTTACCACTAATCAATGCGGTACTGTCACCCATGTCATCCACCTTCAATGAATAAGATAAATTCAGTCTGGATTGATAAAGCTACATGTCTTCCTCCCATCATGATTGATTCAAGTAGTAAGAGGTACCCTCCTTATTGTCCTGATAAAAGTATTTAGATACTTAATGGTCTCTCTACCACTTGTTTCTATCTCATTATCACTACATCTTCTGAAATTTTCTTCCTGACTCTGGTCCTAAGTGTTCATCCTAAGTTAGAGTATATGGGTTTAGGTGATCACCGCTTTGTTGAAATGCAGAATGCATAAGTGGTTTGGCAAATGAACAGATGAATTTGATTCTAAGTCTATTTAATAGTTGACGCCTGCTATTTAGTTGAGAAGGTGGTTGTATAGTATCCTAAATATTGCCAAGTGCCTTACAGTACCCTAACCACATGAAAGTTCATATAGCACCTAAAAGATATATATACTTTTTGGTCTCTTATAAGAAATTCTATCTCTTAACAATTGGGAACTTCTTCCAGATGCAATAAATGATAAAAGCTCAAGATTACTTCTATGGTAGCTTTTGGACATTTCTAACATGATCAATTGTATGTGACAGATAATAATATATAAAGACAGAAAGTGTGATAAGATGATAATTTTTTGATGAAAAAATCTCTTCCCTTAAACTTTTATAATTAGCCAGTTACCAATATATATATCTTGAGGGCATATCCTGGCTTTACTCATCTGTTGAATAATTTCAGACATGTAATCCTCTGATGGACTCGGCAAAATTTTATCAATTCCCAAGTCAGTTCAGCACTTGAATTGACTTAGAAAATTTTTCAATTCATTTTTAGGCAACAGGCTCTCATAATAGAAATTTGGGTGCAATATTACAAAAAAGGTGCATAATTGCCCCAAGAAAAGCCCAATTAGAGATACATCATACAGCTTACAAACAACAGTCATAATGGAGAAAGATAACAGGTGAATATGTAAATCAATTTACCTCTAATTGGGCTGGCCATGTTTAATTGCATATTGTGCCAATTATGATGATTGACATATATATTCACCTCAGTGCATCATACTAATTTATGATAGATAGGGCAACTTGGTATGCGCTCTCAGAATCACTTGTTACACCTAGTGAGCCAAATAATTGGGCATCAACTGCTTAATAAGGTTATTTATAACATCACTAATCAGTAAATATGTGAGATAATAAGGTCATTTTTAAGTTAAATTATTATATTGGATCATTCTGTTAATTTGGGAAGGACCAAGGGATCTATCAATAGGGTCAATAGGTCAGAATTGATGGTTTTCTAAAAGGGTTTAATATCTCGAGTCACCAACAAATCTGATACCTATCACAGCCCTTTTGCTTGTGTGGTAGTATTAGTTACCATGTAAAATTAGTATCTCCCTATTTCAATAAGATATTTCCTTATTTAGATAAAATGAAGATAGCTATGCCACTGGCTTTCTGGGCATTTCACTGGGTTCTGTCGCGCATTGGGTGAAAGCCCATCTTATTACATTTAGATGTATTCCTGAAACTGCTAATTATAATAATACAGAAATATAGAAAATTAAAATCCTGATTATTTTGATGATAATTTGTTAGGACACTTCTCTTTATATATATTGTAGAAAATATAAAATTTCGATAATTCAAATTTTGCTGCAGAGACCAAAGCTCACAATCATTTTAATGATGGATCAGTCAAGACATCCCCCTTATATATGCTAAAATATAATACACTTATACATATATTATATTTTCTGTATAGTACTATCAAGCACACTATATAATAGCTTATGCTATAATCACATAATTGTCTTAAATTCCTAGATTTTGTTATATAAAGAGACTTTATTATTGTGTGTTTACAATGGTTTTATAAATTCTCTCTTGCATCATATATATGTTAAATAACATAAAGTTTTTTTTAGAAATACTATTGTGCTTACTTTGTTATTACTTTACTCACATCACATTTCATTAGAGTTTATAAAAAGATGATATATAATTTATGCTACCTTAATCTAACTAACTTTTGCTTGCTACAGATAGAGATATATAAATGATTATGACTTAGTGAGCAGTTTAAATTGTGGATTACTAATAATAGATAATAATATAACTGAAACAAAATAAAGTCTGTAGTAGGTTTTTATATAAACAGCACTGATAAGCAAGACAAAATTTTACCAAAATAAGCTATGGATTAATTAATTTCGTTAGTTTCAAATTATATTATAGTAGATGTTTAAGAAACAAAAGTTACACAAGTTAAATAGTATATTCATAACAAGCTAAAAACAACAGCGTTGCTTGGGTCTATAATATACTAAATGATCCCAATTGATTTTATAGGCTTTAATAGATGTCTAATAAAATTTTTTTGGAAGTAGTTACATATGTCAAGTTTATAAAGTATTCACTAAACTGTCTAGTCAGATAATAAAAATATCAAGTTAATACCACTGTAAAAATTTATTGAGTTTGGTTATTATTATCAAACAACCCCAATAAACTTATTACTGCACAGGTTCAGTTCCTGTGCACTTCGTCCACATGGTATAGTACTTGATATTATCAGTTAATAATAGTATGACAACTATTATCTGTAGTTGAATGGAATTCTTAGGTCTCAGCCCAATGCTCAGCTAGCATTTTCACTCAAAATACTTGAGATATCTCAAAATATGTATTTGTTCCCTCATACTGTCCACCCCAATCTTCTCTAAGATTCCCTGGCAACTGTCTCTCTAGTTCAACACACAGTTGGTAGCAATCCCTATTGTTTCCACTTTTTCTCTAGATCCCTGCTCAGATCCTTAATATTTCCCCAATAGAGTCTCCCAATTATTGCACACAGCAATAATATCCTTGAGAATAAAAAACAAAAGAAAGCTGATAGTAGTTTACTACTTATACTATATACCAGATGAAAAACTATATAATTGTATATATGTAGTATTATCTAATTAACTATCTATCTATCTGTTTTCTGTTTTTTATTATGAGTGAATTCTAGGGAATTTATAGTGGGGATTCAGACATCTAACCCTCAGTTGACACCTTTTCGATGAAATGGCAGCTGTTGCTATTGAATCACCCACCCTCATCTTGGCAGCAATGGTCTTCCCCATCCTGGCTAGGATTCCATCATTGGACATCCTTTAAACCTAAATGAAAAAGTCAGAAAACGTGTCCCTAACATTTTCCTCTTGATCCAAGTGAACCAACCATATTTAGGTAGCGACCTTCTTAGGTAATGGGACTTATTACCCATTAAGGCAGGTCAAGAACCAAATGATTGATTTGCTAGTTGAAGGCAGCATCACTCAACTCGCAACTTACTACTCATTCCCAATCAGTCAGTGATGAAACCCAACTGATCCCAATCAGTACACCTGATAGTTAATTACTATCAGATGCCCCTATTTCATCAGCAACTCCGCCTGACAAGATCTTAAGTATTTGTCCATATTGATCCCCAACAGATACGACCAGGAAAATATCCTAAATTCCTCTAAACATATTTACTTCAAAATTAGGTTCACCAATTTCCAATTCACTTCACATTAGGGAATTATCCCCTAGCGATTTCTAGTAATCTAACAGTCTGGTAATATAGGCAAAAATCCCAACACATCCCCCCTTTTGCCTAGATTTTTAGCGAGAAAAGGACAGGGGCATGAGAAAACCACTTTGGACACTTTGTCAAATACTTCATTAATTCAAGCAGATTATGATTGTCAATACTCAACAATGCTTGGGATGACCTTTGGCATGCAATTTCTTCCTCTTCCTCCTCTCTACTGCCTACTCAGAGTGCAGTCCCCAGGATCTACTGTCATGCTGGGCCCTTTAAATTTACTCGTGATGATATTAGTCCCAAGATCAGGGTTTCCCCCTGTCAGGGCATATGACCTGCTGTCATATTTAGGATTCTTGGTATGGCATCCTTGATTTCCTGATTTTCTCCTCGTCCTAGAAAGGAGACTCTTGACGTTGATGTTCATTTCATTGATCAATTAAGAATACTTACTTATGTTCACCCTTGTTATTTCTCTCATAACCTCTTGGCTTAAGTCAATAGTAATTCTTCTCTTGAGAGCTTATCTCATTAATTTTAAGATTGTTTTCTCCAAAATTGAAGCTTAATGGATTGTAGAGTGCATAATGTTGACTTCCATATAAGTCTGACATCTTTCCCTCATCCAGCTCATATATCAAATTCTGAGTCGCGGTACCAACAGCTACCAAACAGTTTTTCTGATCAAGATCTTTGGCTCTTCCAGCAGATGAGTCAGGATGCGCGCCAGAACCTCCTCTATGGTCCTTCCAGGACTCATAAGCCTAGCCTGACACCAGCGGATAGTCCTTCTGTGGAGCTACCGGAAATGATAACCAATTCCTCCAAAAACAGGCTTGCAATCATTTATAAACAACTCTGTCCAATTCTTCCTCTGTCATCAATTCTATAGTTTTATTTTGAAACTCTCCTAAATTTTTCTCCTTTTGTAGATGCACCAACCATCATTGTGGATGTTCCTGAGATTATGTTCTTTGCTCTTTATTGCTCTTTTCTTGCTGGGTCAGACTTTCTTCCTGAGTTCCTCTTCTAACTTGGACAATACTGCAAACCTGCTGTCTTGGCTACTGAGAACACCATCGGTAACAGTATTCATTTTGAGCTCCCCTATGATGAACTTGGGCCCAAGTCACTGAGGCTTTATCCCTAGTGCTGAATCCCTCCGATCTTGAGAATATTCTAGATCAGGATATCACTGCTTATGCTCTTTTCTTTGCTGGCCATGTTCTTCAAAGTTTGTCCACAAAGCTTCCAGCCTCTTCCAGGTTCCATCATTCCTTCAGATTCAGTTTCTGAGAAGCCCATAGTCATCTCTTGTAGGATGCCATTCACTCCCTGCATGACTATCTCATCTCCAGTACTTCCCATCAGTATCTTCTGCTGATGGCTTCAATAGGGGGCATTATTTAGCAACCCCATCCAGTATCCCTTGTTTGCGGCTGGCCCATATTTCTGGTGTTATTGATGAAGCCCATTGTCAGGCGCTCAAGACTATTCTTCCAGCTTAGGTACTATATCGGGATTACTCAGGGTTATTCATTGACTGCCTCTTTCTATACTGTTGCTTTCCTCCCCACTCCTGGGTTTTGTTATTGGCTTCTTCTGACATTTCAATTTCCCTTCCCCTAGTCACTTTATTGCATGAATCTGCATACACTCAAAATGCTTGGTTTCATGTAGTTCTAGCCCTCACTATAATCCGATCTCACATCAAACTTTGATGGGCTGTTCATTCATACCGCGATCCATCCTCTATCCCCCAGGGCTACATAGGTGGAATCATCCCCATATCAATGACAATCAATAAAAATAGAAACTATAAAACTATGTTGATTTTTTCTGAGCAGTTTATAATCTTTTTTCAATATCTTTTATCAATCTTTTATTTTTATTCTTTTTTTTATGGGACTTGACCTTGTTTCATTTCAGCGGTCCATCTTTCTTTATTTTCCCCCAAACTGGGTCCTGGGTACTTAAACCTACCAGTTTACTATGGTAAAGAGGTCCTTTTTTCAGACTTAACCTAATCATCAGGACATGACAAACTCAATGGTTCATTGGTCCTTTGGGAACTCTTTTATTTTTTCATCAATCATCGCTTCATATACTTAGAATGAACTCAGTTTACAATTCTTCCATCCTAGAGATTATTGATAGAGTAAGCATAAGTCGCCATCCTGGCAATCATTTCAAATGGACCTGACCACAATGCATCTAATTTTTCTTCATCCAAAACCATGCGTATCATAATAGGCAACTCTTCCCCTACTTGATATTTAGCTAAGGCCAGTCATTTCTTTTCATCCATCAATTTCACTTGTATCCTTTTCTTCAACATATAGTTGTATGCTTGAACTTGCATATTGATTAGGATATTCATCAGTTGGTTCAGGTACTGTTTAGCAATCATCCCTGATGTTGGTTCTACCACTGAATATAAAATTGGCAGCAACGCAGCCTTCCTCCCATATAACAACTCAAATGGCGTTTTTCCCATTGCCATATGATGACTAATATTATAGACAAACATCACCAAACTAAGGTATGTTCCCCATGCAGAAGTACTTCCTGCGACCAGCTACCTCAGCATTGATGCCAGCGTTCCATTCACAAATTCTACCAGTCAGTTTGTCTCCTGCTGGTAGGGTACTGGCACGACCCCTATGATCCCCATTATCTCATTCATTTGTGGGATCACATGAGATGTAAAGTTTGTCCCATTATTGCTAAGCAGGACCTGTGGACATCCATGTCAGTATACTACTTGATATAGGATGAACTTCACTGTACTGGTAGCTTCTACTTTCACCAGGGCCATCATATCGACCCATCTTCTCAGATGGTCAATGGCAACTATTATGTACTTGACTCCCCCTGTGCTCATTGTCAGAAGTCCCATTACATCAATGGACACCATATGACAGGCAAGTCCAGGGTGGGCCAGTCGGTATCCAGTTGTATTCTTATGTGGTTTGTGCAGCTGGTACATCACCTAACAAGCTAGATAGTTGGCAACATTGTAGTTGATTGACTCCCAGTAATAGTACTGGCGAGTATGATCAGTTGTTTTCTCATGCCTCCATACCTGACAACCTTATGAGCGGCTTGAACAATAGCTGCTCATTTTGATGGCTTCAGGAATAATAACTACTTCCCATTAATCATTCTAAACACTTGTCCATCCATGATCTCAGTGTTTTCCATCACTTTAATGAAGTGTACCTTGGATTTCTCGGGGCTAGTTCCTGATTTCTTTGTCAACCATTCTCTGGAATAACTCATCCTCCTGTGAAAATTCTTTAGGGACCATTGTTAACTGCAATAATCCATCTTCATTCTGGTGAGAAGCCCCTGCAAGGTGGGCAATCTTGTAATTGTAAGCCTGTAGCTTAAATGCCCATTGGGCCAGTCTTCCTTCTGGTTCTCCAAAATTATGGAGCCAAAACAACGAAGAGTGGTCTGTCACTACTTTAAAGTGCGTTCCATGGATATACACCTGAAAGTTCATACAGGCGTAAATGACTTCAAGGCATTCACGCTCAGTTACGATGTAGTTCCCCTCTGCAGCTGAGAGTGTCCAGCTCACATTTGCCACTGGATGTTTGTCCCCTAATTTATCTACTTGGCTTAGTATGGCGCCGATTGCCATCAACAAAGAATCAGTTTGTATAATAAACTCTCGATCAAGATTCAGATATTTCAAAATTGGATAATCTATTAGGTACTGACATAGCTCATCAAAGGATTCCTGCACTTCCTTATTCCATACAAATCCTTTTTTGGATCCTTCAACATATGGAATAAGGGCTCAGCTATTTGGGCAAAGTCTTATAAATCTTAAGTAGTATTCAACCATCACAAGGAACATTTGGATGTCTCAGACACTTTTCATCCCAGCCATCTTTTCTATGGCTTCTATCTTCTGAGATTGTGTCTGCAATCCACTAGAGTTGTCACAAATCCCAAATCTTCCATCTCTTTTTTAAAGAAGTGACACTTCCTCAGCTTGATCTTCAGGTTATCCGTGGACAGTCACTTGAATACTTCTTCCAAGTGGTGTAGGTGATCAGAAACGTCCTATTAAACACATTGATATCGTCCAAGTATACCAGGATGCATGACAACTTCAAGTCACTCAGTATAGCGTCCAAGGCCCTCTGGAACGTTGCAGGCGTAATACATAGACCCTGTGATATCCTCGTTGGTTGGTATAGCCCCTGCGCGGTAATAATTGCGCATTTTTCTTGGTTTTCTTTTGGCAAGTCTATTTGCCAATATCCTGAGATCAGATCCATTGTGGAGAAATAATTTGCTTCTCTAAATTGGTCTAGCGCATTGTCAATTCTTGGTAGGGGATACAAATCCTTCTTTGTAATATTATTCAGATTTTAGTAGATAATAACCACCACCCGGTTGGAGCCATCCTTTTTCTTCATGATAAAAATTGGATTCGCTTAGGAACTCAACAATGGAACTAGAAGCCCATGCTTCACTTGTTTGCTGATTTCATCTTCCACTACCACTTCAGCTGCTTATGATCATTGGATCAGTCTCATCCTGATTGGCAAACTTTCCCCAGTGTCAAACTTGTGAATCACATCTCTGATGCATCCCAAATTGTGGACATCCAGAGCGAATACTTCCCAATACTTTTAGAACAATTTGAGCACTCCTCTTGCTGGCCTTCTGACAGATCTGCGAGTTGCTCTTGATCAACCAATAAGTTGATACCCTCAGTTACCCCGCCAGTAATCCCATCTCATTGAGAGACCCAAAATCATGTAATCTCCTCAATTTGGCCATCAGGATTAGATGAACAAATATGATGATCTGATTCTTCCTGATCTTCATCAGTTTTTCCTTTGAATTCACCAGAAGAATTCGACTTTCTCCATAGCCTAGCATTATTATCCCAGGAGCCACCCAAGGCTCTACTCTGGACTTCTTCCAGGGGCTTTCAACCTCCCCATACAACATCTTAGGTATCTCCAATGTCAAACCCATGTTGACTATCATCTGCGATCCTGGAATTATGGTGTAAAAATTTTATAGGTTTCCTGATTATTTTTGGCCAATAACCCCTATAAACTTATTACTGCACAGGTTCAATTTCCTTATGCGCCTCGCGTTGTAAGAATATATAACCCAATAATAGTATGGCGATTATTATCCATAGTCAAGTTAGAATTATCTTCAGGCCCAACGCTTCAGCTGGTATTTCCAATAATACTGAATATTGCACTCTTAAGGATTCGTTCCCTAAAATTCTGTCCACTTGATCTTCGTTAGGATCCTTTGATGACAGTCCCTTTGGCCCAACACACAATCGGCAGCAATCCCTTAGCTGTGGTTCCCTTTGTCTCTAGATCCCCACTCAGATCTCTACTCTTCTCTGAGAGTCTACCAATTATTGCCTTCTGCAATAATATCCTTGAGATGGAATCTTCACACTAGATGCTGATAGTCTAACTATTACCAAATCTACAGTCAAACTAATAAGGTTCTTTATTAGTTCTTTACTGACCGTGGACTTGTGTCAATCAGTGAGTATTTTCCAGTGTAATACTTGAGTGTTCTACTACTATACTACTTTACTACTGTACTACTACTTTTGAGTTTGAGTGTTTTTTATTATAGTGAATTCTAGGGAATTTATAGGGGATTCAGCTATCTAACCCTCAGTTGACACCTCTTTTGATGAAACGGCAGCTGTTGCCATCAAATCACCCTTCCTCATCTTGGCACTAATGGTCTTCCCCATCCTGACTAGGATTCTGATGTTAGACATCCTTGAGACCTGAAATGAAAAGAGTCAGAAATGTATCCTTAACGTTTTCCTCTTGATCCAAGGAATCATCCATAATTGGCTAGCAACCAATTGATTTGCTAGTTGCAGGCAGCATCACTCGCCTCGCAACTCATTAAACATTCCCAATCAGTTGGTGATAAAACCTGACCGATCCCAATTGGTACACCTGATAGTTAATTACTATCAGATGCCCTTATTTTGTCAGCCCTTCCACCCGATGAGATATTAAGTATTCATCAGGATCAATCCCTGATGGATATGACCAGATAAATATCCTAAAATCCCCCAAATGTAGTTCCTCCAAAATTCGGGTCAACTGATTTCCAATTCACTTCGCCTTAGGGAATTTTTCCCCTAGCGATACCAGGTAATCTAGCAGGCTGGGAATATGGGCAAAAATTCTAACACATCCCCCTCTTGCCCAGATTTCCAGCGAGAAAAGGATTGGGCATTGAAACACCACTTTGGGCACCTGGTCAAATACTTCATGGGTTCAAGCGGAGTACTTCATTAATACTCAACGCTGCTCAGAATGACCATTGGCATATGGCATTCCTCCTCTTCCTCCTCGCTACCGCCTAATCAGAGTGCAGTCCCAATGACCTCTTGTTGTGCCAGGCAATTGATTTACTCGTGACAATCTTTTTCCCAGAATCCAGTTTTCCCCCTGTCAGGGTATATGACCCACTGTCATATTCAGGTTTCTCAGTCCAGCTTCCTATATTTCCTGATTCTCTCCTCATCCTAGACAGGAGACTCTTGCCATCGATATTTGTCTCATGGATTAATTAAGAATACTCATTTATATTCACCTTCATTATTTCTTTTATAACCTCTTAACTGTAAGTCATTCTTCCCTCAGAAAGCTTATTTCATTAATTTTATGATTTAATTTCCTGAAATCTGAGCCTAATGGAGTGTAGGGTGCATAATGTCAACTTCTATATCAGTCTGACATCCCCCCTCTAGTCCTGCTCATATGTCGAACTTGGAGTCTCGCTACCAACAGCTTCTTAACAGTCTATCCAATTTGGACCTCCGCCTCTTTCAGCAAATGAGTCATGATGCTCGGCGGACCCTCTTCTATGGTCCTTCCAGGACTCATACAGCTGGCCTGGCACAAGCAGCTAGTCTTTCTGTCAAGTTACCGGAAATGGTATCCAATCCCATCAAAACCAGGCATGCCATCATTTCAAATACTTTTGGCTGAATCTTCCCTTGCAGTCGATCCCCAAGTTGGACTTCAAATCCCTTCTGGATTTGGCTCCTTTCACTGAGGCTCTGAACATCATTGTCAATGCTCCAGAGGTTATGTCAACTGCTCCAGATCGTTCATTCCTGGTTGGGTCAGAATTGCTCCCTGAGTTCCTCTTCTAGCTTGGTCAATTATACAAACCCGCTGTATTGGTTTCTGAGCTCACAATTGGGAACAGCATTCATACTGAGCTCCCCTATGCTGAACTTTGCGTGCAAGTCACTGAGGCATTGTCATTAGTGCTGAATCCCTCAGATCTGGACAACCTTCTAGATTAGGATACTGCCGCTCATGCTCTCCTCTTTGCCAACCAAGTTCTTCAAAGTTGGTCAACAAAGCTCCCAGCCTCGCCTGACTTTCATCAGTCATTCAGCTTCTGCGAAGCTCATAGTCATCATTTACAGGATTCAATCCATTCATTACACAACTACCTCTTCTCTGGAGCTTCCCATTGCTATCTTCCATTGATGGTACTAATTGGGGGTATGATTTGACAACCTCCCTCTAGTATTCCTTCTTTGCTGCTAGCTCACATGTCTGGCGTTCTTGATGAGGCCCATCAGCAGGCACTCAAGAAAAATCTTCTGGCGCCAGTGCCTTATTGGGATTACTTATGGTTATTTGCCAAATGCCTCTTCCTTTATTGCTGTTTTCCACCCCACTCCAGGGTTTCACGATTGGCATCTTCCAACATATCTATCTCTCTTCCCCTAGTCGCGTTTTCTCAGGGCTCAGCATCTACTCAACAAATGTGGTTTTGAGTAGGACTCGCCATTGTAAGTGTCCGATCATATATCAATTTTGACAGACTATTCCTCCCTACTGCGATCCATCCTCCCTCCCCCAAGAGGCGACATAGGTGGAATCATCCCCGCAATGAGGACAATTAAAAATAAAAAATAAAAATTTTATAAAAATATATTGGCTTCTTTTTTCTTATCTACGCTTTTTACATATATATATATATATATATATATATATATATATTATTTTTTCAATATCTTTTTTTAAAAAAAATTTCTATGGGAATTGACCTTGTTTCAGTTCAGAGGTCCATTTTTCCCCCAAACTGGATCCTGGGCACTTAAACCTACCAGTTTTCCAAGGTTCAGAGGTCCTTTTTTTCGGACTTAACCATCTAGATTGGTTCAGAGGTCCTTTTTTGGACTTAACCTGATCATTAGGACATGACCAACTTAATGGTTCATTGGTCCTTTGGGAACTCTTTTTTTATTTTTTTTCAATCCATCGCTTTAAATATTTAGCGTGGACTTAGTTTACTACTCTTCCATCTAAGAGATTCTTGATGGAATAAGCATCAGTCGCCATCTTGGCAATTACTTTGAACAGACCCAACCATAGCACATCCAACTTGTTTCTTCATCCAAAACCATGCATATCACAATAGAAAACTCTTTCTCCTATTTGATATTCTTCTAATGGTGGTCAGTTTTTATCATTTTTTAATTTTGCTTGTATCCTTTTCTTTAAGTTAGTATTGAATGCTTGCAATTGCATATCGCTCAGGATACTCATCAGTCAGTTCAGGTATTGTTTGGTACTCATCCCTGACATAGGTTCTACTATCAAATATAATATTGGTGGTAATGCATCCTTTCTTCCATAAAGTAATCCCAACGGTGTCTTTCCCATCGCCAAATGATAACTAATGTTGTAGGCAAACGTCACCAAACTCTGGTACATTCCCCACACGGAAGTTCTCCCTGCGACTAGCTTCCTCAGCATCGCAGCCAGCGTCCCATTGACCCGTTCTACCAGTCCATTCATCTCTGGCTGATATGGTACTGACATGAATCCCCGGATCCCCATTATTTCACTTAGCCTCAGGATCACATGGTATGTGAAGTTGGTCCCATTATCGCTCAGTATAACTTGTGGACACCCATGCTGGTATACTACTTGATCCAGGATGAATCTCGCAGTACTGGTAGCATCAACTTGGGTTAATGCTTTCATTTCAACCCATCTCATCAGATGGTCAATGGCTACTATAATGTATTTCACTCCTCCTGTACTCATTGCCAATGGTCCCATCACGTCAATAGACACTGTGTGCCATGCAAATCCAGGTTGGACTAGTCAGTATGCAGTTGTATTCTTGTGTGGTTTATACAGTTGGCATTCCACACAACAAGCCAGATGGTCCGCGACATCATAATTAATTGATTTCCAGTAATAATACTGGTGAATATGGTCAGTTGTTTTTCTTAGGCCTCCATGCCCAACAACCTTATGAGCGGTTTGAATGATCGCTGCTCTCTCCAATGGCTTTGGGAATAATAGCTGTTTCCCGTTTATCATCTTGAATACTTGTCCATCCATGGTCTTGGTGTTTTCCATCGCTTTTCAAAGCACACTTTGGATTTTTCGAGGCTCATCCTCAATTCTTCCTTCGACCATTCTCTGGAATAACTCATCCGCCTGCAGATATACCAACTGGACCATTGGTAACTGCAATAAGCCATCAGCGTTTTGGTGAGAAGCCCCCACTCAGTGGACTATCTCATAATCATAAGCCTGAAGTTTGAGTGCCCATCGGGCCAGTCATCCTTCAGGTTCCCTCAGATTGTGTAGCCAACGCAACGAAGAGTGGTCCATCACCACCTTAAAGTGCATTCCATGGACATACACCCAAAACTGTTTACAGGCGTAAATGACTGCAAGTCATTCATGCTCAGTTACGGTGTAATTCCTCTCTGTGGCAGAGAGTGTCCAGCTCACATACGCCACCAGATGTTTGTCACCAAGTTCATCTACATGGCTCAATACAGCGCCAATCGCTGTCAACGAAGCATCAGTTTGAATGATAAACTACTGATCAAAATTTGGATATTTCAGAATTGGCAAATTTATTAGGTACCGGCATAACTCATCAAAGGAGTTCTGAGCCTCTTCATTCCATATGAATCCTTCTTTCAGATCCTTTAATAAATGGAATAAAGCTCAGCTACATCGATGAATCCCCCCCTTGGGTTGGGACCATCTAGTACTAAAAAAAAGGCTCAGCTATTCAGGCAAAGTCCCAAATAAATCTTCTATAGTATCCGACCATCCCAAGGAATACTTGGATGTCTTGGACACTCTTTGGCACAGCCATCTTTTCAGTAGCTGCTATCTTCTGGGGTTGTTGCTGCAATCCATTTTCATTGATCACAAATCCCAGGTATTCAAGCTCCTTCTTTAAGAAGTGGCATTTCCATGGCTTAATCTTCAGGTTAACTGCGGACAGTCTCTTAAACACTTCCTCCAAGTGCTGAAGGTGATCAGTAAACGTCCTACTGAACACGTTTATATCATCCAGATATACCAAGACGCATGGCAACTTCAGGTTGCTTAATACTGCATCCATGGCCCTCTGGAACGTCGCTGGCACATTACAGAGACCCTGGGGCATCCTAGTCAGCTGGTATAACCCCTGTGCGGTGATAATTCCACATTTTTCCAGTCTTCTGCTGGCAAGTCAATCTGCCAGTATCCTGAGATTAGGTCCATTGCATAGAAATACTTCGCTTCTCTAATCAGTCTAGTGCATTGTCAATCCTCAGTAGGGGATATGAATCCTTCTTCATAATTTTATTCAGCCTCCAATATTCAATCACTACCTGAATTGATCCATCTTTTTCTTTACTATCAAAATCGGGCTTTCCCAGGGACTTGATGACAGAACTAGAAGCCCATGCTTTACTAGTTTGCTGATCTCATCTTCCACTACCGCTTCAGAGGCTTTCAATCTTCAGATTGGTCTCATTCTTATTGGTAAATTTTCTCTGGTGTCAACTTTGTGAATTATGCCTTGCACGCATCCCAAATTGTGATCATCCTGAGCGAATATTTCCTGATATCTCTTGAACAATTTGAGCACCTCCTCCTTCTGCCCTTCCGGCAGATCTGCAAGCTGCTCTCAATCAACTAATAGATTGATGCTGTCAGCCACTCCAGCCATTAATACCATTTCCTCAAGAAATCCAAAGTCATGAAATCATCTCAATTCTGCCGTTGGGATTAAATGAACAAACACAATGATTTGATTTTTCTTAATCTTCATCAATTTTTGCTTAAATTTACCAAGAGAACTTGTATTTCTCCATGGCCTGGCATAATTATCCCAGGAGCCACCCAAGGCTCCACTCTGGACTTCTTCCAGGGTCTTCCAACTTCTCCATACAACAACTCCAGAATCTCTAGAGTCAACCCTGTGTCAACTATCATCTGCGATCCAGCCAGTATGGTTTCTTCTTTCTTGATCCACAAAGGAATTCCCCAGTTCATTAGGATCTCAGCTGACATCTCCCATCACTTTCTACCAACTAATTGGTACTGAATCGGTACAATGCCATCATTGTATATCAGTTTATGAAATTAGTTCTCCAGTTCAACGGAACTTCACTATTCCTTTGATATACTAATGGTAACATCTGACCCAGGATGGTCAACGTATTATCTTCAAAGTTACAGTTAACTCTGTATTTCTGCAGAAACTCCGTTCTGATCAGGATATCATACTTTTGATTTGCCAAAACTATTGCTGGCGCAGATACCACCAATGACCCAAATCATAGTGGCAGCGCACTATGCGCTCCACAGAAAATGGTGGTGTCTGGCCCAGTTGTTCCATATTCCTTATTGTGTTTCAATTCCAGGAGATCTTCATCTTCTTCACCCGCTGTTGACACAATGTTAATGGGCGCTCTGCTATTAACTATTGCCCATGTCCTTACTCGATTCACCTGAATATCTATATACATACACTCAGTATATTGTAATAGGGTATTTACTGAGTGAATTGTGGCGTTATTAGCTGAATCTAGGGTATTAATGATCTGCGCCAATAATTCAGGAAATGAATTTTTAATCGCGCTAAGGGGAATCAACAGGTTGGCCTCATCTAAGCGAACATTGGTTAACTCATTAGGACTCTCTGCAGTCCTAATCTTCTCCACCAGTTGTTGAGCGTATGGCCAGGCAACCTCCTGAACTACCTCAGGGTCAATCTTCTTCGCCCCAGATCTGGTCACGGCGTTTATGCCCATATTGACCAATTGATATATTGGATCCTGCTCGTCATCCACAAACATATCGCTGATATCTATTTCTTCATTCATCACATCAGGAGGAACAGGGTTCTCCACCGTCCTAGACTGTTCCTTGTCTAAACGGCGGGACCTTTTCCCAAATCCTTGGTGGCTGCTATTTCCTTAGCCCGGACCATATTGACTTGATCCTTCAGCTTTTTTGCAGTGTGCAGTGAAATGCCCTTTCCCGCCACACTGAAAGCAGACCTTTTCCTTCTTGTTTAACTGATTGTAATCCTTGGGCCTATTCCCCAGCACAGTTCAGTTAAAAGTCTCCTTTGCTCCTTCGCCTCCCTTTGTGGGATTCAAACTTTGGACTGGATTTGATTTTAAGCTTCTATTAGGAGCATCAAACGTTGCTCCCAAAATCTTCAAATTGTCTACCATTTTGCAAGGTAGTTATCTTGATCGCAGATACAGTAGACATCATTTGATGCAAATCACAATAGGGCCGAAGGGCTGCTTGCAAGGCGATTCTTGCATCAAAATTGTCTAACACCTTTGCTCCAGCCAGGATCTGTGATTCCTGGTAGAATTGATCTGCGAAGCTTGCAAGAGACTCATCTTTACGGAATTGAATTCCCATAAAGTCTTGCTTGCATTTTTACATGTGGGTTGGACTGCCAAATTCCTTCATTTTTGCTGCCTTAGCCTCAGTATAAGACCAGCTGTCCCCCTCCAGGTGGGGTAACACCAGATTCTGGCAATCTGTGTTTAGGCAGTTCATGACCGTCAACGCCTTCTGATGATCCCCATATCCATTCATGGTCATGTCAAATAGTCAGAAAAATGCTGGGGCATTATCCCAATGGAATGTAGGCACTTTAGAGGTTGCTTAAATTTTCCAAGTCAGTTAGGGCCGACTCTCTTGGGTTGGCTACTTGGTTTACTTGTGGAGTGCCATTAGGCATCATCTCCAAAATAGCATTGAATGTGGGCGACATATTTCTTGGGGTATTTGTCTTCCCAGGTATCATTTAAAGACTCATTCTTTAACATCATTGGCCATGTCAGACTCGCTTGCACTTCTGTGTGCTTTCAATTTCTCTATTTCTTTCAATAACTTCTCAATGTCCACACCAAATTTTCTCAAATGAATCTGATTACTTCACGTTCCATTTTCAGAAATAGGACCTCTCAGACAAGATCTCCTTCTTTCTTCTTTAACGAGTTTACTTTGCCAAGTAACTCGTTCCCAAAGTTGGCTACGTTTTTAACTCCTTCCTCCACCTTGGTTACTCATTCCTCCAAGGCTGCGAACTCCTGGTGGTCCACAGAGTTTAAAGCGTTCTGGTTCACTGTGGCAATCTCAGTCCACAACCTACGCATCTCTTTTCTGTAAGACATTCTGGATTAATTCTTCTACTCAACTACCCCTGTAGTGAGCACCAACTTGTAAAAATTTTATAGGTTTCCTGATTATTTTTGGCCAATAACCCTTATAAACTTATTACTGCACAGGTTTGATTTCCTCATGTGCCTCACGTTGTAAGAATATATATAATCTGATAATAGTATGGCGACTATTATCCATAGTCTAGTTAGAATTATCTTCAGGCCCAACGCTTCAACTGGTATTTCCAATAATACTGAATATTGCACTCTTAAGGATTCGTTCCCTAAAATTCTATCCACTTGATCTTCGTTAAGATCCTCTGATGACAGTCCCTTTGGCCCAACACACAATCGGCAGCAATCCCTTAGCTGTGGTTCCATTTGTCTCTAGATCCCCGCTCAGATCTCTACTCTTCTTTGAGAGTCTACCAATTATTGCCTTCTGCAATAATATCCTTGAGATGGAATCTTCACACTAGATGCTGATAGTCTAACTATTACCAAATCTACAGTCAAACTAATAAGGTTCTTTATTAGTTCTTTACTGACCGTGGACTTGTGTCAATCAGTGAGTATTTTCCAGTGTAATACTTGAGTGTTCTACTACTATATTACTTTACTACTGTACTACTACTTTTGAGTTTGAGTGTTTTTTATTATAGTGAATTCTAGGGAATTTATAGGGGATTCAGCTGTCTAACCCTCAGTTGACACCTCTTTTGATGAAGCGGCAGCTGTTGCCATCAAATCACCCTTCCTCATCTTGGCACTAATGGTCTTCCCCATCCTGACTAGGATTCTGATGTTAGACATCCTTGAGACCTGAAATGAAAAGAGTCAGAAATGTATCCTTAACGTTTTCCTCTTGATCCAAGGAATCATCCATAATTGGCTAGCAACCAATTGATTTGCTAGTTGCAGGCAGCATCACTCGCCTCGCAACTCATTAAACATTCCCAATCAGTTGGTGATAAAACCTGACCGATCCCAATTGGTACACCTGATAGTTAATTACTATCAGATGCCCTTATTTTGTCAGCCCTTCCACCCGATGAGATATTAAGTATTCATCAGGATCAATCCCTGATGGATACGACCAGATAAATATTCTAAAATCCCCCAAATGTAGTTCCTCCAAAATTCGGGTCAACTGATTTCCAATTCACTTCGCCTTAGGGAATTTTTCCCCTAGCGATACCAGGTAATCTAGCAGGCTGGGAATATGGGCAAAAATCCCAACATATGGTCTTCTCATTCTTGATCCTCAGTGGAATTCCCTGGTTCTCATGGATTTCCATCAGCATTTCTCATTGCTTCTAAATAACTAATTGGTATCAAATCAGGACAATGCCATCATTGTATATTAAATCAATGAAGTTATTTCTCCTATTCAACAGATCTTCTCCATTCTTCTGATATACCAATGATAACATCTGACCCAATATGGTCAACATATTATCCTTGAAATTACATTTAACTTCATACTTTCATAGAACTTTTGTCTTAGGCAGAATGTCAAAGTTTGGTTGCCCAAAATTATTGCTGGCTCAGATACCACCAAGGACCTGAATTGTAGTGGCAAAGCTCTATACGCTCCAAATGATATGGTGGTATTTGGACCAGCTGTCCCATAAACCACCTTGTGTTTCAATTCAGGAAAGATATTCATCCTCTTTACCAGCTTGGTTGAGACTATGTTAATGGTCTCTCCATTTTTTACAATCACCCTCACCCATATTCAATTAACTTGTATGTGTATATACACACACTCAGAGTATTATAAGATAGTGTTTACTGAGTGTATAGCGGCGTTATTAATGAATCAAGGGTGTGAATGATTTGCGCTAATAAATCAGGAAATGATTACTTTATCACGCTGAGGGGGATTGACAGGTTTGCCTCATTTAATAAGGCTTCAAAATTTATTAGGATTCTCGGCAGCTCAAATCTTGTCCACCGGTTGTTGAGTGTATGGCCAGGTGACCTCCTTGATTATCTTGGGGTCAATTCCCTTTGCCACATATCTGGCCACTACATTTACGTTCAAATTGATTACTAGATACAGTTGATTCTGTACATCTTCATCCACAAACAGATCACTGATATCAATTTACTCAGTCATGATGTCAGGAGGAACAGGCTTCTCCGCGGCTCTAGACTGTTTGCCATCTAGGATGCAGGCCCTTTCCCAATTCCTTGGTGGCAGCAGACTCTTTTGCTTGGACCACGGTGATTTGATTCTTCAGCTTCTTGCAGTGCACGGTAAAATGTCCTTTCCCACCACATTGGTAGCAGACCTTTTCCTTCTTATTCACTCATCTGAATTCTTCAGGCTTATTCCCTGGCATGGTTTGGTTGTTTACCTCTTTAGCACCTTCATTCCCCTTTGTGGGATTCAAATTGCGCACTAGATTGGATTTGAAACTTCTGTATGGGGCATCAAGGTTGCTCCCAAAATTATAAATTATTTATTTTTTGAGAGGTAGTTATTTTTATCGTGAACACAGAAGACATCATGTGGTGCAAATTGCGGTAAGGCGAAGGGCCACTTGTAAGGCGATTCTGGCATTGAAGTTGTCCAGTACCTTCGCTGTAACCAGGATTTGTGAACCCTGGTAGAACCAATCCGCGAAGCTTGCTAAAGACTTGTCTTTATGGAACTGGATTACCTAAACTCCTATTTGCACTTTGACATGCATGTCAGACTCCCAAATTCCTTCAAGATGGCTGCCTTTGACTCCGCATATGACCAGCTGTCCCCCTTCAGGTGGGGTGACACTAAGTTCTGACAGTCAGTTTCTAAGCAATTCATACCATCAATGCCTTTTGATGATCCCCATAGCCATACATGGTCATATTGAACAGTTAGAAAGATGCTGGGGCATTATCCTGAAGGTAGCAGGCAATTTTGTCATTGCCTTAAATTCCTCTGAGTTATCTCTAGCCAATTCTCTAGGTTCATCCACTTGGCTCACTTGGGGAGTGACTTCAGGCGTCATCTCCAAAATGGCAGCAAAAGCGGGAGGCATGTTTCTTGGGTTATTTGACTTCCCAATTATTGTATGATGACTTCTTTATTTGGGATCGCTTGCCACAATTGGCTCACAATTGCATTTGTGAGTTATAAGTTTTTCAACATGTTTGATCAGTCACTCTATATCAGCGCTGAAATTTCTCAAATGAGTGCAATTTACTTCTCACTCCGTTTTCAGATATAAGACCCCTCAAACTAGGTTTCCTTCATTCTTCTTTAACAAAGTTACTTTCCCAAGTAACTCATTCCTGAAACTTGCAACATTATCAATCCCTTCCTCCATCTTGGTGACTTGTTCTTCCAAGGCTGTGAATTCCTGATAATCTGCTGAGTCTAAGGCATTCTGATTCACAGTGGCTAACTCCGTCCACAGTTTGCATAACTTGTCTTTGTATGAGATCCTTATAAGTTCTTCTACTCAACTATACCCCTGTAGTGAGCACCAAATTGTAAAAATTTATTCATTTTGGTTATTATCGGCAAATAACCCCAATAAACTAATTACTGCACAAGTTTGGTTCTTGTGCACTTTTTCCATGTTGTACAATATATGATATATATTGGTTGATAATAGCATGACGACTATTATCCATATTTGGGTGGAATTCTTATATCTCAGCCCAACGCTTGGCTAGTATTCCCGCTTGAAATACTTGAGATTTCTAGATCTAGTGATTCATTCCCTCAATCTGTCCAGCCTGATCTTCTCTAAGATTCCCTGGTGACAGTCTCTTTGGTCCAACACACAGTTGGCAGCAATCTTTGATTGTTTCTACTTCTTCTCTAGATCCCCGCTCAGATCTTTACTTTTTTCCCAAAAGAGTCTCCCAATTATTGCACACAGCAATAATATCCTTTAGAAGAATAGAACAATTGAAAGCTGATAATAGTTTACTACTTAAACTATATACCAGATGATAAACTAAAGAGCTTTATTTCTTTAGTATTATCTAACTAAATATCTATCTATCTGTTTTCTGTTTTTTTATTATGAGTGAATTCTAGGGAATTTTATAGTGGGGATTCAGTCATCTAACCCTCGATTGACACATCTTTGATGAAACGCCAGCTGTTGTCATTGAACACCCATCCTCGTCTCAGCAGTGATGGTCTTCCCTATCCTGGCTAGGATTTCATTGTTGGACATCCTCAATACCTAAACGGAAAGAGTTGGAAAACGTGTTCCTAACGTTTTCCTTTTAATAAGTGAACCAACCATATTTGGCTAGTGACCTTCTTAGGTAATGGAAATTATTACCCATTAAAGCAGGCCATGAACCAACTGATCGATTTTCTAGTTGCAGGCGTCATCACTCACCTTGCAACTTACTACTCATTCTCAATCAGTCAGTGATGAAAACTGACTGATCCCAATTGGTACATCTGATAAATAATCACTATCAGATGCCCCTATTTCATCGGCAACTCTGCCCAACGAGATCTCAAGTATTTTCCAGATTGATCCCCGCCAGATATGACCAGTCAATTATCCTAAAATTCCCCAAACATATTTACTCTGAAATCAGGGTCAACTGATTTCCAATTCACCTCACATTATGGAATTATCCCCTGCGATTCCTGGTAATCTAGCAGGCTTGGAATATAGGCAAAAATCCCAACACATCCCCCCTCTTGCTTAGATTTCCAGAGAGAAAAGGACCGGAGTAGGAGAACATCACTTTGGACACTCAGTCAAATACTTCATTTACATAAGCAGAGTACAATCATCAATACTCAATGCTTCTTAGGATAACCTTCAGCATGCAGCTCTCTTCCTCTTCCTCCTCGCTACTGCCTACTCAGAGCGCAGTCCCCACAATCTACTGTCATGCCAGGCTGATCGATTTACTTGTGGTGATATTAGTCCCAGGATCTGGTTTTCCCCTGTCAGGGCATATGACCCACTGTCATATTCAGGATTCTTGATCTGGCGTCCTCAATTTACTGATCTTCTCCTCATTCTAGACAGGAGACTTTTGTCATTGATGTTCATTTTGCAGCCCAATTAAGAATGCTTATTTATGTTCGCCCTTGTTTTTTTCTCTCATGAACTTTTGGCTCAAGTCATTCTTAATTCTTCTCTTGGAGAGCTTATCCCATTATTTTTGAGATTAATTTCACCGAACTTTAAGCTTAATGCATTTTAGAATGCATAATCTCAACTTCCATATAAATTCTGACATCCCCCTCTCATCCAGCTCATATGTCAAATTCTTATTCATGGCGCCAAACAGCTACTAAACAGTTTGTCTGATCAAGATCTTTGGCTCTTCCAGCAGATGAGTCAGGATGCGCGCCAGAACCTTTTCTATGGTCCTTCCAGGACTTATTGCCTAGCCTTGCACCAGAGGATAGTCCTTCTGTGGAGCTACCAGAAAAGTTAACCAACCCTTTGGAAACCTGGCTAGCGATCATTTTGAATGATTCACGGCCAATTCTCCCTCTGTCATCGATTCTAGAGTTGGATTTCAAAGTTCTCCTGTATTCAGCTCCTTTTGCAGATGCACTGAACATCATTGTGGATGCTCCTGAAATTATGTTCTTTGCTCTTGATCGCTCTTTTCTTGCTGTATTGAACTTGCTTCCTGAGTTCTTCTTCTGACTCAGACAATACTACAAACCCACTGTCTTGGCTACCAAGCTCACCATTGGTAACAGTATTCATTTTGAACTCCCCTATGCCAAATTATAGTCATAAGTCATCAAGGCTTTATCCCTAGTGCTAAATCCCTCCGATCTTGAGAATATTCTAGATCAGGATATCACTGCTTATGCTCTTTTCTTTGCTGGCCATGTTCTTAAAAGTTTTTCAACAAAGCTTCCAGCCTCTTCCAGGTTCCATCATTCCTTCAGATTCAGTTTCTGAGAAGCCCATAGTCATCTCTTGTAGGATGCCATTCACTCCCTGCATGATTTTCTCATCTTCAGTACTTCCCATCAGTATCTTCTGCTGATGGCTTCAATAGGGGCATTATTTAGCAACCCCCATCCAGTATCCCTTGTTCGCTGCCAGCCCATATATCTGGTGTTCTTGGTGAAGCCTGTCAGAAGGCGCTCAAGCCTAATCTTCTGGCTCCAGTACCATATTGGGATTACTTAGGGTTATTTGCTGACTGCCTCTTTCTATATTGTTTCTTTCCTCTCCGCTCTATAGTTTCGCAATTGGCTTCTTTTGAAATCTCAATTTCCTTTCCCCTAGTCACTTTCTCACAGGGATCTGCGTCCGCTCAAAGAACTTATTTTCAAGTAGGTCTAGCCCTTGCTAGTGTTTGATCCCACATAGATTTTGATGGGTGTTCATTCCTACTGCGATCCATCCTCCCTCCCCCAAGAGGTGACACAGGCGTAATCATCCCTGTATCGAGGATAATCAATAAAAATAAAAATTATAAATATATGTTGGTTTTTTCTATGCGGTTTATAATCTTTTTTCCAAATATCTTTTATCAATCTTTCATTTTTTTCTTCTTTTTTTCATGGGACTTGACCTTGTTTCAGTTCAGCGGTCCATCTTTCTTCACTTTTTCCTCCAAAATGGTCCTAAGTATCATTAAACCTACCAGTTTTCTATGGTACAGAGGTCCTTATTTCAGACTTAACCTAATCATCAGGACATGACCAACTTAATGATTCATCAGTCCTTCAAGAACTCTTTTGTTTTTTTCATCAATCCATTGCTTTAAATACTTAGCATGGACTTGATTTACAACTCTTTCATCCAAGAGATTCTTGATGGAGTAGGCGTCATTTGCTGTCTTGGCGATAATCTCAAATGGACCTGACCACAATGCATCCAGTTTGTTTCTTCTTCTAAAACCATGTGTATCACAATAGGCAACTCTTTCACCAAATTCGATATTCTGCTATGGCTGGTCAGCTCTTATTATCTGTCAATTTTGCTTATATCCTTTTCATCAATGTTGTATCAAATGCTTGCAATTGCATCTTGATTAGGATATTTGTCAAACAGTTCAAGTACTGTTTGGCACTCATCCAATGTTGGCTCCACCACCAAATATAACATCAGTGGCAACGCAGCCTTCCTCCCATATAACTATTCAAAAGGCGTTTTTCCCATCGCTGTATGATGACTAATATTGTAGGCAAACATCACCAAATTAAGGTATGTTCCCTACGTGGAAGTTCTTCCTTCAACCAGCTTCCTCAGCATCATGCCCAGCGTTCCATTCACTCGTTCTACGAGACCAAAATATCTCCAGACAGTAGGGTACAGACACAACTCCTCTGATCCCCAATATCTCATTCAGTTGTGGGATCATATGAGATGTGAAGTTTGTCCCACTATTGCTAAGTAGGACCTGTGGACATCCATGTCAATATACTACTTGATCTAGGATGAACTTCGCGGTGCTACTAGCATCTACTTTTGCCAGGGCCTTTATCTCAACCCATCTCATCATATTGTCAATAGTAACTATTATGTACTTGACTTCCCCTGTGCTCATCATCAGTTGACCCATCACGTCAATGGACACCGTATTCCAGGCAAATCCAGGGGGACCAGACAGTATCCAGTTTTATTCTTATGTGGCTTGTGCAGCTGGCACTCCACGCAACAAGCTAGATATCTGGCAACATTTTGGTTGATTGACTCCCAGTAGTAGTACTGGCGAATATGATCAGTTGTTTTTCTCAGGCCTTTATGCCTGACAACCTTATGAGCAGCTTGAACAATAGCTGCTCTTTCTGACAGCTTTGGAAATAGTAACCTCTTCCCATTAATCATCTTAAACACTTGTCCATCCATGGATAAGTGTTTTCCATCGCTTTTTGAAGCTCACCTTGGATTTCTCAGGGCTTGTTCTCAATTTCTCCGTTGACCATTCTCTGGAATAACTTGACCTTCTGTGGGTATATCATCTGGACCATTGGTAACAGTGATAAGTCATACAAATTCGGTGAGAAGCCCCCACTCATTGGACAATCTCATAATTGTAAGATTGTAGCTTAAGTGCTCTTTGGGACAGCCATCCTTCTGTTTC
Source organism: Massospora cicadina (assembly GCA_022478985.1). Classification (NCBI taxonomy): domain Eukaryota; kingdom Fungi; phylum Entomophthoromycota; class Entomophthoromycetes; order Entomophthorales; family Entomophthoraceae; genus Massospora; species Massospora cicadina. Next base: position 150,157 of record JAKSZP010000088.1, on the reverse strand, counting down.
TCTTAAATTATGAAGCCAATGCAACGAGGAGTGTGTCATGGAATCTGCTGATTAAAGTAAGACTGGGCTTCCAATTTGGTGTGTAACAACCCAGTGGAAGGCCCAGAATGCCAAGGGCATAGCAGTTCTGAGCAGTTGTAGGAAGGATCCCCTATTATTCTGGTGAGGGAAATATAGTTTAATTAACATACCAAAGGCCCCACATCAAACCAAATGGCTGCAATGAGGCAACCGCGGGTCTTGCTGGGGCATCCCCAAGAGTGGGAGAGGCAGGGAGAATGACCAATCCTCCTGGGTTTGCAGTTGTTGACCTTTGGCTTTACCTTTTCACCCATTTTTGACTGTTTCATCATTTAAAAATTTTTGAAAATCAAAGAAATTTTCAAAATTTTCAAAATGATGATTGGCTTTGTGAATCAAATCAAATCAAATTGCTTGGATCATTGGGAGGCCTTGGGCCTCATCTTGCATCCATCGAGGGTTTTGGATTGGGTTGAAAGGTTGGGTACATCACCAGTGTGGCTGATCGATTTTCTAAATATTTGGGCTGGATTGGCCCTTGGTGGAATGGCCTGGATGGTTTGGTGCCTGATTCCCACCTCGCGGTTATGTGGATGGCAAGTCCTCACCTCCAAATGGAGAATCACAATTAGCAGAGATGGCCTCACTCCACCCAAGTTGCACCAAATCACCAGTAAATCAGTGAGGCAGATCAGGCTAAATTCTCCAGTTATTTTATGGAGTGAGAGGCTGACCCAAAGCTGGTCCACTGGGTGCCAAATGGAAACCAGGTCTTTGGGAAGAGTTCAGAAGATCTGAGAACTCTCCTAAAGTAGTGATTGAGGTTACAGGCAGGTGACAAGTTCCTTGATCGCGATCCCCATTTGGTGGACCACCAGATTGATGGCTTGGAGGACTTACTCGATGACCATTAGCCCTAGGATGCAGGAAGCTGCATACTTTGCTGGGTTAAGTAAAAGTGTCATGGGAAAAGTGGTGGAGCTTGCAGAGTGGGTTTTTAGAGAGAATAGTTTTATTTAAACTTAAAGGTAAAAATGGACTAACAATTGCTCTTTACAGAGACAGTTGTCTTATATATGTGAAGTGGGGAAAAGGGGGCCATGGAATACGTTTTTTTGGCAGTGATAGCTGACATAATCGAGGGTACTCAGCCAGGGTTCAGGGCTTCATCATACAGCTTACGCGCAGGTTGCCAAAGCTCTGACAACATAAGCGTTAGATCTGCCAGGGAGGGACTCTCACTGATCCAAACATAAGTGTATTAACTCAGATTGAAGGTGCAGCCAAATTGGGTTCTGCCAGGGTCAATTCTGATAAATTTTTAAAAGCTTTTTTAAAATTTTCTGAAAGTAAATTTATGACTCAGATTGGCTTTCCCGGACCAGAAATTTCAGATTCCGTGTCCTGGACCCAGTTTTCTGACTCAGGAGCCCTTTCCTGAGTTTTGGAGCTCATTATCTGTATTACCCAATGACATAAAAGATGGCGGAGTGGGGCTCAGAGGGAGGGAAACTGCTGTTGAAGGCTCCTGGCCTGCATTACCTCATTGCAGACCTCTGTTATCTTTTCAACCAGAGCAGAAGCAGCCAAATGGGGTACTGTGGTGGGGTTTTTGGTGCCAATGCAATGGCCCAACGTTCATCCACTAACTGACATTTTTCCCAATTGAGCCAAGGTCTCACAGGAGCATTAGGTCCCTTCTTCTTCCTAAAAGGGAACTTTTTCTGATCTAACCCAAGAGGTTGGTCTCTAGACTTACATTATACTCTCCTTTTTGAACGGGAAGCATTCCTCCTCGTGGCACGTGGACCAAGACATAGTTTTTGTGTCTAGTAGGGAGTTTGATGGCCAAAATCATCGCAATTTTCTTGGGTGGATATGGAGCTTCAGGATGTGACTCGTAGAACTCAGCTACCAACTACTTGCAATTCTCATGATCCTTTGCACTTACCCAACTATTTTCATAGGCTGGGTAGCCTTTACATGCAACCAGATACTGGACTGACCTTCTGGATTTTCTTGAGGCCAGTATTGACTCTACTTCGGCTTCTTGAGAGTCCCCTATTATATAGGCTTAGAGGTAGAATGAAGCTCTCTCTTAAAGGTGGATAGCTGAGAGATGTGGAAAACATTGTGTTCTTTCCAATGGGCAGGAAGCTTGATGCGGTATGCACCATTACCCAAGCCCTTCTCTACTTCAAAAGGACCAGAGCGCTTAATAGCCAGCTTCCTAGAAGGAACCTTCATATCCAAGTGGCGAGTGTCAAGAATAATGAGGGAGCCTTCAGAGATGTCATGCCCAGTAAGTTGTTTCCTAACAGCAAACTTTTTATAATCTTTAATGGCTTTTCATAAGTGTTCTTGAACAAGCTTTTGGGTTTCTCAAATCTTGGTAACCCGGTCCTCTGCTGCGGGCACTGCTGATGTTAAGAGTGCTCCTAAATGGAAAGATGGGTTGTAACCCAGGGTTGCTTCAAAGGGGGAGAGTCCAGCGGAAGAGTGGAAGGCATAGTTGTAGGAAATTTGCGCTAAAAGGAGGTCTGTGGCCCAACTGTCCTGGGTGGCTGAGAAGTAACAACGTAGATACTGTTCTAACACTTTATTAACTCTCTTCGTTACCCATCCAATTGTGTGTGATATGCTGTAGAGTGTAATTGCTTTGATGTTGAGAAGTCCCAGAAAGGCATCCCAAAACCTGGCTGTGAACTGTGGGCCCCAGTCACTTACAATTTCCGTTGGTAGTCCAAACATGGAGAAGACATGAGTGATGAAGAGTGCTGCAGTATCCGCCGCTGTTATAGTAGTGTTGCATGGGATAAACAACGCAAACTTGGTGAATCTATCCACAACCACCATTATGGCATCAAATCCCTTGGACATGGGAATTACAACTATGAAGTCCACTGAGACTGATGTCCAGGGACCCTCAGCTTGTTGCAAAGGATAGAGAAGACCCTTCTTTCCCATGCGGTCTGATTTAGAGCTGGCACAGGTAACACAGCTTTATACCCAGGCTGGTATATTCTTGGAAAGCCCAAACCAATTGTAGGTTCTTTTAACTAACTCGGCACATTTCTTTGAACCAGGATGACCTACAGTGGGTGGGGTGTGATGCTCTTCAAAAACCTGCATTCTTAGGGTAGGTGGAACCCAAATTTATCCCAAAAGAAGATTATCACATCCTTTAAGTGGTACAGAGGCTGTTTGCATTGCTTGGTCTCCAAGTCATTTGACACTTCAATTCCCTCTGGGCAACACAGTTGACCTGCTAAAACGCATTCGCACATGAGGGTTTCTGGAGATATATTGGCATATGATACCATAACAGGGGCGAGGGAGAGGATCATGGTGGGAGGTACCACTGTGGTGAGCTCAGACAGGTCCTCCTCTGGGCCTGGAGCCAAGGCAGGGTTGTGACTCAGCATATCTGACAGCACATTTAGGGGCCCTTTTATGAACTCATACTTGAAGTTAAAGTTGCAAAGATCCCTGTATGTGTATGAATGATGGTGAGCCAGCTTTTGGGGTTTTTTATAATATAATAGGGAATTATGGTCAGTGCGTACTGTGACTTCATGCTTTTCTCCTTGAAGAAGATATCTCCAATGAGTCAGCGACCATGCCAGCGCAGCCAACTCTTTATCATAGATAGCCCATGCTTGTTCTGTGGAGGTGAATTTTCTTGAGAAGTAAGCCACTGGATGCTCCCTCCCTTCATGCTCTTGCAATAGAACTGCTCCCACTGCAATTTCCAAAGCATCGCATGCCACCATAAATGGCTTGGATGTGTCAGCATGCCGCAGGATTGGAACTGACAGAAAAACAGTTTTGGTTGCCTCAAAAGCCTTTTGACACCCCTCTGTCCATTTGAAAGGGACATTCTTTCCTGTCAGTGGGTGGAGGGGTGACGCCATCTGAGTGAGCACAGGAGAAAACTTCTTTAGGAATGTCACAGTGCTCAGGAAACTTCTCAATTGTTTTTGGGTGGTAGGGGTTGTCCAGGACTGAATAGCCTCCAGCTTACATGGGGAAACCGCATACCTATCCTTAAGGACCAGGTTCCCTAAGAATGTTACTTCTTCTTGAAAGAATTCACATATGGATGGCTTTACAAAAAGCCCTGCCTTGAGAAGGGCAGCCATTACAGCCTCCAAATCCTTGGTGTGTTGTTCATGGGTTGATGAATTTATTAAAATGTCGTCAATATAAGCTATGGCACAAGTAAATCTTAGGTCCCCCAGGACATCATCCATCAACCGTTGGAAAGTTGCTGATGCGTTCTTCAGTCAAAATGACATTACCTTGAGCTGTATTATTCCGCGCCTTGTTCTGATGGATGTGAGCCATTCTTGACCCTCCTTGACCCTTACCTGGTTAAAGGCATTAACCAAATCCAACTTAGAAAAAATTCGGGATTTGGAAATGGCCTTGCACTGGTTTGTTCCAAAGGGAGAGTTATGGATCTGAAACCTTCACATTTTAGCATACCTTTATTCCATGCACTGGTGTAGAGTTTCATCCGCCTTCTGGGCAAAGACAACTGGAGAGTAATGGGGGAGAATTTCTTGATAATTCATCCTTTATCCAGCATATCATCTAACCAGATGCCCAGCGCCTTATCTTCTCCTCTGTGTGAGGGTATAATGAGCAATTAATTTTGACAAGATGCACGGTTAGCTGGAAAGTTAAGTCATATTCTAAATGTGGAGGTTGTTGAGTTGCTAATCTTATGTCAGAGAAATCCTTATATGGTGTAAAAATTTACTCTTGGTTGATTATTGGCCATCAATCCAGTAACCTTTTTTACTGCACAGGTTCAATTCCCTCGTGCACTTCATTGAGTTGTATAGAATGTATTAATTGATAATAGTATGGAGACTATTATCCATAGTTGAGATTGAACTATTATTAGGCCCAACGCTTCAGCCAGTACTTCCGATTAAAACTCTGTAAGTCATACTCATAGGTATTTGTTCCCTATATTCTTGTCCACCCAATCTTCGTTAATATACCCCAGTGACAGTCTCTCTCAGCCCAACACACAGTTGGCAGCTATCCCTGATTGTGGTTCCTTCATCTCTAGATCTCAGCTCAGATCTTTACTTTTCTCTCTGAGAGTCTTCCAATTATTGCCTTCTACAATAATATCCTTGAGATGGAATGACACAATAGAAGCTGATAGTCTAACTATACACCAAATTGACAATATTACTGTAGATAATAGCGGTGATAATAACGTCAGTAATAATAATCTTGTTAAAATTAATGTGTTTATTATAGCAAATCCTAGGGAATTATATAGCAGGGTATTCAGCTATCTAACCCTCAGTTGACACCTCTTCGATGAAATGTCAGCCATTGCCATAAAATCACCCTTCCTCATCTCAGCAGCGATGGTATTCCCTATCCTGGCTAGGATTTCATCATTGGACATCCTTGAGACCTCAAATGGAAAGAGTCAGAAAACGTGTTCCTTACGTTTTTCTCTCAATCCAAGCAAACCAACATAATTGGCTGGCGAACTGCTTAGGTAATGGGACTTATTACCCATTATGGCAGGTCACTTTACCAACCGATCAAATTTTCTAGTTGCAGGCAGCATCACTCACATCGCAACTCACTATTCATTCCCAATCAGTTGGTAATGAAACCCAACCAATCCCAATTGGTACACCTGATAGTTGATCACTATCAGATGCCCCTATTTCATTGGCCACTCCTCCCAATGAGATCTTAGGTATTCATCCAGATTGATCTTCAACAGATATGACCAGATGAATATCCTAAAATCCCCAAACGTAGTTCCTCCAAAACTCAGGCCAACCAATTTCTGATTCATTTCACCTTAGAGAATTTCCCCTAGTGACATCAGGTAATCTAGCAGGCTGGGAATATGGGCAAAAATATCAACACATCCCCCTCTTACCTAGATTTCCAGCGAGAAAAGGACCAGGGCATGAGAATACCGCTTTGGACACCTGGTCAAATACTTCATTGGTTCAAGTGGAGTACACTCATCAATACTCAATGCCTCTCAGGATGACCTTCAGCATATGGCGTTCTTCCTCTTTCTCTTTTCTACCGCCTTCTCAGAGCGCGGTCCCCAAGACCTTCTGTCATGCTGGGCTGATCGATTTACTCATGACGATATTTTCCCAGGATCTGGTTTTCCCCCATCAGGGTATATGACCCGCTGTCATATTCAGGATTCTTGGTCCGGCATCCTAGAATTCCTGATTTTCTCCTCATCCTAGACAAAAGACTCTTTCCGTTGATGTTCATTTTGGAGTTTGATTAAGAATACTTATTTTTATTTGCCCTCGTTATTTCTCTCATAACCTCTTACCTGTAAGTAATTCCTTTTTCTTCCCTTAGAAAGCTTATCTCATTAATTTTGAGATTAATTTCCCCAAAATTGGAGCCTAATGGATTATAGAGTGCATAATGTCAACTTCTATATAAGTCTGACATCCCCCTCTCATCCAGCTCATATGTTAAATTCCAAATATCGTTACCAGCAGCTCCTCTATAGTCTGTTTGATCCAGACCTCCGTCTCTTCAAGCAGATGAGTCAGAATGCTTGACAGAACCTCTTTTATGGTGCTTCCAGGACACATACGCCTAGTCTGGCGCAAGCGGCTAGTCTTTCCATCAAATTACTGGAAATGGTAACTAATACCTCCAAAACCAGGCTGGCCATTGTTCCAAACAACTCTTGGCTGACTCTTCCCTTACAGTCAATTCCAGTGTTGGACTTCAAAACCCTCCTGGATTTAGCTCCTTTCGCTGACGCTCCAAAAATCATTGTAGATGCTCCAGAGATTATGCTGGTTGCTCTGGATTGTTCGTTCCTGGACTGGTCAGATCTGCTCCCTGAGTTCCTCTTTTGACTCAGTCAATTTTATAAACCCGCTGTACTGGTTTCTGAGCTCTCAATCAGGAACAGCATACACTTTGAGCTCCCCTACGCTGAACTCTGGGCCCAAGTCACTGAGGCTTTGACATTAGCGCTGATCCCTCTGATCTTGACAACCTTCTGGATTGGGATACTGCAGCTTATGCTCTTCGCTTTGCTGGTAAAGTTCTTTGAAGTTGGTCTATAAAGCTTCCAGCCTTGCCTGGCTTCCACCGGTCATTCAGCTTTAGATTCTGTGAAGCCCATAGTCGCCGCTTGCAGGATGCAATCTGCTCTCTGCACAACTACCTCTTCTATGGGGCTTCCCATTGGTATCTTCTGCTGATGGCATTAATAGGTGGCATGATTTGGCAACCCCATCGAGTATTCCTTCTTTGTTGCCAGCCCACATGTCCAATGTCCTTGATGAAGCCCATCAACACGAGCTCAAGGCAAATCTTCTGGCTCCGGTGCCATATTGGGATTATTTGGGGTTATTCACTGATTTCCTCTTTCTTTATTGCTGCTTTCCTCCCCGCTCTGGGGTTTTGCAATTGGCATCTTCTGACATTTCAATTTTCCTTCCCCTAGTCACTTTTTCTCAGGTCTTGGCGTCCACTCAATGAATGTGGTTTTGTGTAGGTCTCGCCCTTTCAAGCGTCCAATCACATATCAATTTTGACAGGCTGTTTATTCCTACCACAATCCATCCTCCCTCCCCCAAGAGGTGACATAGGCGGAATCATCCCCATACTGAGGACGATCAATAAAAATAAAAATTCTAAAAATATATCGGCTTTTTTATCTATGCATTTAAAAATCTTTTTCCAATATTTTTTATCAATTTTTTATCTTTAATCTTCTTTTTTTCCTATGGGACTTGACCTTGTTTTGGTTCAGAGGTCCATCTTTTCCCCCAAACTGGATCCTGGGTACTTAAACCTACCAGTTTTACAAGGTTCAGAGGTCCTTTTTTCGGACTTAACCATCTAGATTGGTTCAGGGTCCTTTTTTGGACTTGACCTAATCAGCAGGACATGACCAACTTAATGGTTAATTGGTCCTTCAAGAACTCTTTTATTTTTATTCTTGATTTAATGCTTTTAGATACTTAGCGTGGACTTGATTTACAACTCTCTCATCCAAGAGAATCTTGATGGAATAAGCATCAGTCGCCATCTTGGAAATTACTTCAAATGGACCTGACCACAACACATCTAATTTGTTTCTTCATCCAAAACCATGTGTATCACAATATGCGACTTTTCCCCTATTCAATATTCTTTTAATGCCAGTCATTTCTTGTCATCTGTCGTTTTCACTTGTATCCTTTTCTTCAAGGTTGTATTGAATGCTTGCAATTGCATATCAATTAGGATACTCGTCAGTCAGTTTAAGTATTACTCAGTACTCATCCCTAACATAGGTTCCACCACCAAATATAATATCAGTGGCAACGCGGTCTTTCTTCCACATAGTAATTCAAACGGTGTCTTTCCCATTGCCATATGATGACTAATGTTGTAGGCGAACATCACCAAACTCAGGTACATTCCCCACACGGAAGTTCTCCCTGCGACTAGCTTCCTTAGCATCTCAGCCAGCATCCCATTGACCCATTCTACCAGTCCAATTGTCTCCAGCCAGTATGGTACTGAAGACTTCTTGGATCCCCATTATTTCATTTAACCTTGGGATCACATGAGACATGAAGTTGGTTCCATTGTCATTCAGTAGGACTTGCGTACATACATGCTGGTATACTACTTGATCCAGGATGAATCTCGCAGTACTGGTAGAGTCTACTCTGGTTAGGGCCTTCATTTTGACCCATCTCGTCAGATGGTCAATGGCAACTATAATGTACTTGACCCCCTGTGCTCATCACCAGTGGTCCCATCAAGTCAATGGACTTCGTGTGCCAGGCGAATCCAGGGCGCACCAGTCGGTATCCAGTTGTATTCTTGCGTGGTTTGTGCAACTGGCACTCCACGCAATAAGCCAGATGATCCGTGACATTGTAGTTGATCAATTCCAAGTAATAATACTGGTAAATATGGTCAGTTGTTTTCCTCAGGCCTTCGTGCCCAACAACCTTGTGAGCTGCTTGTACTATTGCTTCTCTTTCCAGTGGTTTTGAGAATAATAGCTACTTTTCATTGATTGTCTTGAATACTTGTCCATCCATAGTCTCAGTGTTTATATCATTTTTTAAAGCGCACCTTGGATTTCTTGAGGCTCATCCTCAATTCTTCCTTCAACCATTCTCTGGAATAGCTCTTCTGCCTGCGGGTATACCAACTGGACCATTGGCAACCGCAATAAGCCATCCACGTTCTGGTGAGAAGCCCCCACTTGGTGGACTATCTCATACTTGTAAGCCTGAAGCTTAAGTGCCCATAGGGCCAGTCGTCCTTCTGGTTCTCTTAGATTGTGCAGCCAATGCAGCGAAGAGTGGTCCATCACCACCTTAAAGTGCATTCTGTGGACATACACCCAAAACTGCTTGTATGCGTATATGACTGCAAGGCATTCCCGCTCAGTCACAGTGTAGTTCCTCTCAGCATCTAAGAGTGTCCAGCTCACATATACCACCAGATGCTCGTCCCCAAGTTTGTCTACTTGGCTCAGTATGACGCCAATCGCCATCAGTGAAGCATCAGTTTAAATGATAAGCTACTGATCAAAATTTGGATATTTCAGAATCGGCAAATTTATCAAATACTGGCGTAACTCATTGAAGGAGTTCTGGGACTCTTCATTTCATACAAATCCTTTTTTCAGATCCTTTAATAAGTGAAATTAAGGCTCAGCTATTTGGGCGAAGTCCCAAATAAATCTTCTGTAGTATCCAACCATCCCAAGGAATACTTGGATGTCTCAGACACTCTTTGGTACAGCCATACGCTTTATAGCTGCTATCTTCTGTGTTTGCAGCTGCAATCCATTCGCATTGATCACAAATCCCAAGTATTCCAACTCTTTCTTGAATAAGTGGCACTTTCTTGGCTTGATCTTCAGGTTAGCCGCGGACAGTCTCTTAAAAACTTCTTCCAACTGGTGCAGGTGATCACTAAACGTTCTACTGAACACTTTATTATCCAGATAAAACAGGATGCACAACAACTTCAGGTCACTTAATATCACATCCATGGCCCTCTGGAACATTGCGGGTGCATTGCAAAGACCCTGGGGCAACCTCATTAGCTGGTATAACCTGCGCGGTTATAATTGCACATTTTTCTTGGTCTTCTTCTAGCAAGTCAATCTGCTAGTATCCTGAGATTAAATCCATTGCAGAAAAATACTTCATTTCTCCTAATCAATCCAATGCATTGTCAATCTTCAGTAAGGGGATATGAATCCTTCTTCATAATTTTGTTCAGTCTCTGATAGTTAATCACCACCCAGTTTGATCCATCCTTCTTCTTTTTTTTAAGTACTAGATGTCCATCCTTCTTCTTCACAATCAGAATCGGACTATCCCAGGGACTTGACAACGAAACTGGAAGCCCATTCTTCACTAATTTGCTGATCTCATCCTCTACTACTGCTTTGGCAGCTTTTGATCTTCATATTGGTCTCATCCTTATTGGTAGATTTTCCTGGTGTCGACCTTGTTAATTACATCTCATGTGCATCCCAAATCATGGTCATCCTGAGCAAACACTTACCAATATTTCTCAAATAATTTGAGCACCACCTCCTTCTGGCCTTTTGACAGATCAGTGAGATGCTCCCAATCAACAAGTAGGTTGATGCTTTCAGCTACCCCAGCCAATAATCCCATTTCATTTGAGAGAACTAAAATCGTGGAATGATCTCAATTCTGCTGGCAGGATCAAATGAATAAATGCAATGATCTGATTCCTCTTGATCTTCATCAGTTTTTCGCTCAAATTCGCCAGGAAAACTCTATTTTTCCATGGCCCAGCATTATTATCCCAGGAGCCACCCATGGCTCCACTCTGGACTTCTTCCAGGGGCTTCCAGACTCCCCATACAACAGATCCATATTCTCCAAAGTCAACCCTGTGTCGACTATTATCTGCAATCCAGCTGGTATGGTCCTTTCTCTCTTGATCCTTAATGGAATTCCCCAGTTTTCTAGGATTTCCGCTGGCATCTTGCATTGCTTCCTACCAACTAATTGGTATCAAATTGGTACAATGTTCATCATTGTATATCAGACTAATGAAGTTGTTTCTCCAATTCAATGGATCTTCACCGTCCTTCTGGTATACCAATGGTAACGTCTGACCCAGAATGTTCAATTTATTATCCTCAAAGTTGCATCTAACTCCATACTTCCGTGTATACTCCGTTCTGATCAGGATATCATAGTTATGGTTTGCCAAAACTATCGCTGGCGCAGATACCACCAATGACCCAAATTATAGTAGCAGCGCACTATATGCTCCACAGGAAACGGTGGTGTTTGGCCCAGATGTTCCATATTCTCTCTTGTGTTCCAAGTCTGGCGAAATCTTCATCCTCTTCACCAGCTTGGTCAACACAATATTGATGGGCGCTCCACTGTTGACAATTGCCCTCACCCTCACTCGATTCACTTATATATCTATATATGTACACTTAGAGTATTGTAATATAGTATTTACTGATTGAATGGCGGCGTTATTAGCCGAATCTAGGGTGTGAATATTCTGCGCTAATAATTCAGGAAATGATTCCTTTATTGCGCTGAGGGGGATAGACAGATTGGCCTCATCTAAACAGACATCTGATAACTCATCAGGATTCTCAGAAGTTCAAATCTTCTCCTCCAGTTGTCAGGTGTACAGCTGGGCAACTTCCTGAATTATCTTGGGGTCAATCTTCTTCGCCCCAACTCTGGTCACGGCATTCACATCCATGTTGACCACTTGGTTTAGCTGATCCTGCTCGTCATCTACAAACAGATCACTAATGTCTATTTCTTCATTCATGATATTGGGAGGAACAGGTTTCTTCGCCGCACTAGACTGTTCCTTGTCTAGGCAGCGAGCCCTTTTCCCGAATCCTTGGTGACTGCTGTCTCTTTAACCTGGACCACGTTAATCTGATCATTCAGCTTTTTGCAGTGTGCGGCAAAATGTCCTTTCCTGCCACACTGGTAGCAGACCTTCTCTTTCTTGCTTAACCATCTGAATTCCTCAGGCTTACTTCCTGGCACAGTTCAGTTGGTAGCCTTCTTTGCTCCTTCATTTCCCTTCATGGGATTTGGATTTCAGACAAGATTTGACTTGAAGCTTTTATTTGGGGCATCAAACGTCGCTCCCAAAATCTTCAGGTTGTCTACCATTTGTGAGGTAGTTATATCCATCGTGAATATGGAAGACATCATTTGATGCAAATTGCAATAGGGCAAAGGGCCGCTTGTAAAGCGATTCTAGCATCAAAGTCATTTAACTCTTTTGCTCTGGCCAGGATCTGTGACTCCTAGTAAAATTGATCCACAAAGCTAGCAAGAGACTCGTCTTTATGGAATTTATTTCCCATAAATTCTTGCTTGCATTTCAAAATGCGGGTTAAACTCCTGAACTCCTTCATTATGGCCGCCTTTGCCTCAGCATATGACCAGCTGTCCCCCTCCAAGTGGGGTAACACTAGGTTCTGACAGTCGGTGTCCAGGCAGTTCATGACCATCAACGCCTTTTGACGATCCCTGTATCCATTCATAGTCATGTCAAACAGTCATAAAAACGCTGGGGCATTACCCCAATGGAATGTTGGCAATTTCGATGTTGCTCTAGATTCCTCTGAGTCATTTCAGGCCAATTCTCTCAGTCTAGCTACTCGGCTAACTTGTGGAGTGACTTTGGGCGTCATCTCCAAAATGGCATTAAAGGTGGGCAGCATATTTCTTGGGGTATTCAACCTCCCAAACATCATGTGAGGACTTCTCTCTTCAGTATTGCTGGCCATATTGGGCTCACAAGAACATCTGTGGGCTTTCAAGTCCTCCCCTTCTTTTATCAATTTCTCAATATCTGCACCAAACTTTCTTAAATGAACGCGATCTGCTTCTTGATCCGTTTTCAGGAATAGGACCTCTCAAATGAGGTCTCCTTCTTTCTTCTTCAACAAGTTTACTTTGCCAAGTAACTCGTTCCTAAAGTTGGCTACATTTTCTACTCCTTCCTCCACCTTGGTGACTCATTATTCCAAGGCTGCGAACTCCCAATGGTCCGCTGAGTTTAAGGCATTCTGATTCAAAGTGGCAATCTCAGTCCACAGCTTGCGCATTTCTCCTTTATATGACATTATAATAGATTCTTTACTCAACTACCCCTGTAGTGAGCACCAACTTGTAAAAATTTACTCTTGGTTGATTATTGGCCATCAACCCAGTAACCTTTTTACTGCATAGGTTCAATTCCCTCGTGCACTTCATTGAGTTTGTATAGAATGTATTAATTGATAATAGTATGGAGACTATTATCCATAGTTGAGATTGAACTATTATTAGGCCCAACGCTTCAGCCAGTACTTCCGATTAAAACTCTTTAAGTCATACTCATAGGTATTTGTTCCCTATATTCTTGTCCACCCAATCTTCATTAAGATACCATGGTGACAGTCTCTCTCAGCCCAACACACAGTTGGCAGCTATCCCTGATTGTGGTTCCTTCATCTCTAGATCTAAGCTCAGATCTTTACTCTTCTATCTGAGTCTTCCATTTATCGCCTTCTTCAATAATATCATTGAGATGGAATGACACAATAGAAGCTGATAGTCTAACTATACACCAAATTGACAATATTACTGTAGATAATAGCGGTGATAATAACGTCAGTAATAATAATCTTGTTAAAATTAATGTGTTTATTATAGCAAATCCTAGGGAATTATATAGCAGGGGATTCAGCTATTTAACCCTCAGTTGACACCTCTTCAATGAAATGTCAGCCATTGCCATTAAATCACCCTTCCTCATCTCAGCAGCGATGGTATTCCCTATCCTGGCTAGGATTTCATCATTGGACATCCTTGAGACCTCAAACGGAATGAGTCAGAAAACGTGTCCCTAACAATTTCCTTTTGATCCAAGCGAACCAACCATAATTGGTTAGCGACCTTCTTAGGTAATGGGACTTATTACCCATTATGGCGGGTCACTTTACCAACCGATCAATTTGCTAGTTGCAGGTGGCATCACTCACCTCACAACTCACTATTCATTCCCAATCAGTTGGTGATGAAACCCAACCAGTCCCAATCAGTACACCTGATAGTTAATCACTATCAGATGCCCCTATTTCATTGGCCACTCCGCCCAATGAGATCTTAGATATTTATCCAGAATGATCCCTGATGGATATGACCAGATGAATATCCCAAATTCCCCTAAATGTAGTTCCTTTGAAACTCAGGCCAACCAATTTCTGATTCACTTCGCATTAGAGAATTTTCCCCTAGTGATACCAGGTAATCTAGCAGGCTGGGAATATGGGCAAAAATCCCAACATATGGGTCTAAGAAGTCAGGGCAATCTTGGGGGAGGTCCAACAGAGAAGCTTAGAGTAAGAGATTGAGCTGAGTGAGGACTCTGTTGTGAGAGATCAAATTAGTGGAAATTCCCCACTACATCTCTTATTAGCAAAGGACAAGGAGTTAAGCTCCAGATTGATGTTCACCTGTTGGCGTCGCCACCACCCTATCCCTATTATAACAGGGTATAGTAAATCAGGTACCGCTGAAAAGTGATCGCAGAAGCCAAATTTGTGGATAAGGAACTGTACTGGGCGTTGGATAGTATGGCAGATCATAGGTGTATATGAAGCCCCTAATATAGGAGGAGCAAGCACTGTATCCAGGTCCAGAGAGTGTGCTACTCTTAAATCCATAATATTACTCGCTGCTTTAGTATCCAGGAGATCTTGTACTGTAACCTTCTGTACTCCTACTCTGAAGGTAATGGGAAACAGGAACTAAGCTAGTCCTTTTTAATGGCCATGGAAAGAGTGAGGGCAGCGGAAGGTGAGGGTGGGTCCCATAATGAGCAGTGGTTCTTTGGTTTCCAGTAAGCTACTCTGCTTCCTATTGAATCCCTCTGAGAGGCTCTCCTGGCCCCCATTCAGGATTGGATAGGTTGGGTCTACCATTATGCCATTGCACATCACTGTTGAGGAGGAGGCACTCTCATGGTCACATATGGTGGGTGAGGCTGACTCAGTGGAAGAACTAGGCTCAGTGGTATGCGCATCATCTTTTTGATTAGGCGCGATGTGGGCTTCCACTTGGGCCATTTGGGTGGGCGTCAATATTGGATTACTTGGATCAAATGTCACACTTAACTCCTCATCCGCAGGGAAGGAAAGTGATTTTCTACTGGTGGCAGGTTACTCTTCAGAGTAACCTGCGGGTAGGGAGCTATCACTGCGACCCCAGGGGAGCGCTTCCCTGTGCCCTTGTTCCCTGCGGAAGTAGGAGCGGGTGGTTTGAACTGGACTGAACTGGCTGGGAGGGTGTTCACTGATGGCTGAGATGTCATTACCGCTACTGAGGCCATACTTGTGTGGAGGGGTTTTGCCCCTACTGAATATGCTAAAGTAAATGCAGCCTCCATGGATACTGGGAGAGGATCACATGCAACATTGCTAGCTGAAGATGTGTCCAAGGCAGCTCTAAAAGCTGCCACTGCAATGTCTGTAGGAATCCAAGCCGAAGGTACTAATGCTGTGAAGGCCTTAACCAGTGATGGCATGTCAGGGACCTTCTGGTGGAGGGTAGAGACGGTAAAGGTGAGATGCTCTAGATTCTGGCGCTTGGACTGCATTGGTTATTATACTTAATAGAGGAGTGTGATTCCCCATTTTGGTAGCTGCCCGTAGTACTCCTCTGGACCAATGGCGTGCTTCCCCATTGAGAGCATCTAAAAGGGCCACACTTCTCTGTGCGTCAGTGGGAGTGGGACTTTGGGACCCCCCAGCAGCAAAGCGTACATGAAGCTCAGCTAGAGCATCTAGCACCTGTTCAGCTACTTCAGGTGATGGGACTGGAGTGATTCCCATTGTCACTACACTTGCCAAAGGCGCAGCCTGGTTGGCTGGTACTGGATGAATGTTATTATGGGTTGATAAAAATCGTTTGCAGGCCCTGAAGAAGGAGATGAGCGACCAGCAAGAGAAGACTAAATCATACAGGGAATGAAAATTCATAGTGATTAAGAATTCAACTGCTTCTCTTTCTGCTAAGCATCACTTTTCAAAAATCAATTCAGCCTGAAATTTAGCTCCACTAAAGAGATTTACGAAAACTATTAGCAAATATGGCGGGAAACCCCGCAAAAGAACCCGCAGGCTATGCCAAACGAGCCAGCACCACCCCCAAACGAAGCAACCCTCGGTTACCCACCTCAGGGTCAACCAGAATCACCCGCTCTCAAGCAGCAGCCATGAAAGCAGGCACCACCCCCAACCTGGAGCTACTTCAAATAGCGCCAGTTCACCTGATCGCACTTCTGCAACCTGCACGCCTAACAGCTCTGTGTGCGCTGCCTCCCACCAACCCGCTGGGCCCCCTCCAACCAAGGAGGCCATCACCCACGCTGTTTTAATGGCGTCTGCTCAGTTGAATGCAACTCAGCCCATCCAGGCATTCACCTCCCCCATTGTGTCAGCTAATTCAGCCCCATCTATTATTGCTGACGCTGTGTTCCTGGCTCCCTCCATGAGGGGCGATACCCAGCTACCTGGCCCCCAAACCCTCAAATGTAAGGTTGGATTAGCCACACATTCTGGTTCACTAAGCACCAAATTGGGACAATCTACTCTTCCCAATGAGGATTCAAATGGTTTGAGTTTTGGAACTTCACACCAGTTCCAATCTCACCCGTCCCATTTAAACCCCTTAATTGGCACTTCTCAAGTCGGCGCTTTATCTCCATATGCTGAAAACGACCAATTCACCAATCAGTCAGTGAGTTTTGCCTATGAAATCACAGCAAATACTCAGGCTGAATTACCCAAATAGATTGGGATGGTGATGAAATATCTCCCTCCTCCCAATTGGCTGGAGTTAATTCCAATCTGGATGGGCCTCCCCAATTTAGCGAGGCCCAACAATCACCTGGCCCCCAAACCCTCGGATGTAAAATTGATTAGCCGCACATTCTGGTTCACTAAGCACCAAATTGGGACAATCTACTCTTCCCAATGAGGATTTAAATGGTTCAGATTTTGTAACTTCACACCAGTTCCAATCTCACCCGTCCCATTTAAACCCCATAATCGGCACTTCTCAAGTCGGCACTTTATCTCCATATGCTTAAAATGACCAATTCACCAATCAGCCAGTGAGTTTTGCCCACGAAATCACAGCAAATACTCGGGCTGAATTTACCCAAATAGATTGGGATGGTGATAAAACATCGCCCTCCTCCCAATTGGCTGGAGTTAATTCCAATCTGGATGGGCCTCCCCAATTTAGCGAGGCCCAACAATCACCTGGCCCCCAAACCCTCGGATGTAAGGTTGGATTAGCCGCACATTCTGGTTCACTAAGCACCAGATTGGGACAATCTACTCTTCCCAATGAGGATTTAAATGGTTCAGATTTTGGAACTTGACACCAGTTCCAATCTCACCCATCCCATTTAAGCCCCATAATCGGCACTTCTCAAGTCGGCACTTTATCTCCATATGCTTAAAACGACCAATTCTTAAATCAGCCAGTGAGTTTTGCCCACGAAATCACAGTAAGTACTCGGGCTGAATTTACCCAAATAGATTGGGATGGTAATGAAATATCTCCCTCCTCCCAATTGGCTGGAGTTAATTCCAATCTGGATGGGCCTCCCCAATTTAGTGAAGCCCAACAATCCGCCCCTCAATTTAATATGACGCCAGCAACTGCTGTAACATTCCAGCAACAAGGGAATTCCGCAAACTTGTCCAAACCACCAGCTCACACTCAACCCGCAATTGCAGCCCAAAGCAAACACAAACGTACCAAAGGAGCCACTTGGGCGTGGCAAAAACCTCTGGCACCAACGCCACCCAAAGCTGATCCCTGTGAAGTGGCGTTTATTGCTGATGTTAAGAAGAAATGGGCCGAAACTAGAGCGCAAAAAGCTCTACCTCGCTCAACTCTCTCCCATGCAATTCGCCTTTATTATGGGCATAACCCTGTTGAATTCTATATAGAAGATTACTTCTCATACTTTGCAGCGATTGCGGAAACATTCCCAATTTACACCACCATCCATGAATTAGTGGAGGGCCACTACATCGATGTGGGCTTCACTGAAGCTGCCCTTGCTGACCATGCTGCCACCCTCCAGGTCATTATTCCACGTGGATCTCTTCGCATCTCCCGCACATGCTCTCACCTGGAGAAAATTTCATGGGTTACTTTTTCCAACCTACCAACGACTGTTGATCCTGAGTCTCTAAAATGGCGCTCCATCGTGGTTTAATGGAGTTTAGGTCTGTTCTTTCAGTGGACTTTAGCGTCCCCTCTTACTATGCTCCCACTCAAAGAGCTCGCACTGCTAGGGCATCGTTCATCCCCTCCCCCACTGTATCCCGCAACATTGAGGTTATTCCTCGTGTGGCGGTAGTTGGGGCATGCCCTGAGATCTTTTTGTCGACCCTGATCAGGCGCGCCCCCGGTGTTCATGGTGTAATGACCTTGGACACTTGTATAGTGGCTGCACAGCTCGAAAACAAGCCCTCTTAGCCACCACCCAGGGGCCTAAACCAGGCCAAAAATGATCCCACGTGGCTGCAGCAGCAATTCCACAACCCACACAATGGGTTCCCGTTCAAGACCTGTCCCCTGAGGCCTTACGCCTAGCAGTTGAAACAGCTAACCCCACTATTGGTATGGGATACCTTCGCGCTCATGCCCCCCTTCCAGAGGGCACCCCCTCCAATCTCCCAGAGTCAACTCCCTCTCTCACCAAGCGCAAGGCATCTCCCACAGGGTGCCCCTCGTCAGCCACCCCCACTCAGGGCTCCGCGGCACCCCCACCAACCTCCACCAGCGATTCATCGCATCAACCCTCAGCTCCCAATGGAGCTATGCCCACCAGCCTGGACTGGCAACCCGCGGCCTGCGGTAGAAGTGCCACCTCAAAGAGTCCTACCCCAACCCCACAGTCCATTTTGCGCGGATCCTTTGCAGTGTTGGAGGAAGTGAATATGGACTCAGACTCATCAAATGGGGACACCGCGGAGGTCACCATTGAGCACCCTCAGGTCCTTCCCCTGCAACGGAGCGGGGGCAGCATCCTAGGCTGGCTTACTGGGTCCTCCGCCCCCCACCCTCTCCTTCCCCTCATAACCCTCAACGCTCCTCACGGATTGCAGCTAATAGTCAAGCTAAAGGACTCAAAACTAGCCGCCTCACAGCTGCAGGTTTAAGGGCTGTCAACCCCCCAGGTCATGGAGGGGAACAGCTATGAGTCCCCATGGCAGCACCCTGGCCCTACAATCCATCAACGCAAATGGGTTGCAGGACTTTAAGCGGAGAGACCGCCTCCTCCAAAACTTCAGGTCAGCACAAATTGACATCGCTGCTGTCCAGGAGCCCCATATCCTCCCCCACGAACAATCTGCATGGAATGAACAGTTTGGAGGAAACTCCTTCTGGACAAACCATGCCGCCCTTATTGTTTTGAATCCCCGGGTTAAAACCCATTCTTTTTCACAATATCTAGGTGGCCGCCTCATACTGGCCAAACTCACCACTCCTGACTTCTCCTTCTTCGCTGCAAGCATCTACCTGCCTAATGCAGGTCAGGAGCAAAATTGGCTCTTGGAGGAGCTCGTCCAACTCAATCTCCCACGTAATACAGTCCTCTTATGAGATTCTAACACAACCATAAGTCGCGTCCATGACTCTTACCCCCCTGCAGCAAAGGAACGCCCTGGATCAAGTCGCCTCCAGGATTTCCTTCGCCTGAGTGGCTTTATAGATGCGCTTCCACCCTCCGCGTCTGGCCTAGGTTGCATGACTAGGATCCAGTATGATGGAGGAGCTTTCCAGTCAGCGTCACGCATAGATATGGCACTGATTGGCCCCCTGCTAATTGGCCGCGTCTCCTCTCCCATCTCTCGTGACAACCATCTGAGTGATCACAGGTCACTCACCGTTGTCCTCACCACCACACTTAGAACGTCGCGTAGGTTCTGGCCTAGGGTTGCCCCAGCTCTTCTCAACAACCCCTTCACTAAGAAGAAGCTGTCTATGACCATCTGGGAGACTCTCACCTCACCCCCACCCCACTTGCTTGACCACAATGCTAGATGGGCGGTGACCAAGGAGGGCATCACCCGCGTTGCTTACAACTGTGCCAAAGCCCAGATGACTGCAGCTCGCGCCAGAGTCAAAAGGGCGGAAGCCAGAATCAGACATCTAGAGCGAAACTGCCAGCCTTCGCCCTCTCCCAGATGGTTGGAAGACTGGGAAGCGGCGCAGGAAGCACTCCGCTTGGAGCTCACACTGCAGGAAGAACGGGCAGCAAACTTTACAACATCTCGTTACTATGCTCAATGGGAACGCCCCACCCGCTTCTTCTTTCAGAAACAGAAATCCCGGTCAACAGCGCAGGATATTACTGCACTGAAGATTGGCACTAAAACAACTTCAGATAAGGAGGAAATCACGCAGGAACTACACCGCTTCTACTCCAGCCTCTTCCATGCCACCCAGGTGGACCCATCGGACATCCAAGACTTCCTGTGGTGGGCTCCAGAGCCGCCCATTGACCCACGGGCCGATGAGGCTCTACTGGCGCCTATTTCCATCCAGGAGGTGATGGAAACCCTTCTAAAATCCCCACGGCTTAAAGCCCCAGGCCCAGACGGAATACCCTTTGAGGTGTACCTTCTGGAACCTGCAGTGATAGCCAGAACCCTCCGCGACATCTTCGCTGCACTCTTGGTGAATGGCGAGGTCCTCCCCGACTCCAGAGGCTTAATCACGACCCTCATTCACAAGAAGTCAGACCATGAGAACCTGGAGAACTGGCGCCCCATAGCGTTGATCAACACAGACCACAAGCTCTTAACGAAGCTTCTGGCCAACCGCATCACCAAATGGGTGTCACCTCGACTCTCCCCATCCCAGCACGGTTTTATTCCGGGGAGGTCGTTATGGGACAACTATAATGACCTTCACGTGACTTTGACTGCTAACTCTTGTAAGGTGAATGGCTTTGTGGCTCTCCTGGATATGGAGAAAGCATATGATCGGGTAGCCTGGAAGTATATTGATGCTTCCCTGGCCCGCTTCCATCTCCCTCCCGCAGCTAGGCGCTGGATATCAGCGCTCTATGACCAGCTTTACACCAGAGTCCTGGCGGCAATGGGTTTTACAGTGGCAGTACCAGTTGGACAAGGTCTCCGGCAAGGGTACCCCCTGAGCCCTATCCTTTTTAACATCACCCTTGACCCCCTCTTGGCCTCCTTACAGGACAAGCTAACAGGGATTCTGGTCCCAGGTAAAGCCCCCACACGCACCATGGCATTTGCGGATGACACTGCCATTGCATTTGGCTGCCCTGGGGATGTTGCTCTCGCTGCTGTGACCATTAAGAGATACACCAAGGCGTCCAACGCCATGGTCAACACCTCCAAGACAACAGTTGTACAGGTTGGCTCCCCCTCCTTCCCCCCACCATTTGGTATTGAACCTGAGCGCGGTACCTTCCGTCACCTGGGCGTTCTCACCAACCAACATGGAGTTGCGCTAAAAGACAATGAGGACTTGCTCCTCGCAGCAGTTAACTCCAGGATTGCCAGCTGGAACCGGCAGCACATCACCCCCCAGGGTTGAGCTCTGATGGCCAATGTGGTCCTCCTCTCCAAAGTCTGGTTCCTAGCGCACGTCTGCCCATTCACAGATGCCTTTTATACGCGGCTCAATGTACTCCTCCGCTGTTGGATCTGGGGCTCAAACTATCCACCAATGGCCCTCTCAACCATTGCCAGACCCTGCAATGAAGGGGGCCTAGGGCTTCTGGACACGCGATCCCACGCCACCACAATCTTCCTGAAGTTCCTATGGCCGATTGTCTGCTGGGACGCGACCCCCATGCCCCAATGGGCGCCCACCCTCCGCCAGTCAGTGTCAGCAGCTCTGGGTCTTCCTAGAGCATCTCTGACCTCATTAGGGGAGTGGCTCACAAACCACCCAGGCCATCGCCTAAAACCATCCTCATCCCCCTACTGGAACCAGGCTCTCCTTGCCCTGAAACGAGTAGACGCGCGGATCCACCATGCCTTCCCATACAGAAGGGAAGGCCCTGGCCTCAGCCCACGTCGCCATGCAATTGTGCACAATGGACAAGTTGTCACAACTCGCCCCAACCCCCAAGATCGTCCTCCCATCCGCCCAAGACTCCTTGAGCTCCTCCCTCCCTCCGTGAGATTTGACCTTAAGGAATTGTGGAAGGACGTCTATCACCCCATCCTGTCAGCAAAGGTGTCCAACACCTTATGGAGGGTGCTCCACTGTTCATACAGGACAGGGGACCGGACTGGCCCTACCTTCCAGCACTGAAGCTGCCCCCACTGTGTGGAACCTATTGACTTCCACCTCCATCGTTTTTTCACCTGTCCAGGTGTCGCCGCATTTTGGCCAAAGGCCCGCGCGCTCCTCCATGCTCAGCCATGGTCTGGACACCCTGTGCAAGACCTCATGTTTGAGCAGACATTGCCTGGTTGCCACCGACCCCTCCGTGTCCTCGCCTATGCCACAGCCATCTGGACCATCCATAACTCCTTCCTTCGTGCTGCCTTTGACCAGCAGGTGTGGACCCTTCCGCACATGATCACCCACTTTCAGGTACACTTTGAGATGGCCCTGAAGGTCTGAACTATGTCGCCAACCCTCCCCCGCTCAGTTGTCACTGCAGCACGGCTCTGGCGCGCAAACCCCCCTCCCTTTCTCGATGCCTCCTCCCTCCCCTTCCCTCGCCTCAGGCTCTTAGGATCCCAGGCGTAATTCATTAAACATCCATGAATCCCCCTCGGGTTGGGACCATCTAGTACTAAAAAAAAGAATTCAACTGCTTCACCTGATTCCAGGAGGAGGGCGGAAAGTGATGAGGTTATAGGTCAGTCCATTATGTCATGGAATCTGCTAATTAAAGTAAGACTGGGCTTCTAATCTGGGTGTGTAACAACCCATTGGAAGGCCCAGAATGCCAAGGGCATAGCAGTTCTGAGCAGTTGTAGGAGGGATCCCCTATTATTCTGATGAGGGAAAGAGGTTAATTAACATACCAAAGGCCCCCATAACAAACCAAATTGGCTGCAATGAGGCAACCGTGGGTCTTGCTGGGGCATCCCTCAAGGGTGGGAGAGGCAGGGAGGATGATCAATCCACCTGGGTTTGCAGTTGTTGACCTTTAGCTTTACCTTTCTACCCATTTTTGACTGTTTCATTATTTAAAAAATTTTGAAAATTATAGAAGTTTTCAAAATTTTCAAAATGATAATTGGCTTCATGAATCGAATCAAATCAAATCACTCTGACCATCAGGAGGCCTTGGGCCTCGTCTTGCATCCATTGGGGGCTTTCAGATTGAGTTGAAAGGTCAGGTATGTCGCCAGTGTGGCAAATCAATTTTCTAAATATATTTGGGCTGGATTGGCCCTTGGTGGAATGACCCAGATGGTTTGGTGCCTAGTTCCCACCTCGCAGTTGTGTGGAAAGCAAGTCCTCACCTCAAAATGGAGAATCACAATTAGCATAGATGGCCTTACTCCACCCAAATTGTGCCAAATCACTAGAAAATCAGTGAGGCAGATTAGGCTGAATTTTTCAGTTACTTTACGGAGTGGGAGGTAGACCCAAAGCTGGTCAACTGGGTGCCAAATGGAAACCAGGTCTTTGGGAAGAGTTCAGCAGATCCAAGAACTCTCCCAAAGTGGCGGATTGAGGTTGCAGGCTGATGGCAAGTTCCTTGATCGCGATCCCCATTTGGTGGACCACCAGATTGATGGCTTGGAGGACCCACTTGACGACCATCAGCCTTAGGATGCAGGAAGATGCATGCTTTCTGGGTTAAGTAAAAGTACCATGGAAAAAGTGGCAGAGCTTGCATAGTGGGTTTTGGAGAGAGTAGTTTTATTTAAACTTAAAGGTAAAAATGGACTGACAACTGCTTTTTACAGAGACAGTTGTCTTATATATGTGAAGTGGGGAAAAGGGGGCCATGGAATATGTTTCTTTGGGCAGCAATAGATGACATACTCGAGGGTTCTCAGCTGGTGTTCAGGGCTTCATCATCCAGCTTACGCACAGGTTGCCAAATCTCTGGCAACATAAGCGTTGGATCCGCCAGGGAGGGACCCTCAATGATCCAAACAAAAGCGGAATAACTCAGATTGAAGGTGCAGCTGAATTGAGTTCTGCCAGGGTCAATTCTAATAAATTTTTAAAAAGATTTTTTGAAATTTTCTGAAAGCAAATTTATGACTCAGATTGGCTTTCCTGGACCCAGAATTTTATTATTCCGTGTCCTGGACCCAGTTTTCTGACTTGGGAGCCCTTTTCTGAGTTTTGGAGCTCATTATCTGTATTACCCAACGACATAAAAGATGGCGGAGTGGGGCTCAGAGGGAGGGGAAACTGCTGTTGAAGGCTCCTGGCCTGCATTACCTCATTGCAGACCTCTGTTATCTTTTCAACCAGAGCAGAAGCAGCCAAATGGGGTACTGTGGTGGAGTTTTTTGGTGCCAATGCAGTGACCCAACATTTATCCAGTACATGACCTAAGTCCCCAATTGAGCCAAGGGCTCCATAGGGGCATTAGGTCCCTTCTTCCTAAAAGGGAACTTTTTCTGATCTAATCCAAGAGGTTGGGTCTCTAGACTTACAGAGTAGTCCATCACCACTTTAAAGTGCATTCTGTGAATGTACATCTGAAACTGCTTACAGGCGTAAAACTGCAAGGCATACATGCTCAGTTATGGTATAGTTCCTCTCAGCGGCTGAGAGTGTCTGGCTCACGTATGCCACCAGATGTTTGTCCCCAAGTTCATCTACTTGTCTTAGTACAGTGCCAATCACCGTTAACAAAGCATTGGTTTGTATAATAAACTCTCGATCAAAATCTGGATATTTCAAACTCAGAGAATCTATTAGGTACCGGCGTAGCTCATTGAAAGATTCCTGAGCTTCATCATTCCATACAAATCCTTTTTTGGATCCTTCAACATATGGAATAAGGGCTCAGCTATTTGGGTAAAGTCCTTAATAAATTTTCTGTAGTATCTAACCATTACAAGGAACACTTGAAAGCCTCAGACACTCTTTGGCACTGCCATCTTTTCTATGGACTCTATCTTCTGGGCTTGCAGCTGCAATCCACTAGAGTTGATCACGAATCCCAGATATTCCAACTCTTTTTGAAGAAGTGACACTTCCTCAGCTTAATCTTCAGGTTGGCCATAGACAGTCTCTTGAATACTTCTTCCAAGTGGTGTAAATGGTCAGTAAACGTCCTACTGAACACATTGATATTGTCCAGGTACACCAGGATGCATAAAAACATCAAGTCGCTAAGTATAGCATCCATAGCCCTCTGGAACGTTGCAGGCGCATTGCATAGACCCTGGGATATCCTCGTTGGTTGGTATAGCCCCTGCGCGGTAATAATTGCGCATTTTCCTTGGTCTTCTTTTGGCAAGTCTATTTGCCAATATCCTGAGAGCAAATCCATTGTGGAGAAATACTTTGCTTCTCTAAATCGGTCTAGCGCATTGTCAATTCTTGGTAGGGGATACAAATCCTTCTTTGTAATATTGTTCAGCTTTTGGTAGTTAATAACCACCCGGTTGGAGCCATCCTTTTTCTTCATGATAAAAATTGGATTCGCTTAGGAACTCAACAATGGAACTAGAAGCCCATGCTTCACTTATTTGCTGATTTCATCTTCCACTACCACTTCAGCTGCTTTTGATCATTGGATCAGTCTCATCCTGATTGGCAAACTTTCCCCAGTGTCATCCTTATGAATCACATCTCTCATGCATCCCAAATTGTGGTCATCCAAAGCGAATACTTCCCAATACTTTTTGAACAATTTTTGCACCTCCTCTTGCTGGCCTTCCTTCAGATCAGCGAATTTCTCTTGATCAACCAATAGGTTGATACTCTCAGTTACCCTGGCCGGTAATCTCATCTCATCAAGAGTCCCAAAATCATGAATTCTCCTCAATTTGGCTGTCGGGAAAAGATGAACAAACGTGATGATCTGATTCTTCCTGATCTTCATTGGTTCTTCACTTAAATTCGCCAGAAGAACTTGAATTTCTCCATGGCCCAGCATTATTATCCTAGTAGCCACCCAGGGCTCTACTCTGGACTTCTTTCAGGGGCTTCTGACCTCCTCATACAAAAGCTCAGATATCTCCAATTCAACCCTGTGTCAACTATCATCTGCGATCCTGGTGGTATAGTCTTCTCATTCTTAATCCTTAGGGGAATTCCCCAGTTCTCTAGTATTTCCATTGGCTTTCTTGTTGCTTCTGACCAACTGTTTGGTATCAAATCAGGACAATGCCATCATTGTATATTAAATTATTGAAAATGTTTCCCCTATTCAGCCGAGCTTCTCCATTCTTCTGATATACCACTGATAACGTCTGATCCATTATGGTCAACATATTATCCTCAAAGTTACATTTAACTCCATACTTGCATATAAATTCTGTCCCAATCAGAATGTCATAGTTTTGGTTGCCCAAAACTATTGCTGGCGCAGATACCACCAAGGACCTGAATCATAGTGGCAAAGAGCTATACGCTCCATATGAGATGATAATATTTGGCCCATCTGTCTCATACTTCTTCTTGTGTTCCAAGTCAGGTGAGATCTTCATCCTCTCTACCAGCTTGGTTGAGACAAGGTTAATGGGCGCTCCACTGTTGACAATCGCCCTCACCTGTACTTGATTTACTTGTATGTCTATATACATACACTTGGAGTATCGTAAGATAGTGTTTACTGAGAGTATAGCGGGTTATTAATGAATCAAGGGTGTGAATGATTTGCGTTAATAAATCAGGAAATGATTACTTTATCACGCTGAGGGTGATCAACAGGCTTTCCTTATTTAATCAGACTTCAGAAAAAACATTAGGCTTCTTGGCAGCTCATATCTTGTCCACCAGTTGTCGGGTCTATGGCTGGGCAACCTCCTTGATTATCTTGGGGTCAATTCCCTTTACCCCAGATCTGGCCACTGCATTTACGCCCATATTGACCACTTGATACAGTTGATCCTGTACGTCTTCATCCACAAACAGATCACTGATATCAATTTCTTCATTCATGATATTAGGAGGAATAGGCTTCTCCGCAGCTCTAGACTGTTCCCCATCTAGGCTGTAAGCCCTTTTCCAAATTCCTTGGTGGCAGCAGACTCTTTTGCTTGGACCACGTTGATTTAATCCTTTGGCTTCTTGCAGTGCACAGATAAATGTCCCTTCCCACCGCATTGGTAGCAGACCTTTTCCTTCTTATTCAGTCATCTGAATTCTTTGGGATTATTCTCTGGCATGGTTTGGTTGTTTGCCTCTTTAGCACCTTTGTTCCCCTTCATGGGATTTGAATTGCGCACCAGATTGGATTTGAAACTTCTGTTTGGGGCATTAAAGGTTGCTCCCAAAATTTTCAAATTATCTATCATTTGAGAGGTAGTAATTTTCATTGCAAATATGGAAGACATCATGCAGTGAAAATTGTGATAGGGCCAAAGGGCTGCTTGTAATGCGATTCCGGCATTGAAGTCATCTAGTACTTTTGCTCCAACCAAGATTTGTGACTCCTGGTAGAACTGATCCACAAAGCTTGCTAAAGACTTGTCTTTATGGAAATGGATTACCATAAACTCCTGTTTGCGCTTTGATATGCATGTCAGACTCCCAAATTCTTTCAAGATGGCTGCCTTTGCCTCCACATATGACCAGCTGTCCCCCTCCAGGTGGGATAACATTAAGTTCTGACAGTCAGTGTCTAGGCAATTCATGACCATCAATGCATTTTGATGATCCCTATAGCCATACATGGTCATATTGAACAGTTGGAAGAACGCTGGGGTGTTATCCTGATGATATGTCACAATTTTGACATTGCCTTAAATTTCTCTGAGTTATCTCTAGTCAATTCTCTAGGTTTGGCCACTTGGCTCACTTGGGGAGTGACTTTGGGCGTCATCTCCAAAATGGCAGCAAAAGCGGGAGGCATGTTTCTTGGGGTATTTGAATTCTCAACTATTGTACAAGGACTCCTTTCTTTGGCATCCCTTGCCACAATTGGCTCACAATCATATGTGTGAGTTTTAGCTCCTTGACCTGCTTGATCAGTCACTAAATATCAGTGCTGAAATTTCTCAAATGAATGCAATCTGCTTCCTGCTCCATTTTCAGATATAAGACCTCTTGAATTAGGTCCCCTTCTTTCTTCTTTAGTGAAGTTACTTTTCTAAGTAACTTGTTCCTAAAACTTGTGACATTATCGATCCCTTCCTCCATCTTGGTGACTCATTCTTCTAAGGCTAAAAATTCTCAATGATCTGCTGAGTTTAGGGCATTCTGATTTATGGCTTCTAACTCCATCCATAGTTTTCTTAACTCATCTTTATATGACATCCTTCTATTTTCTTCTACTCAACTACACCCCTGTAGTGAGCACCAATTTGTAAAAATTTATTGGTTTTGGTTATTATTGCCCAATAACCCCAATAAATTTTTTACTTGCACAGGTTCAGTTCTTGTGCAATTCATCCACACTATATAGTATTTGATATTATCAATTGATAATAGTATGACGACTATTATCTGTAGTTGAATGGAATTTTAGATCTTAGCCCAACGCTCATCAGTATTTCTGCTTGAATTACTTGAGATGTCTCAAAATAGGGATTTGTTCCCTTGTACTGTCCAACCCAATCTTCTCTGAGATTCCCTGGTGACTGTCTCTCCAATTCAACTCACAGTCAGCAGCAATCCCTATTGTTTTCGCTTCTTCTCTAGATCCCCGCTCAGATCTTTACTCTTTTTCTTAAAGAATCTCCCAATTATCGCACACAGTAATAATATCCTTGAGAATAATAGAACAAATTGAAAGCTGTTAAAGTTTACTACTTAAACTATATACCAGATGAAAATATGTAACTTTTGAACTATATAACTTATTTTTATTATTAGCCAATTCTAGGGAATTTATAGTGGGGATTCAGTCATCTAACCCTTGTTTGACACCTCTTTGATAAAGTGGCAGCCATTGCCATTGAATTACCCATCCTTGTCTCAGCAGCAATGGTCTTCCCCATCCTGGCTAGGATTCTGTCGTTGGACATTCTTGAGACCTAAATGGAAAGAGTCTTAAAACGTGTCCCTAACAATTTCCTTTTGATCCAAGCGAACCAACCATAATTGGTTAGCGACCTTCTTAGGTAATGGGACTTATTACCCATTATGGTAGGTCACTTCACCAACCAATCAATTCTCTAGTAGCAGGCAGCATCACTCGCCTCACAACTCACTATTCATTCCCAATCAGTTGGTGATGAAACCTGATTGATCCCAATTGGTACACCTGATAGTTAATCACTATCAGATGCCTTTATTTCATCATAAACTCCACACGACAAGATCTTAAGCATTCATCTGGATTGATCCCTGACAGATATGATCAAGCGATATCCTAAAATCCCCCAAACATAGTTACTTCAAAATCAGGGGCAACCAATTTCCAATTCACCTTACATTAGGAAATTATCCCCTAGCAATTCCTAGTAATCTAGCAGGCTGAGAATATAGGCAAAAATCCCAACACTTGCCATCACTGCCTTTGCGCCAGCTGATTTTATAGATTTCCGCCCTTTTAAAGGCTTCTTTAATATAGGCTTTCAAATGGAGGAGGACGCTGCAGCAGTAGCTTTGACTCCACTTATTTACAAAAACTTTCCTATCCCTACTACCTGTACTTGCCTCCCTTATGACACCACACTGGTGGTGTCATTTGCGTCCCTCCCTACTCATCTTCCACCCCAACTTTTATATGATCAGCTGATGGCGGTGCTTATGGCTTTATGGCACTCAGACCAACCTTATCTTTTCTGTTCCCTCTGGGGAAGTGCGCCTTGCCATCTCTCGTGTAATAGCCATAATAATCCCACATTACCCTACCATAGCCCACCAGATCCCCCCAGTGCTTGTATTGCAGCAGCGCCTGAGCATTTCTTTTGGGCTCATGTTGATAATGGTCACCAAATTTGTCCCCTCTGCTTTGAGCTTGACCATAAAAAAATCCTTCCCCAAGCCACTTCCGCTGATGCATCTTCTGAGCCCTATTCAGCATGTTCCATATGGGGTAGTTTGCTGCCTCTTCCCAATCAACAATCCCATTTGGTGGGTCAGAGTGGTAAATCAGCCCCCACCATTCAACTACCCACATTAGCCCACCAAATTCTACCCCCACCAATCAGAGTTAAGCTTGGACCACCCTTTATACCCAAGCATCCCATTTGACTCCTACCCACCTGAATTCATCCACTATTCTAGTAAACCAAAATATAGGACTTATTGGCTGAAGTTGATGAATCAAGTAAAGTTATCATGAAGGAGGTATCCAGTCAACCGCTTGACCAAATTGATTATGGTCAGACTGAATTTTTTGTTGCTGATTTTTATTATACCCCATCCCCCAGACATTTCACTCCTAAACCCAATGCTTACCCTATCAAAGTGACCATCAGCTTGCCTTTGTAGTGGTGGCCTCCCCCGTTGCCCAAAGCTATGCAAAGCAGTGGCCCAATAAGTGGTTCAATACCAACAAAGGCTGCCCACTCTCTACTTCCCCCTCATTTCCCCAAATCAGCCAGCAGCGATATTTCAAAACTGTTTGATAATGCCAAAGCTGCTGTTATTCATGGCGCTAAACTATCAGAATTTAACCCATCTGTTAGAATCACCCTCTGTAGTATCTCCAAATTTTTCCAGCTCCCCTGATGCCCACATTCAAGCTGAGCATCACTTAGCAGAATTTGTCAAAGTTGTTTACCATGCTGCTTCTAATGAAGAGGAGGAGAACTATTACTACACTGCCATCTACCCACACTATGCTGATGCCCCAATGCCTTGTCTATCCACTTTTGTCTGCTTAATAAAACAAAATGACATTGTTGTGGCAGATATATCTACAGAAAACCCACCCAACCCCCTCACCCTCTGCCATGGTAGGTTAGAAGTTTCAGCCCCACCTTATTAGAAGTTTTTTTCTTCCAGTTCATCCTTTCAATTGGGTTCCTTTGTTTTGTTTGATTTTTGGTACTGTCCATCCTCAGGTCAGTGTACCTCAAATAAATTCTTAAATACCACCAAACCACTTAGCCAAAAATGCTATATCAATTCTTATTATAAGTGTTATCCATTTATATCTTTTATAAATTTTATTTATTATAATATGAATTTTACAAAAGCCTACCTGCAATGGTTCTCCAGTTATATAAAAATATATTAGCAAGTTCCTTGAAGTTGGTTCATTGTTTGTGAGGAGATGTGGTTTATACTCACTTGCTCACACAAAATGACTTTTAGTTAAATAGAGATTAACACCTAGATTGAGCTGATTTAAGCTTTCCTCAGCCTTCCTTGGAAAATAGGTTAAAATTGAGATTAGTCATATTTTTATTAACATAATAGGTTTATGCTATAACTTTAGTTCTTTTCAACCTAACATTGTCAGATAAGGAGAAACCCTTCCATTGAGTACCTGCTATAATTAGGTATTTACATTCTGTGGTGTATTTAGAACTTATAAAACATCTAAACTTAGAATCTATCAAATTTAGAACTACTGACTATATTTATTATGATGACCCTTTGATAGGTTAAAGGATATTTATAAAGGTATTAAAATAAATGGATAAAAAAGTTTTTCTTTCTCATAACAATCACTTTAGTTACTATGATTCGATTTGAACAGCAAATTTGGATAATCACACACAGGAAAGATGGGCGATTTTAATAACAAAAATAATAAAACATGGGTGAGCGTCATGGCAAGCGGTGCGCTTAACGGTGCAACTAAGGGCAAGAAACGCCCTGGAGGGGGACCAGGAACCCTATCTGCAAAGAAATCGAAAACTCAGACACCATCTGGGTTTATGGTATTTACTGTAAAGCACGCGTAATACATGTACATTCAATTCAACCAACCTTTGTCAAAGGTGGAACATGGGATCAGACTCTTCTTTGGGGATGAGTCAACAACCCTGTGGGAGAAAACATGTGAGGCACAGCCCTCACTTTTCCCTCACGCGTTGTACATAGCCACCAACAACATGGGCCGCAGCTGGATTGATATTGGTTTTGAAACAGCCGATGAAGCTGATGCCGCAGCAAAAATCTGCGTGGAAATTGCCCTCCCTGAGGGCAAAAAAATTGTGCGCACCGCGTGCACCAGATGGAACAAAGCAAAAACTTTGTTCATCTCCTTTGAATCGCTCCCCACCAACCTTCCTCATAAGGTAATCGAGGAGGAGCTCCACAAAGGTCTTGTGGCCTATGGAGAAATCCAACAACTTGAATTACAGCAATTTCGCTTGATGCCCAACCTGTGCACAGGCAAAGCTATTGCTGTAATCAACCCCTTCCCAGAAGTGGAAGAGGATTTATCCAGAATTCCCCACGCAGCAGAATTTCACTTTGCAGATGGGGGCCAGTTGGCTGCATTCCAAGTTACACTGGAACGCGCACCACCCATTCAACCACTGTGGCTCACTGGGCTACAAGGAACATGCATGCCCTGTAAAAGAGGGCTTAATGGAAAATGATTTTTGTGAAGAAGCTATGGATGAAGATAATGAAAACTTCGCCAAAATGACTGATGGCCACCACCCATTCCGCTGGGGTGAAGATGGACTATACTCCATTGTGGACCCAGTTACAAGTAAACAGCGTAAAGCAGCACAAAAAGCCCGCAAGAGAGCAGCAGCTGAAGCGGCGGCACACACGGAATCCGCCATTAACCACGGACAAATTCAGGAGGATATTTCAGATATTCACCAAACCAACCAATCAGAACAATATGCCCAAGTCGAAAATTTTCACAGTAACCAGACTGATCCACAAAGCGTCATCAGTCATGCACATACTGAGGAACAATGCAACCGCAATTTGGGTGAAAATGTGGTGCACAATGCAACAAAGTTGAACCTCAAAAATATAAAATACAATCAACAACCCGCATCAAATCAACATGAGACCTGTGCAGGAAAAGTTGATGCAAATGCAAAAACCGCAATTCCCTTGAACTATTGGGTCAGATCAAGGGAACCAACAATGGCAGTGAAAGAGTTGGAGTACAGATGCGGAGCATGGCCAAGATGAGCTGCGGTGGGATAGGACCAGAGGGTCCTCCCAACTGTTCTGAGGCGCCACGGGCACCTCAGTGTCAATAGAGACGTTAAATATCGTTGGAGCCAGGGCTCATATGTCCCAAGCCAAAAAGCTGGCATTCCTGCGAAAACCTTTTGTAGACATCTTGGCCATCCAAGAAACCCACTGCCTACAAGGGGAAGAAGAATCCTGGTCAACCAGGGTCACACCATCACAATCAGTATGGACATCTCACTGTGGGGTGATAGTCCAAAACAACAAAAAATTTAAAATTACAAATTCATCATCACACTTGCATGGTCAAGTCCTGGTAGCAACAATCACATGCCAAGATGAAATAATTTCATTAGCATGTATCTATGCACCGTGCACTGCAATTGAGAGAAAAAAAAATTGAAAAAATTTCTACCCTCACCCTCCCACCAGATATCATCATGTTAGGCGATTTCAACTGCTGGGATAACCCCAATACAGATTGATGGCCTAATCCCAGGGGATACCCACCTGGACACATTAAATATTGCACAATGAAGGCATCTCTTGACTTACAGGATGCTCTTCCTCCCAATTCATCAATCCTTCCCCATATGACAAGACCCAACATACGTGAGGGACTGCTCATATCAATAAGTCGTATTGACCACATCCTCATCCCACAGTCCCACCACTCAAGAATCTCTAAATTTACAACAAAAAAGATCAATTTTTCTGATCACTGATTAGTTATGGTGCAGTTAGCGCCAACCCAATCCCACACACAGGTGTCGCCTTGGAGAAAGATTCACCCAGAAAATATAAGATTGCCTGAGATATCTGACTGGGTTGAAAACAAGGCTACAAACCCAAAATTCACAGCCCCATTCACTTTGGATCCCATCGGAACATGGGAAAATTTCAAAAAAGATATAATCAACAAAACCAACATATTGCATCACGCAAGTACACCGCGGACACAGCCACAATCAAGCGTACCTTGGCAGAACTAGACCACCTGGAGATAAATACTCCAAGATCTGGCTATAGCCCCAACTGGGGACGCAAATGGGCAGAAAATTCGCCCAACTTAACAATCTCATCTTTGAACACCAACACAGAATCAAATTATTGAACAAAGGTAAGTTCATAAAGAAAGGCAAAACCAGTTCAACATACTTTTTCCGCCAATTCCACTCCTGTGGAAACCAGCCCATGTGCACACAGGTCTGCAAGACCAATGGCACTATGACAACTGACCTTGAGGAAATCAAGGCGGAAGTACACCGCTATTACACCAAATTATATTGAGATATGCCAACAGATCCACAAAAAATTAAAGAATTTATTCAAACTGCCAAGATACAAAGTACACCACCAAATTACAATATACTATCCCTTATCACATGGGAGGAGCTTTGGGAAACAATTCGCGGTGCACCATGTAGGAAATGCCCAGAGCCTGATGGGATACCCTACAAGATTTTACAAAAAATATTTTCAACAAATCGCCCCCTCCTATTGGCGTCAATGAACCAGAGCTTGTTAGAAAGACGCCTATTACCAGGAGGCCATAAATCCTACATTATAACCTTGTATAAAAAGGGTGACAAGTTGGACCTGGCTAACTGGCGCCCAATTGCACTCTCCAACACTGATAAAAAAATTCTAACAAAAGTTCTAGCAGCTAGATTAGGCGCAATTGCATCTGACGCCCTATCACCTAACCAGTTTGGGTTTATACCAGGGCGATCAATCTGGAACAACATACACCCTGTTGCAAATATTTGCCAATCCAAAGCAACTGGTGCCCTGGTCTTCTTGGATCAGGAAAAGGCGTA
Source organism: Massospora cicadina (assembly GCA_022478985.1). Lineage (NCBI taxonomy): Eukaryota > Fungi > Entomophthoromycota > Entomophthoromycetes > Entomophthorales > Entomophthoraceae > Massospora > Massospora cicadina. Next base: position 115,059 of record JAKSZP010000088.1, on the reverse strand, counting down.
TGACCGTGTTAGCTGGTCATATCTAAAAGAATGTCTACATGCCTTCAAACTCCCACCAAGATTTATAAAATGGGCGATGCTCCTAACAGAATCTGCAACCATGGCTGTATGCGGCCCTGGATTCCTAACAAACAAGAATTAACCACACAGAGGGCTCAAACAAGGGGATCCTCTCAGCCCACTGCTATACACTTTCAGCTTTGACCCACTCCTCCGAGTAACTGACTCACGTCTCATGGGGATAACTGCACAAGGACAACCAACAGTCAAGTTACTGGCCTTTGCAGATGACTGCGTAGCAGGTATAGCAAACAATGAAGATGCCTGACAGCTGGAACACACTCTAGAGGAATACTCCAAGGTGAGCAATGCATCGCTCAACAAAAGAAAGACAGAAATTATCCTCTTAGGCAAATACACAAACAATTGGGCCACAACATCAGAACCTCACACCAACACTTAAAGAAAAAACCCAATTATATTACCCTTTGCAACACCTCCCACCACCACTCCTGTCCAACACCTTGATATCTGGCTAGAATCAGGGGGATATGCTAATGAGACAACGGAAAGTAACCTGTTACAATGGGTATCCAAACGCGTTGCCTCCCTCAAGGGAAGAACCCCAGGACTAACAGGACGAGTTACAGTTGCTAAATCGCTCATCCTCCCAATACTGTGGTACCAGGCCCATGTGATAGCCTTCTCACCTACCTTTATAACCTCAATTTGTGTGCTTATCCAGAGCTGGCTGTGGCCTGGCTCTCACCCTCCTATACAGATGGAAACACTATTTGGCCCACGCTCAAGCGGAGGCATGGTACCAATAGATTTTGAGAGCCATGCCAATCACATCCTAGGTACCTAGATAAAGGAAATCCTTGCTCCAGACCTCCCGCAACAACATTGGTCCAGAGCAGCAAGGACTAACTTTGCACAGGCGCTCAAATTAACCAACCCACATAGTCCACCCAGACTACTTTCATACCTTGCCAAGCACCCTACTTCAATGGGTCCACATGGAACCTCCCTCATTTCAAAAATATCCTCCGAACTATCCGCCATATGGGATGGACCATAGAGAACATGGGTACTATACAGGGAAGGGGATGACCCAGCCCCTATTCAAATTAAGAAACCCAGAAAACCACCCCCAGAGGGATATGCTCGCAACAACCCCAAGCATAGCTAGGATAGAATACCTAGATATGCTGGACATTCCCTATGATTTAACCACACAGAAAGCAATGTGGAAAGTGACACACCACCCACTCCTACAACCAAGGATAAGAGCAAACGCCTGGCGCTGTTTGAGAAGGAACTATAGGATGGCGGACTGCTCCAACTCCCTCCACAAAACATGTGCAGTATGTGGAGGGGAGGGATCCCTACATCACCACCTAGAAACATGCCCCCCAACCAAAGCTATATGGCAGGAAGTCGCACGCCTGCTCAAGATTCAAAACAAACAGGAATTCTTGATATCAAAGAGTATCTTCGCACCCCAGATTGAGTCACCAATCCCATCTACCCTCCGCTCCCTAATAATACCCATTGCAATGTGGACAATACACACAATTGCATTAGATGCGTTCAAGGGCATGGTCCCAACCATTCATGGGATTATTAACAGATTCCATGTCCACTTACTAGAGCACTTCCAAGCCTGGCTCTATGGATATATGAGACCAAGACAAAAAGCGCTCATAGAATCATGGTTCCCACTATGGTTCCTTCACACCTGCTCCATAGCAGGGGAAACCCCTCAGAGTAGTGCACCAACCCCCCCATACCTGGCAGTCCCGCTGGCAACAGGGGTAACTTGAGTACCCTGGGGTGCCCAATTTTTATATTTCTTAGTTATTCTCTTAGTTTCACATATATTTGGTAATGTCTGTCCCCTGGTCAGCTTACCTCAGTTAAATAAAAAATAAATGGATAAACTGGAAAATGGTTTGATTTTATTCATGCTTCTGAGTGAGACATCTGTTTTGTTTCCAAACTTCTTAGGATATCATACTATTATCACACTGCTATGAGCATGCAGAGTGGTATGAAATTAGTAAAAAATCTGAGATTCTCAAGGACAAGTTTAGGTCACTCTAGAGATTTATTTTCTAGATAGATAAAATATAGGCAAAGAGTTAGATTTAGGTAATTTATCATATAGAAACAACAATATATCACCAATTTGATCCCATTTTAGGAAGGTGGAGGTTGAGTGCAAGTCAAGTCTAAAACTTTGGTTAATACTTGTTTGGTGCTAATTTGAGCTGTTCAGCTTCCTTTGAAACATTTGTTTGAATCAAAGTTGAATATATTAGTGTCACGAAAAATATTTTTTACAGTGACTTTATTTATTTTTAATCTTTCATTACCAAAAAACTGGAAACCCTTCAATTTTGTACCTGCTATGAGTGTGTGAGATTTCATCAAAATTGATACGGTGATTTCTGAGATTATCGTGGACAATCTAGACCCCCCTTAGAATTTTATCTATATGATAGCTATCGATAATAATGGAAGGTATTTGAATCTGTCAAATAATTGAATAATCACCAAACTGCTTAACTAAAACCATTGAACCCATCAAACTAAGAACTAACCACCAAACCACTTAGTAAAACTATTGAATTATCATATTAATGACTAACTACCAAATCATTTGACTGAAACAATATATAATTCCCATTAATTAATTATTATTTTCATGTCATATGCAGCTATTTATCTTATATTAAGTTAGAAAACCCCTCCTACGGTGGGTCTATTATATATGATATTTTTCAGAGTTAGGTTGAAATTAGTTCAGTAGTTTAAGTAGAGTTTAGAATAGACCTGTATACCCACATACAATGGCTTAGTTATACGTAGATTAATGCCCAGATGGAGCTGATTTAAGCTTTCCTAAGCCTCCCTTGTAACAGGTTTAAATTGAGGTTAATCATATTGGTATTATTCAAAAAGTTTTGTGGTATAACTATTGTTCTTTTCAACTTATCATTACCAAATAAGCGGAAATCCTTATTAGGTACCTGCCATAATCAAGTTTTTATATTATGTAAAATACCAGAAACCTCCTAATAAAATATCTAAATTAATCTACTAACTATCAAACAATGAAATATTGCGTATTTTTATTATGTTGACCCTCTGATAGATTTAAAGATATTTATAAAGAACTAGCCGATTTACCCGTGCTTCGCTACGGTGTCTATAAAATTTCAGATTTTCAATTTATTAATTTAGATTTTATATTATAGATAAACAAAACCACTCAGTCAAATCTAATTGCTTAATCGAATCAACCAAAAACCACCAACCACTTTGGTAAACCTAACTGAACGTATCAAAACAACCAATAACTAATCACCCCTCAAAACCAAACTATGTCCTATCGATTCGACCAAAAGCCATTAACCACTCGGCCAAACAAAATAAACCTATCGAATCAATCAAATAACACCAAACTGCTACCCGAAACATCTCTTTATACTTAAAATCATTGAGTATGTAACATCTTCCAAACTACTAAATCAACTTCTACTTAACTTGCCAAAAGTATTTCATTAATTAGGTGAACCAAATTAGACAGGTTTTTAAAATATATAAACCTAACATCCAGATACCCGTGCTTCGCTACGGTATTTAATTTTCAGATGGTGATAAGCTCACATTGTAGCCTCTAGGCTGTGCCAGCACTACTCTCAGGCCACTCAGACTAACAGCTCCGCTGTTACCCTCGTGGCTGGTGAGCTGACTATCCTAATTACTTAATCTACTTAAACTCTAATACTGATCTTTGTTGAGTTTCAGGTGAGCAATTTGGTGAATTATTAGATAATATTCGCCAATTCTCGCCCACTCACCCAGATAGATTGAACCTATCAGTCTCGATAATTTCAGATTCGATCTTATTTGCCAAAATTCTCACCCACTCACCCAAATAGTTTAAACTTATCTGACTCGATTAGCTTCAGGTGAGCAATTTGGTGAATTATTAGATAATATTTGTCAATTCTCACCCACTCGCCCAAATAGATTGAACCCATCAGGCTCGATAATTTCAGATCGGTAAGGTTCGCCAATTCTCATCCACTCACCCAAATAGATTGACCCTATCAGACTCGAAGGTTTCAGATGTCAGTCAATCAGTACATAACTAAATCAGTCAGTGAAATTTTTTTAAGTAGATATCAAAACAGATGGAAAATGGAAACTAGTTTTAAAGCTGGTCATGTTTCTTATAAGATCTGTATTAATTTCAAAATTTCAGTGGATAATGTTTTATATAACACAGCTATGGGCACGTAAAAGTACATCAAAATTGGTTCAGTAGATTCCGAGATTACCGTGGACAAATGTAGATCCGCTTAGAGATTTAGTTGAATATCTATTAATTTATTAGGTAGATAGTTAATACATAGCTAATCTATATATATAAATGAATGTCTGTGTGTATGTCCCGAATGCATTCCTATACCATTCATCCAATTGTGATGAAACTTTGGTGAGTTGTTGTGTGCATGCCTGAGAAGGTTTATGAATTTTAAAAAATATTATTTTAATAGTAAAATAAAAGTTTTATATGTAACAAGTGGAAATCCTATATATACTTCAATGGTATTTGCTATATTGTTACAGCTGAGCAGTTTAAATTTGTTTGATTTGATATTTTATATGGTTTTGTTAAGTGGTTAATGGTCATTTGGCTAATTAGTAAGTTAATTTAAATCAAGACTTTGAATCCAAAGTCCAATTGATTTTAAAAATACCTCCTCTAGCATAATCAGCTCAATCTCTCTCTCACAAACATCACTTTTTATAGCAAAAGTGAATTGAACAAGAATTGAGAGAGTAATCAACTGCCATAATGCACTGCATTTTTATAGAGCAGTGAATAAAGGCTAACCAACCAAGCATATGAAAGTCTCACCATCTGTCTGTGCGCAGCACAGAAACAGATAACTTGCCCACGCCAATAGTGAGTTTTATTAAGAATAATACCAAGGTCACTGAGATGAATGAACCATCTGCTGACCTTCCTGCCAGCCCAAGCCCCAACATGACTATAAATGGGGCTGGGCATTTCACCAAATATGTGCCAAGTAATGAACTAGCGACACAAACAACAACAAAACAAGTGAACATGTTGATGGGTCATGGAGCCCTAACGAATAGCGCAAATGATGGGGTCAACTCCCTAGGATTGATGCCCATCGATACCCAGATGATAAGTGCAACCTTCTGGGAGTGAGGCTCAATGCTGAGAACAGCAGAGTCAGGAATATTCCCCAGTGAACCTCAATCAGCAGGGGGACTGGGGCCTCGCAGGGTGAGAAAATTCTTGCCAATAATGCAAAAGACCTGGATGAGGTATTGGTAGGATCCAAAACTGACTTGGATTCAAATAACAAAAATCAGCAATTCAAACCAATGGAGTCAAGCAATAAAAAGCTTTCTTCCAACATGGAGAAACTTACCAAATTAGCTTAGGGTATTCGGGTGAAGAACAAGTCAGATGCCAATCCTGAAATAGCCTAGTCAGAGGGTGAATGGTCCCTAACCAAAATCAATTCAGTAGCATGAGTAACTCATTGGGTGGAACACCCAATATGCAATTGGGTGCAATCCCCAATGAAGGCATTCTGATAGGGAGCCATAGCTCAACAATGTATCAACAGCTGATCCCAAATATCCAATCACTGAACCAAGCTGATCCATTGAGGATTAACCAAAGTGGAGGTGACTCTATATTGGGGACTGAATCTGAGGGATTGGACACCTGAGAGGGATCAGCAAAAAAACTTAAAGTATTACTGGAAGGGGCAAAAACCCTGACAGCGGTCAAGATAATGGCCAGGGCCCCAGTTAAATTTACACTAATTCAGTCAGACATGTTAGCGCACTGAGGTGTGTCCACCCATGAGGTCAAACAATGGGAGGCCCTCCAGTTTCTGTACTCTACGGTAACTCAGTGAGTCTCTAAAGGAATCAAGCCAGCCATCATGGCTATATGGCACAACCATAAATTTTCCGCCAGAGCAGCCAAACACTGGCTCGACACCCAAATCTCAATTGATATGGCAGTACAATTCAAGACATCCTGAGTTTGAACCGAAGATGCCCTGGAGTGGATGAAAATCCCCATGGACTACAAGGTGATAGAGGCCTCCATCCATGAAGATTTAAAACTGGTGGATGTAAAAGCCTAGATGAAGGCTGGTATCAACCTATTAAATGTGATGGAATACAACAAGGTGGGCATTATGGCATGTTATGCCCAAGCTGTCAGGAGCTTGGGCCTCAACCCAACAAATTTAGCCAAATATGCTAGATGTTTCCCAAACGCATCTACAGCTCTCAAATGGGCCAGACACTCCATTACAGTGGACACAGCGCTGAAATGGTACAACACTACCTTCTCCCAAGAGGAGGCACTACCCTGGATTGTGGCTGGGTTCAAGGCAACTGAAGCCTTTCACTGGTCATATACCCATATTCCACCTGCCACCGCATCAGACCTGATGAAAGCGGGCTGAACAAAGGAAAATGCAGTGGAATGGGGACCCTTTTGGGATTGGTCACCGGAAGAGGCCATCAACTGGTCCACCAACAGATTCACACCAATGGAGATAAAATACTGGTTCCAAGCGGGGGCCAGTATGGACCTAGTGCATGAATGGGCAGAACTGGGGGTGACCAAGCCAATTCATGAAACCCTCAGAGGCCACCCATTTCTGATCGCAAAGTGGAAAATCTGGCATGACGCTGCAACACTTGCCAAGGCTGCAGACTGGGATGCAGTGGGGTTCACCCCCCAATCAGCCCAACTGTGTATGGAGCATGAGATCTTACCACAAGCAACAGTGATGAAAGGGGTCATAACCCCAGACTTGGGCCAAGAATGGCTCAAAGCGGGAATCCACATCAAAACTATCTGAGATTGGAAGCAATCCTTCCCAGAACTGACAATACCCACCCCAGATGCCGCAGAAGGCTTCACCCCCTCAGAAGCGTTTCAATGGTGTGAAGCGGGGGTTCTGGCGAACATGGAATGGGTATTCACAGATGGGGGCTGAAACAGCGTTATGGTAAGAGACTGGTGTCAGCGCAGCTTGATTACACTGGAGGTCCTCCAACAATACCTCCACCCAACATGTGGCCCAGAATCTGCTCTCAAATGGTACTGACTGGGGTTCTTGCCAGCGGATGCCCTGGAGTGGCAGAGCCTGGAGATTGGAGTGCAAATGGCTAAAAATATCAACTGCCATGGTATCAACAGTTGCCAACTTGAAGTGTTCCTCAGCTGGGGTTTCAGCCTCAATGAATCAGTAAGTTGGATTCTGAAGGGAAAGACCCCCGCTGATGTACCCAAACCAAGTGCAAAATCAAAATTGTACAGCGCAGCAGCGGCGCATACTGAGGACAACACCTGGAATGGAGCAGGGAGCCACATCAAATACATCTGTCAATTGATCAGTGGGGGCTTTACAGATTGCCAGGCACCAAAATCATACCTTAAAGATGCTATCCAAATCCATATACAACTAGTGGAGGAGGAAGAATGGTCTGATTTAATTCTGTCAATTTACCAGGAACTAGACAAAGTCCTAGCTGGAGGGGACTTCAATCATCACTGGGTCCCCTGAATGGGGCTATATAGATATAGCAATCCCAGGTGAGTTGGACCGCAAGAAGCTCCTCAAAATTGGCATCAAGTACAAGGGGATTTATCTGTGAATGGAGCTGACCAGATATGCCAACCAAACGGCAAGGTGGGTTACCTTCCAGAACCTCCCCACCAACCACAAATGGGAGTGGGTGCACAAAGTGATCTGGACCAGGTTGTCATACTATGGGGAAGTACACAAATTCTGCCAAGCTGGTGGAGATTACATTGCAAATTGCCTCTGCCCTTGGACAGTGAAAGCGCTGTATGAACTGGACCTCTGGATGAAACTGATTAAGATTGCTCTACCCAGATTCATCTGCCTGCTCAGCCTTGATAGGGTAGTGTATGTCAAACAGAAGGATGCCAAACAAGTGTGCCAGTTCTGCTATCAGACTGGCCACACTATGGTTTAATGCCACCATCGTAAAGGTAAAACTACTTGGAAGTACAAATATGACCCCATAGAGGGAAATTACCAAGGTGGGCACCAAGACCTTCCTCCACCCAAAAGCCAGAGAATGGATCCTGCAAAACTTAATGGAGGTAGCAGATATGAAATGCCAATGACAAGAATTAGATCTGGCACACAGAGAGGCGTGGGAATGGGAAATGGCAAAATGAATCAAAGCAGATGACAAACCGTTTATAAATCTGGACCCCAAATCTTATGCAATGGATGAGGGAACCAGCCCAGGACCAGCAGAGAAACGTCCAAACCAAGTGGAATGGACGGTCTGGGAGGAGAGAGATGGCAGAAGGCAAACCCAAAGAAGTCTTCCAAGCATGGGTGACCACAGGATTCCAAAAAGTCAAAATTGAAGCCCAACAAGATGAAAGGGAATAAAAAAAAATTGGAAGTCATCAGCAAATGAGCCCAAGGTGACCGGAGAAAAATTTGCAGGAAAGTCAAGATTGACAAAATTGGCTGGGCAATTGCTGACTAAAAAATCAAGTTCTGCCAATAAATCAAATGAAGGGGTGCAAATCTGGCTGATGGATGAGGGCAAATCTGCTGGTCTGCCTGAAGAAAACAAGGAGCACCCAGACCCAATCATAAAACCATCCCCATTAACCATTGACAGGGAGATGGGGATGGTGACCAAATTCCCAGTGCACAGGATGCCTGAGAACATAATCCCAGTCCCAACCAACTGACCCCAAAAACCAAATATTGCACCCCACCAACCATCGACACCACCACCAACAACTAACCTGACCTCTGTATATGACTCAATTCACAGCCCAGACAACACTAAACCTCATACCTATGGGTCAGGCAGCTGAAAATGAGGATAGCGACTACAAATGCTTGGGGGATGGCGAGCATACAAATGAGGAGGAGGAAAATGCACCACTTAAAAACTAATAATAATATTGACCTAATTTTTATTTCAGAAACACAAGCTGGTAATTAAAAAGAAATGGTGCCAAGCTCAAACTGCAACACAAAAAACCATCCATGGTCCCACCAGATAGGCTACCAAGCCCTATGGATGGACCACATGGCAATAGTCACAATGGACAAGAAAATAGACCTGGAATTCATGGAAGAAACTCACGCCAGTAGGATCTTGATAGCAATGGCTACAAACAGAGAAACTGGCAGAAGCATATGGGTGGTAGCAGTCTATGCCCCGCTGAAGCTCCACAAAAACCGTATTTTTTGGGATTTCTTAGTGGAAGTGCCATCTGAAGTGATGACTATAATAGCAGGCGACCTGAACTGCTGGACAAATGTGAGTCAGGATACATACCCAACGAGAGAACGCCCCAACAATAAAGTCTGATGAGATGCTTGATTACCTAGTTAAATTGGGGATGTGCCTAATGATTGATAAAGAGGATGACAACCCAGCCAATCTAATGCAGTGGACATACAATGCCGCTGGATCCCCACTGTCAGGATCATGGTTAGACTACATCCTCATATCATTGGACCTCAGGCCAATGACGTCCAACAGTGAGGTTAGCATAAATGCTGAAAGTGACCACATGGTCATCCAGGTGGAGATCAACCTTGACATACCTCTGAGGAACCATGAGTGGCAATTGGCACCAGCCACTTTGAGGAATGGGGATTGGCGCTATATGGTAGATGCGGGACTGGATCAGCTAATAGCACATCTGGACAACCGCCTGGAGCTAGACCCACTAGAAAGATGGACCCAGATCAAAATGAAGATGAAACATGATAGTATGAAGTTTGAAAAAGTGACCTCCTACAAGTGAACAGCTGCCATGAAAGCAACTGAAGTCTAAATTAGAAAGCCTGAGGCTCACCCACTGGGACAGCAAGGACTGGTGGAGCGAGTACCAAACAACACACAAAAAATATTGGGCTATAATGATGAAACAAGACTCAGAGAGATGGACCAATGCAACTTACCAATATCAGAGCTTAGCGGGGATGATGACCAAAGAGGGCCTTAAACACCTCAAGGAAATCTGAACTAAGGCTAGGGTATGGGAAGTGGAGACAGCGGATGGGGAAGTATCAACAGACCTCAAAATGATCAAGTGTAAAGTCAAGCTTTTTTATGGCAATCTATTCTGACAGCAAGAAACAAGCAAATTGGCGACAAAAACCCTTATTGACCTGGCCAAGCCAGCACTGGGTGGCTGTATGCCAGAAGATGTCACCAAGCTATCCACCAAAATCTCTATCAATGAAGTTAAGAGGGTGCTAAAGGAGTCGCCAAGAATGAAAGCACCAGGCCCCAACAATATGTGTGCAGAAATATACAGCATATTCTGAGACCGCATTGCACTGGAGCTCAAAACCCTCTTTAACCACTGTTTGACCCACAGAAAACAAGTTCTGGGAGGACATGAGACCCAAATTGTACTTCTGTACAAAAAAGGCCTCAGACGCCAACTTCAGAACTGGCACCCAATTGCACTATCAAATGCCAATTATAAACTGCTCACAAGCATACTATCTAATTGGCTGATGGCAACAGCACCACGCATGCTCCATAGGGCCCAACACAGTTTCATTAAAGGCCATAGTATATGGGACAGCATAGGTTCAGTCCAGAGCATACTCCAGGATATGAGGGCATTGAACAAGGATACCTTATGTTCCTTGACATGGAAAAGGCATATGACTGAGTAGCATGGTCATTCCTACATGAGGCACTGAAGGCGGTCAGTATCCCTGACACATTTTGGGCATGGATAACGATGCTATACTCAGGTCTGGTAATGAAGGTTATGGTCAGATGGCACAACCAACGAAATCTCTGTCAGGCAAGGTCTCCACCAAGGAGACCCCATGTCACAATACTCTTCAACTTTGCAGCTAACATTCTACTGGTGGCAGCAGACACAAAGCTTTGGGGTTTAGTCCACCCTAACCAAATGCCACTAAAGATGCTAGCATTTGGATGATACAGTTGTAGGAATAAGCTCCTCAACTGACCTCCAGGGCGCCGAGGATCTATTAAACCTTTACCAGCTTGCATTAAACGCAAAAATAAATTTGGCAAAAACCTCAGTGATGAGGGTTGGCAACCTGAACTTCAGCCCACCAACTGACACAATGCCAATTATGAGCTCCCAGACAGTCTGATACCTCAGGATACTCTTCAACAACAAGGGACCAGCTGTACTGGAGACTGAACAAGAAGTATTGACAAGCTTATATTCTGAATGTCATGCTGGAAAAGTGCCAGACTATGCCTCAAGGAGAAAGTGCAGGCAATAAACATCTTCATCTTCTAAAAGCTATAATATGTTGCTCACATGCTGCCAATGAGCCCAAACCTAGAGAAGAAAATCAGGTCAATGCTCCAAACTTTCCTGTGGTTCAAGGCAAAGGTGGCACCAATTCCACTGGAAGCTCTGTCAAAACCAAAGAACAAAGGAGGCATGGGCCTACTGGACTTTGAATCTCACGCCCAGCGCATATGGGGAAAGTCATTTCTGAAACTAACACAGATGCACATGCGCTGCCTGACTCTAGCATGGGGCATGAACTGGGGAAAGAGCCCAAGGCCTCCAAGAGCCAGTCTCCCCTCAATTGTTATACAAATGGATGGTGAACCACCCAAAGATAACCTCACAAAAAAAGAGCCCCACACTACTGGCAACTCTGCAATTGGGCCATGCGCCAGGGTGGGTGGTCATTCCAAAAATTGTACTGAGAGGCTGACCAAATTCAAAGGGATGTCAAAGCATGTAATTTTGCAATGATTACTGCAACTAGCTGGGAGGAATGTAACCAAATTGCTGATGAATATGCAATCAAGTCAATCAGAATTAGGTACAAATTGATGCTGATAGAATATGGGGATCCACTTCTGAAACTGGGGTGCAATCCACCCACCCGCCCATGAATCCTTAATGACTGGACAACCAAAGGCTATGACACCAACTACCTGATTAAGGAGTTGATTTTGGGCCTGAACTCCCACTTGGTTACAGCTAAACAGTGGTTGGTAACATGGCAGATCCTTAATTGGGCATTCAAATTGGGCAAGCACAGCAGGCTAGATTACCAGCACAAAGAATACCCCATATGCATCAAACTAGAAGCAGACATAGCACATCGCTATTATGAATGTGCAGTGTTCAAAAGATACTGGTCCACAATGCAATACATCCTATCAGGCAATCATTTGCCTCTGGGTATACATCCATTGCAGGACCTGTTCTTTACAAAAACCCTGAGAATGGCTCTGATCCAACTACAAGCCTTCATTTACCATTATTGTGTATGGGTAATTCACTGTGCACTCGTCACCAAGGTTGTGAGCAATGAGCGCCCCCATCACAGAGGTTTGTTATTGAAGACCATTCAGATTATCTCCAATCAGCTCTGCCAGATCTCAAAATTCTTGCGCATAATCCCTGGGTGTTATAAAGCCACATACTTTGGCTTTCCCCATCAGATCGCTCATCACACATGATGAAGCAACTAATCAACTGAGAATCAAATGGCCTGTAAGCCCGCCAATGATAGAACCATGGCTAGTGATGGAGATTGACAATCAGCAATAATTGGAGGTGCTAGAACTCTAGCAGCCTGAATCCCTGGTTTTTTTACCCTTGGCCAAATCACCTGTATTCTGCCCTCCCCTCTTACTTTCCCTTAAATTTATTTAATAAAGTATGGAGTTTTAAAAAAATCTAGCATAATTGGCTCAGCTTTTGGCTCTAAACTTCAACTCTATAAAAGGTCAGTTGTTTGAATCCTGGCGTAATCACTTTTTATACCCTTTTTTAAACTCACTGTCAATTCTGTCTGTCTGTCTGTAATTAAATCTTACAAGCTCTATTTCAGACACTTATCCTGTAAACTTAAAGCCCAAAAACAAATCTGTGCTAAACTGGGTATCAACAAGAATTAGCCAAACTTTTCTTTACAAAACTATCATTCTGTTTATTTATTTATACCGGATGCATTATCTCAAGCAAATAACCAAAAAATCACCAAACTTGGCACAAGTATTCTATAAAGTTTGGGAATGGAATGCTAATATGTAAATATTTAAAATAATCATATAAATTTAAATATCAGTTCTATTTAAGATCTAGAATATATATTTCTAATATAATTATATAGCAATTTGGCTGGGTATTTTCATATTCATTTAATTCGATTTTTTCATAGGTTTTTGATAAGGGGTTGGTAGTTTGTGGCTGTTGTAAGTTCCGTAATTGGTTTTTGCTGAGTAGTGGTTTATTTTTTGGTTGATTCGATAGGCTCAATAGTTTCAGGTAAGTGATTGATGGTTTAGTTAATTTGGCAGGCTTTATTGATTTTAGCTAAGTGGTTGGAGGTTTGAATTTTTAATAGGTTTAATGGTTTCTGAACTTATTGATAGCTATCTACCAATATAAAAACTAAAATAATTTAGAATTTGATTGATTTGATATATTTATTTTCCTTGGCCGAGTGGGTTGATGGTTTTTGGTCGAATCGACAGGATACAATTTAGCTTTGGGGGTGATTAGTAATTGGTTGATTTGATAAGTTCAGTTAGTTTTAGCTGAGTGGTTGGTGGTTTTGGTTGCTTCGATTGAACAATTAGATTTGGCCGAGTAGTTATTACTTAACTATATATAAAATTTAAATTAATCAATTCGAATCACCTGAAATTCTATAGAAACCGTAGCGAAGCACGACTAACTCCACTAGTTTGTTAAAAATAATTGGCATCTTGTATCCAATTTGGGGAAGGTGGAGGCTTGAGTGCGAATCAAGTTTATAATTTTAATTAGCACTCTTTTAGAGCTGATTTGTTTTTTCTGGTTCCTCAGAAAATGGGTTTAATTCGAGAACTTTCCATATTATCACAAAAAAGTTTTTCTACAAGAACTTCAAATTTTATAACATATTGTAACTAAATAAAGTGGAGAATTTAGCGTTGGGTACCTGCTATGAATATGCAAAGTTTTAAAGAGATTGGTTAAGTAGTTTCTGATATGACCACAAACAACCTAGCCCCCTAGAACTTTATGTATATAGATATTATCGGATAAAATTCCGCTGATTATTCAGAGCTTTCCTGAAATTGTTAAGTATATCAAATTTACAGTAACTTACAATCTAATAGCCATCTTAGATATGTACTAGTTTTGGTTTAAGCTTAAAAATATCTGAAAAAGCGGTGATTATCTAGTCTGATTTAGTAATTTATGAAAATATATTTTTATGCTAGAGGTGAGATGTGAATTCGAGCTCCAAAGATCATTTGTCTGGTGATCTCCAACTAACCAATTTTCTTTTTTGGAGATTTATTTCGGTTATCGATTAAGTATTGTGGCAAATTACAAGCATTACAATGAATCATACGTTATACTTTAATTGCACAGTAGTATTATTTAACTATAAACCTGTGATTATCTACTTCATTCCATACTATGATTTTGTTTTTAATCCAATTGGGTAGAAAGGCTATGACTAAATGACTATTATTAGCACAGTATAATCCCATTTTACATGAACTAATGGGCACATCTTGTGGCTAAAAAGCAAATGCCCAATAAATGTTGGTGATTATAACCACTATGCTTTGATGCAACTCCCCCACTATCCTTTCCACCTAGTGCTAAAAAAAGCAAATGCCCAAAAACCCATAAAAACTTATCGCATTTTAGCGACCCTTATTGATATTTGTGTTTACTAATTATTATATACTTTCTATATTATATTATAAATTAGTTTAGTCAAGAAGTACCCGAAAAATGATTAAATTTGCAAAAGGTCAACTTTTCATAATTAAATATCATTGACTATTAAAAACCTTAATCCAATTATAAATAATACCAAGTCGAAGGTGACATGCTTATTTTCTAAAGCATTTTTCCTTAATACCTAAAATGGTCTATTGTAGAAACATTATACTATCTATTTTACCTTTTCACTGATTTTCAAAAAAATCATCCGTTTTTTGGCCTTAAATTTTGCACGAATTTCTTAGCCTATGTTCACTTTTTTAAGCTCATTTTGGTCCTTGTCGTAACACGAATATTTGATACCTTTTGAAATAAATCTGTGAATCTTATTTTTGGACACATATATGCGTTTTTAGAGTTACATACCCCTCGGTTTTTGGACGCATATATGCGTCAAATCATTGAAAGGGTTAAAACTGGCTTAAAATTTGTTTTAGTAAAAAATTGCAACAGAATAATATTATAAGATAGAACACTTTAAGTTTAAGCGTTGAAGCAATTGTGGCACTAAACGGTTTAGGGACTTTTAATCCATTAGTTTAACAATATGATCTTACTCTGATAAAGCGGATGAATGTGTATCAAACCTTGTAAATGTTTTGAATCAAGAATACCTAGCACCTATTTAACGCGGGAACTCATTGCAATTACCCTAAGATGAAGCTTCTGTATCCTTTATTGACAATCTTAGCGGCTGGTCAGTATGTCGTCACCCTTGAGCTCAATATCAAGCGACATTTTAGGGATGGGGAGTATACTCGGTTCGAATTTGATTTGGAACCAACCAAGGGGAGAGGAGGTCACTGCGAGGGAAGCGATGGCTGCTGTGCTGGAGATTACTGCATGAAGTATGTAGGACACAACTGGGTTTCCTATCAGCTCAATATCTCCGGACCTATAAATAGACCTCGTGTTATACGTTTTTTTAAATACTTTGGTGAGATTTTCAACAATGAGCCTAAGGATTACGAAAGTGAGGAAAGTGCTACTTTCTGCTTATCAAATTGTCCTTTCTATTATCATCAATAAATCCTAATCATTTATTGTTTTATTGATGAAGTATTTAATTTATATATGATCTAGTCCACACGTATTAACATTAATTGGATTAAAAGAATTATATATCAATATTAACTTTTATATTTTTATCATTTTCTAAGATTCTAGGGATCCCAACTAACGTTAAAGTTCTGTTTTCTTACTTGATGTATTTGTAGCAACTTTCAATTGTAACATTGTAGTGGCAGTCCTATTCTACTAGCGCTCATAATTCATATTAGATATATTATTCTATCCTTCTAAATGCCCATTGGATTATTCACAAAAAGTTTCTCTTACAACTTAAAAAAAGATGGTAAGCGATTAGTATAATTACAATTTGGCAAAGTAAATTTTAGCTTATTTTTTGAGTCAGAACTATTATTTAATAGCTCAAAAAGTTAATGTTAAATCTACTGTGTTGGTGTTGTGCAAAATGCCCCAAACCAAGATAACAAATAGTAAGGCGGTCTATGGAGTTCCTGGCCTATCAGACCACTGCGCATGGAGGGTTACTGGGATTTATCCTCCTTTCCCATTGAATTCGATTTCCCATTTCCCCATTAATCAGTGTTAGATTTTTGGTTTAGGAAAAGGATCACTGGTGCTTCTTTTACCACAAATCCAACAATATGATTGAAGGGCTCTACTCACCACTTTTACTAAAATAAAAAAATAAACAAATACTAAAAGTGTTTAATTTTCAAGAGGTTTATTAGGCACTGTGAGGGAGTAAAAAGAGAGTGCCTATATAATAAATTGATAGTAATATATAAAGCATTGAGGCTTGACATTCAGATAGCTTGGGGAATTTTAAATTAGGGAAAATGTGGTTTTAGCCTATCATAGCTTGGAAAACTCACTTCACTTAAGTGGAGCAATGGATGGGGAGTTATGATTAACTAAAATATACTATGGGGTAACAATTTGATAAATTTTAGCCAATACCCATTCAATAAAATTATTTTACCTTGGGGATCCCCACAACTCCTATAAAAGGGGCAGTCCCCGTGTAGGTGCTTGAATGGACCTGGGCATGGCTGGGGGAGTACTGTATGATGGATGTCCCATGGTTCACTTGTGATCAGAGTAATCTGACTGCTGGCAATTGATTTAGTTGCCTGTAGAGGATTCAGAATCATATTAATTCAATTTGTGGGGTTCCACCAAGAATTGGACAAGGTCTTTTGGCTAACTAAATCATCTTTGTTATTATTAAAATTGATTTCCTTATTGTTGTGGACGTATAAATGTCCAACATTTTCTATATTCATCCAAGTTTTAACCACAGCATTCTTAATTTGAAGTCTGGGAGGCAGATGTCCAATGTTATCTCCCTCAAGAATGTTAAGGGGAGAATAAAACTAAAGGAACAGCCATGAACTCAGTTGATGTTGAGTCCAGAGGAGAGGGATTTGATAGAATACTCCTCACCTCACTAGTATGTGACTGAAAATAGCCCTTCTCAGATAGAGCCAAAATTTCACTTCTTGGAGTGATTTGGTTATAGTAATATAGTATCAAGTTGGGTACTTGAAATGGAGAAAAAGGGACTCTGAGCTCATTTGTGGCTTTGTCTTCTTAGGTAACAGTCTTTGCTAAATTAGTCATGGCCTCTGATTGTAATTGGATGATGTGTTGGGCCAACTTTCTCATGGCTTGTTCAGGATCAGTCCAATTAAAGAAAATATTCTTGGCTAATAATGCTGGCATCTCTGGTTCTCACTCATATAACACATGAAAAGGGAACAGCTTGAGGATGTGATGGTAGCTAATATGGTAGGCCATGAGTGCACTGGGCAAATAGAGATCCCAGTGGAGAGGTTCTGAAATGGCCATTTTGTCTAAAATCAATAACAGGATCCCATTAACTCTTTCTACTGCATAATTTGTGGATGGGTTATAGGGGGCTGAGAAGAGTTGTTAATCTCTTATAGAAAAGGTGAGAAGCTTTACCACTTGTTGGGATTTCCCCTAATTTGGGTAAAGCCTTAACCTTTGTTTTTCCCATTAAGAATAATTGCTTTTGGGCTATAATTTATATTTATATATATTAATAATATTTCAACTTGCCTGTGCGCAGTGCACTGATGTTTTTAGTTCAATTGACATCTCAAAATCACTTTTCTGATATTACAATCAAGTTGTATAGTTTACAACGAGATCAATTCCTTTCAAACTAGGTATAATTAGCATTTTGAGGGTGTAACAACTTTAACAAAGTTGACATCTCATTTATTATTGAACTTATCAGATCTGATAATTAATAGTATTAGTTATCTGATAGAAAAGGTCTTATTAACTATTTGATATAAAAAATTTCATTATACTATAAATATCCCTAAGTATTTTAAAAAATAAAAAAACTTTTCTTGCAGTACATTTACTATTTGAAGTTCAATTGGCATATTCATATTTAGATTTCAGTGTGAAATTCAATGATCATTATTTTCAGTCCACAGAAACCTCCAAAACATTGCTAACTGGTTAAGTTTCAACAATAGGGAATTTGTTTAGACCTTTGAACCTCTAATAAAGGTTAAGTTCTATAATATTTATATTGGATTTAAGTGTGAAATCCAAGACTGTCCATCACATTAAGTGAGCTTCAAAGGAACAAACTCAATCAATATTGGATTTAGTGCAAATTTTGACACTGGTGCTTTCTGCCAGGTACCTTCCAAGCCACACAAAGTTTTCAACTATACTAAGGACAAAAATAATAATATTACCATGAATAATACAACTACTTCAATTGACCCTGATCTATTGCAATATTTGCTTTTGGAATGGAAAAGATGAATTATCTGTGGAGAATAACTTTGCATCAAAATCTTTTGAGTACAGCTCAGGAGACTTTGTCCATTTAAGACTGCCCAGTCACCTTAAGCAAATGCTTACCTTATTAAATGTGCCTGAAGAATTTGAAAAAAATGTTATTGAGCAACAAAGCCAGCATCATAAAGTGAAAAGATAAAAGAAGGCCATATAATATTACAAGGAGAAAGCACTACTTTAAAAAAAGGAATGTGGTACCTATAGAAAGGAAGCTTGAGAAGATATCACTCAGGGGAATGACTATTAGCTTCTATATTTTGTTTACTCTTGGGAAAGATTAATGAGTGAACATCTCTCTAAATTAAAACAATATCAGAAAAATTATCAAAGTTTTGAGGTAACCTTCAAGCTAAAGATAGCCTTAAACCATTCAACCTGAACTCCTTCCTTGAAATGGATGATGTTTGCCTCCCCGCTGAAGAAAATATTTCCAATGAACTTATCTGTGGTGGGAATGATAATGTCTTTTCTGCTGATCATCTCGATACAATTATGGACATGGTTGCTCCCATCAAGTTACAAACACAAACCATTGATATTTTTGAGAATTCCCCTATTGTCTCAATAGAGAAGATCAAGTTAAATATATGAATGATGTAACGCCTTGCCATCAACCATCAGATTGTCAACTAAAAGAGTTTCCATCCTTTTGTGATATTCCACCTAGCCATGGAAAGTTGCAGGATTATTTAATAACCCCAACATTAACAGATGAACCAAATGATCCTCCTAATTCCCATTAGCCTAAACTCACTTAAAAATGAATTCCACTAACAATTTAGGTTCCCCCATTGTAACAGTGAGTTTTGCCACTTTAATGTCTGGAGATTGTTATCATTTTATTAAAAGTGGAAGAATCCAAACCCCCTGACATATTCCAAATGATGCAACTTTCTAAATTCAACTTAAACGGTGAAAATAATTGCCAATCAACAAATCCCATCACAAACAAATTTATGTCATTGATTCATCACTTATGCTTATACACAAAGTCCTGGATGGACTCAATATTCAAATTAGCCTCACTTTTGGTTTCAGTATATGGTCCCTTCTTATAGCCCAAACACATCTAGTTTCACTCTACATAATAATGTTTCAGATCTTAAAAATATGCTGCACCGTTTTGAGATAATTTTGGAACCTGGTTTGGCCCTGCTTGTACCTGGAATAAATCAAATTTAATGTGAAGGCTTTAAGGACTGCAATGAGTAAAATGGTTGTGGATTAACAATCCTCAACAACTTTTGCAATATTTCATGGATCAACTCCAATCCCTACCTGATTGAACAAAGCTGTCACCCTAGGTCAAGGCTTGTTGGGGGCTCTGTTGGGATTTACCCTAATTTGGGTAAAGCTTTGACCTGTGGTTTTCTCATTAAGCATAATTGTTTTTATGGGCTATAATTTATATTTATAAGTATTAATCACATTTCAACTTGCCTGTGTGCATGCATAAATGTTTTTAGTTCAATTGGCATCTCAAAATCACTTTTCTAATATTACAGTCAAGTTGTATGGTTTACAACGAGATCAATTTCTTTCAAAATAGGTATAATTAGCATTTTGATAATGCTACAACTTTAATAAAGTTGACATCTCATAAATTATTGATCTTATCAGATCTGATAATTAATAGTATCAGTTATCTGATAGAAAAGATCTTTTAATTTTTTGAAATGAAAATCTCATTATACTATAAATATCCCTAAGTATTTTAAAGAATAAAGTAAGTTTCCTTACAGTACACTTACTATTTGAAGTTTAATTGGCATATTCATATTCTGATTTCAGTGCAAAACTCACCAATCATCATTTTCAGCCTGCAGGAACCTCTAAACCATCGCCAACTGGTTAAATTTCAACATTAGGGAATTTATTTGGACCTCTGAACCTCAAATAAAGGTTAAGTCCTATAGTATTTATATATTGGATTTCAGTGCAAAAACCAAGACTGTTCACCATCTTGAGTGAGCTTTGAAGGACCTTATTCAATTAATTATTGGATTCAGTGTGAATTATGACACCACTCATGAAGTAAAGTTCTTCTCATTGTCATATAGGAGAATCTGGGGGCATCCATGCTGGGTAAAGATATATTAGTGTAAGAAGGTAGCAGTATCTTTAGCAGTCTGAGTGAAAAGAGCAACAGCTTCAACCCACTTGGTGAAATGATCAATACCAACTAAGATATAGCGGTTTCCACCTGTAGTTTGTGGGAAAGGACTTATCACATCCAAACTTATGGTATGGAAGGGTTGGTGGGGCGTCATAGGTTGATGCTAATTTTAGGTCTTGAAGCTGGTTTGTATTTTACAGGTTGGGCATGCATCTATAACTTCAGTTATGGTTTCTATGATGCCCTGCCAATAGTACCGCTCTTATATCCACTCATAGGCTTTGCGTACTCCGCCATGCCCCATGATAGTGTGAGACTCTAAAATGACAGGCACTTGTTCAGATGGCTGGAGATAGGGCAACCAATTTACTATTACTTTCTTATATAATTTTCCGTTCTCTACCTTCATGTTGTGGGAGCGCCAAACAAGCATCTTCTGTACTAATTCATCTTCATCAGCCCATGCACCAGAAGTCATTAGGAGGTCATGTAACCGCTCAGCTTTGCTATGTCTAAGTGAAGAACAGGAACTCATGTTAACCCATCTACATTCATGTGGCACGTCCTGCCCTATGTTCAATAGTCATATCATAATGATGGAGCTTCAAAGCCCAGCGAGCCAACCGCCCAGTAGGATCTTTCATATTCTGCAACCACTTCAATGAGGCATGGTCCATAAATGCTTTGAAATTACCATATAGGAATGGGTGGTAATGTTTGACAGCGAGCAGAACAGCCAAGCACTCCTTATCCTCGACGCTATAGTTACGCTCAGCTTTTGAAAGCATTTTGCCAAATTAAGGCACATGATGATTGACTTAATGCTCATTTGATTGAGCTAAGATAGCTCTAACACCTTAGTCAGAGGCATCACTGAATAACATGAAGGGTTTGCTGTAGTCAAGGTGGCAAAGTATTATCATTCTTGTAATAGCGCCTTCAGGGTCTCAAAGGCAGCTTTTTGTTCAGCACCCCAATGGAAGGGGGTGTTCTTAGTTAAGAGCTGTTAAGCGCTGAAATACTCCTTTGGATGTGCAAGGTGTTCATTAAAATTCTTAAATAAAACTGCTATATAATTGAGGTAGACAATTATGCAGCTTACTTTTAGATCCTGCAAGATTGATCTATTGCTCACTGGAAAGTGGCGGGCGCGTTGCACAACACTTGCAGTAGTTGGGTAGGTTGGAAGATACCCCACTTCAAATAAGAGCACATTTTTCCTGGTCTTGTGGAGAAAGGTCCATTTGCTAATAACCGCTAGCCAGGTCCATGTCAGAGAAGTATTTAGACCTAGAGAGTTGGGCCAGAGTGTCATCAATGCGATAAATAGGGTAACTATCCTTCTTGGTGAGGTTGCTTAATTTGCAGTAGTCCATCACTATCTGACGACCTCCATTTTTCTTCTTTATTAATAAAAGTGGGGATGACCAAGGGATTTGTGATGGCACCAGCAATCCAGCATCCAGCAACTGTTTGAGCTCCGTCCACATCTGCATCTCCTCAACTTTTGATTTGTGATAGGGCTTGGAGCGAATGAGTTTAGCATCCCCAACGTCAATAGTATGCATCCACCCCTTCATGTGCCCATAGTCATTGTCAGATTTAGAGAAAACGTCGCTGTAGGCCTCAAGTAAGGTGTGGACCTTCTACAGCTCATCTGGGTCAGTTCATCGAAAATATAAACAGAAGGTAGGGTACATGTGGATTGGTCAGCGGGTAGGCCCATATCTGCCATAGACCTAATACAGTGGACTTGCTTAATGTACTCAATGGGTATCAGCAGGCCTCTACCAATCTCCTGATGCTTTTTTACCACCATATCCTTTTAGGTGAGATTTCCCATCAAAAGGCTAATAGACCAATGATAAACGGGGTGTAACACGCCTGGCAAAACTCTGGGTTATAATGTACTAACTCTATCTATGCTAATGAGGTGCAGTAGGAAGTTGTGTGGGATTTGCATGGTAATCTTCGTGTCAACTACCTTTTGTTTACCAGCCTTAATGATGACCTCTTCAAAAGCATAGAAAGTGATACCATCCAGTGCGTCCACTGAGGGAGGCAACAGTTTGGTATGTCTGCCTGCCGTGGTGTAATGCAGGGATAAATCGGAGGAAGGATACTCAACTGTGCAAACATAATCCTTTTTTTGAGCTCATCACTGGTCAGAATCAGAGAAAACTCATAGTTAAGCAGGGAGAGATAGCCCAGTATCAAATTAATAACACCTTCACATTTGAGCATAAATTGGGTTCCAATAAGTAAATCATAGGTGTTATTGGTCAAAGCCACTGCTGGAGCTGACAAGAGAAGCTTACCAAAACGAATGGGAAGAGAAGAGTAATCTCCAATGGCATGGGTGTTGTTTGGGCCTTCAGTTCCAGACTCTTGAGTGTAATCAAGGTCAAGGGCCAGCTTAATTTTCTTAATGAGCTTAATTGATAAAAATTCACTGGGGACCCAGTGTCAAGGATAGCTTTAACCCGCACTTCATTTATGATGACTCCACTTTAGTTAAAGTACCATCCAAGGAGGGGGAGAGCAAGGACCTCTTTTAGATGAAAAGTAGAGGCAAGTTATTTTGGCCGTTTCAGGGTATTTCTCCTAGATAGTCTTCAGGGTATAAACGCATTGGGTAGATCAGATAAATGTGGAAATGAGCTGGCCAGCATCAACGGAAGTGTCAATAATCTTGAGACCCCTTATCACTTTATGAAGATAAGTGTGACAAGGGATCTTGGCTCAATTCACTCTCTCCGGGTTCAATCAATCTGGCACCTTCAATTCACCTGGAGCTCCTAAAACAATGACCAACATCTTAGTCACCCCCTCAGACTTATTGCCAGAGGGTTATCAATGCAGGTTAGGGAGCTCATAGGAGATGGGGTAGGTTCAGGGCTTCCCTTGTGGGAGGATAGGTCCAGTGGTTGTTCCTCCATCTTTTTAACTTTTGGAGGAGGCGTTGGAATTATCACAGTTCGAGTTTTGACCCTCAAAGTAGGGGTTTTTGCTGCCTCAGGGAGACAGGTTTCATACTAGATTTAGCTGAATGAGAGGATGAGGGGGATAGCACTGTGGAGGAGGATGCTTCACTTTCACCAGCTTTGGGTTGTTCCATGGCTGTGTGCTTCTGTAAAGCAGGCAGATTAGTCTTTGAGACCTGGGCAATTAACCCATTGTTAGTTTTAGTAATTGGGACCTGAGGTAGATGTTTAGGCTGAAGAGCAGACTTTGAAACCACTTGGGAAACCTGCTATGGAAAAAAAGATGGGCAAGGCAGAGGAACAACTGCTTTCACCAATTGGGTTTTTGGAGCTGAAGAGGAAGGGGAACATTGCCCCATCACAGCCATTACCATCTGCTAATAATTATGGGAAGAAGAAGCAGTGTGTGATAGCAACTCCATAGGTGCAGGTTTCCAGAGGGTAGCAGCCATAGTAGAGGCTAAAATAGCTGGTGTAGTTGCTTGGTCAACGTTTCTTGCATAGGGTCAAGTTCATAAAGATCAGCCATCTATAGTAAAGCTTCCTTGATATCTTGAACATTTTTAAATGAATGCTTTATAGAAGAGAGGTGCATCGCCAAGGAGGGATGGGACGCCAAGCCAGCCAATATAGATGCAATAGCATTGTCTAGGGTTAGCATTTATGCAAGCAATAAAGGTTGAGCTTTAATGTAGAAGCGTTCAGCAAAAGAGGCAATTATTCACCTTGTAACAGACTAAGGAACATAAAGGCCTGTATTTTACTGTTCAAACTTTGTAGGGAGCCAAATTACTCAGTTAGTGCTTGCTTCACCTCTGCCCAAGTGCTGAGAGTAGCCATATGTGGAACCATTATCTCTTGAGCGCCACGACTCAAGCAGAGAAGGAGGTACTTAATTTTAAGGTGATCCGTTGCCCCTTCCATAGCAACTTCATACATAAAGAGGAACAAAGCAACACTTCCTTCAACTAGGGTAACTTATCCTTAAAAGGGTGTTTATGGACGATGGGTGCAGCTCCATAAAGGCCTTGAGAGGGGGGCAGCTCGAGCTTTTTGAGTCAAGACAAGGCACTAGCTAGCTGAAGTTCTAAAGCTGTGATCTTAGACTCAGCTGAAGCGAGGAGATTGTGAGAGGAAATTTCCCCACCAAGCTCCATTTTTTAGAAGTTTATTATGGTGTATAGGCGCCCCTGTAGTGAGCACCACTTGTTAGATTTTTGGTTTGGGAAAAGGCTTGCTGGTGCTTCTTTTACCGCAAATCTAATAATATGATTAAAGGCTCTACTCATCACTTATACTAAAATAACAAAAATAAACAAATATTAAAAGTGTTTAATTTTTAAGAGCTTAATTAGGCGCTGTGAAGGGGTAAAAAGAAAGTGCCTATATAACAAATTGATAATAGTATATAAAACAGTAAGGCTTGCCGTTCAGATAGCTTGGGGAATTTGAAATTAGGGAAAATGTGATTTTAGCCTATCAAAGCTTGAAAAACTCACTTCACTTAAGCGGAGCAATGGATGGAGAATTATAATTAGCTAAAATATACTATGGGGTAAAAATTTGATAAATTTCAGCCAATACCCATTCAATAAAATTACTTCACCTTGGGGGACCCCCACTATGACTATAAAAGGGGCAGTCCCCATGTAGGTGTTTGAATGGACCTGGGCATGGCTGGGGGAGTACTGTATGATGGATGTCCCATGGTTCACTTGTGGTCAGAGTAATCTGACTGCTGGCAATTGATTTAGTTTCTTGTAGAGAATTTGAAATTATGTTACCCCAATTTGTGGGGTTCCACCAAGAATTGGCCAGAGTCTTTTAGCTGACTAAATTATTATTAAAATTGATTTCCTTATTGTTGTGGACTCATAAATGTCTGACATTTACTTTATTTAGCCAAGTTTCACGCACAACCTTATTAAGAAGCCTGTTAGGCAAATGTCTGACAATTGGTATTGTATCATCCCCAGGTCATCCCGCCTCAAATAGACAATTAAGTTAAATTTATATCAAATAGGATTTAATTTTTAAACTTCTGTTATCCAATTTGTCATATTGTTTATGGGTAGTATACCTGTTTTTATACTAGGTAATCTATAATATGATTGACTATATGAGTATTCAGTAGCTTTATATTAATGCCATTATTATATAAAGTTTGCCCCAGCGGTTTGTTACATATCACTTTATGAAAAATTAAAGAGATTTGATGTCTAGTGACAGATGGTGAGATAAAATTGCCAGTGTTAAATCTAACTATATCTAAAAAGAGCGCATAAGTCATGACGTTTATTTTTAGTATTAGTGGTTAATTACAACATATCTTTTTTTATCATTAGATGGTCCCAACCTAAGAAAGAATACACTGATCACTTGATTACAACATATCTCACAAACTAAAAATGCTAAATTTCAAAACAGACATACACTTCTCTTAGTAAAATAGGTATAAAATAAGAAACAGTTTATAATTTCTATACTATCACATACACCTTTTAAGTTATAAAATTACTATAATAAGATTTATTATAATTCTTTATTCAAGAATCATACTTTTATAGATATACTTATACAGTTTAAAATTTCATAAAACAATGTAATCTAACTAAAGTTGATCTTTAATGAATTATTACCTTCACTTAAGCTAGCATTCTATAGCTTATGCAATATATAATTTTAATGATTTGATCTATAAGTATGTAAGCAATTATATATCTATTTCCTTAATTTAAGTCTAAATAAAATGACTACTACAGACTTTAAAGTCATATACTCAATGATAAGCTATGTATTTCAGTATAAAGGGTTAGCATAATTTTTATAGTTTTATTTGATCTAAGTTGACTATAAGTACCAAAAAAGTATTATTTATAAGACCAGTGTTTGATTTTCCATATCCACTTTATCCAGCTTTAACTAAAATAGGAAATAATAAAATATGTCTTATCACCATTTATTGTTTAATTATTACCTA
The DNA here is from genome assembly GCA_022478985.1 of Massospora cicadina. Lineage (NCBI taxonomy): Eukaryota > Fungi > Entomophthoromycota > Entomophthoromycetes > Entomophthorales > Entomophthoraceae > Massospora > Massospora cicadina. The sequence goes on along the minus strand of JAKSZP010000088.1, from coordinate 88,246 downwards.
TAGATTAGAGTTAGTTTTGTACTAAGATCTGATCTTAATGTTGATGCCAATCAATGTCTAATTGGGTGCAACCACCATAAATGTTTTAGGTAAATTTGGCTGTTGACTAATTAAAAAAATTATTATTTTTTTACTTAGATAGATGGAATAAGGTACCAAACAATTTGGGGTGTCTGGAAGCTACAAATGCATTGCGTTTACTGTCCTAATGGTACTTTTTAGATTGGCCTAGACAATGTGGCCTGCCATAAATAAGAAATATGTTTCATTTTCTAATCATGGTCATTGGATTATAGATATTAATTTACTGAGGCTGGCTAAAGGTGTTGGGTATGCTATTACAAAAAATCAGCCTGTAAAGGATACAAACTAGTTGGTGAAGATACTTAAAGATGGATTACTAACAAAAGAGTTATTTATTATGAAGATAATTTATTGAGAGTTCATTTTGTAAGCAATAATGCCTTAATTATTGAGGTACCACCAATGAATGAGCACTTAATTACTTATAAACCCCTTTTATTTTTTATAATAACAGCTCTAGGTAAATTTATAATTAATATTTACTTCTTTAGAATAAAATGATTAGCTAGCATTGTCTACACTAATATAACCTCTTTGAGGTAGTTATTACTTGCCCATAAGTGGATACCTAAGTGGTGTTGGAACCACTTGGAAAGAAGACTCAACTGGATAGATGTATCCATATAACTAGTAATATATTTCTTTTTAAAACACAGTCATAGAACTTGTGCAGTAAAACTATAATAAAAATACAATTTGTTACACACTACAGAGGTAGTTGGGTCTTTTTAGACTAGTAAAAGAACCAGAAGTATCCAGTACCATGACGTCCATCAATAATGATATCAAGAAGCTATGGAATAAGCTAGTAACTGCCAGCTATAATACCCTTTTAGTGACCAAGAAGGTAAATCTAAATAATTTAAGCACTTTATTGCAAAGATGGTGGAAGAAACTAATCTGGTAACTAAGACCAACAATGAATTATACAGTAAAGATAACAGATAAAAGAGAAAGACACATTGGTTTTATAAAAAACCTGATAAAAGTAAGGGTTGACTTTGAAGCCAAAGTTGTTAAAAATTACTGACTCCAGGAGAAATATTATCAAAATATGAAATAACTACAAGACGTTAAGAATCACAAATGTACCCACTCTCAGTTAAAGAAATATCAATGTGATAACGACTCAAACGCCTTAGAAGAAAAAATCAGTGTGGAAAGCATGGAGCCCCCTGGGAACATTCCTTCTACTTTTGCTGCTATCTTAACGATAACTTCCAGTAACACTCCAATTTTACAAGTGCTACTGTTTATGTACCTCATAAAACAATTGAATTAGTAATCACTGAAGAAAATTAGATACCCCAAAATTACAAGTACTTTCTCAGGATAATTCTCAGAGTTTTTAGTTTATTTAAAATGAGCTTCTTTATTACAGTGGTTTCTAGAAAGAGGTTACAGTGATAAATTGCCTAGACATCAATTGCAAGAATCTTATCTTACCCTAATTACATGAGGGAAATTGGATTTATAACGATGAAAAAACATGATCATGAAAGAATTTGGTAGCCCCAAACGTATGCCTGGCAAAAATAGAAATTTGTGGGACTCAATTCTGAAAAATAAAACTTTTGGAGCATCTGTCAATGGTTTTTACCATGATCACAAATTTAGGTGGCGCTAACATAATAAGCTAATTTGATGCTCACATAGCCATGCAGAGAGCGCTCTGGCCTTAAGAGATAATTAAGCAATGATTTCAGCGTTAGTAATTGTAAAAATTTACTGATGGTTGTTATTGGCAAGCAACCTAGTAACCTTTTTACTGCACAGATTCAGTTTCCTCATGCACTTTGTCACATTGGATAGTAGAATGAATTATTAATTGATAATAGTATGGAGACTATTATCCATAGTTGAGTATGAATTATATTTCAGCCCAACGCTAGGTCAGTATTCCTGATTAAATACTTGTAAGGTTGTACTTGTAGATGTTCATTCCCTATGCTCTTGTCCATCCAATCTTTGCTGAGATACCCTGGTGACAGTCTCTTGGTCTAACAAACAGTCAGCAGCTATCCCCAATTGTGGCTCCTTCTTCTCTAGATCCCCTCTCAGATCTTTACTCTTTTCTTTAAAAATCTTCCAATTATCGCCCTCTGCAATAATATCCTTGAGAAAGAACAGCACAATGAAAGCTGATGATACTTTAACTATATACTGATTGAATAATCTTAGAAATAAATAGCTCTTATTATATAACTCTAACTATTACTGTTTTTTATTGTAGTGAACCCTAGGGAATATATATAGTGGGGAATTCAGCTGTCTAACCCTTGGTTGACACCTCTTCATTGAAATGGCAGCTGTTGCCATTGAATCACCCATACTTGTCTCAGCAGCGATGGTCTTCCCTATCCTAGCTAAAATTCCATCATTGGACATTGTCAAGACTGGGCTCCCAAGGCCCAGCCCGCCACCAGCCCTACACCACTCACCCCAAATGTGACCATACTAACTCTGATTGGTCCTGTCCAAATGGATGGCCTTGCCAGGCACACCATGCTGAGGTGTGGTGCACTGGCCTTTGTCACCTCAGACCCTGGGCAAAGGTGATCCCAAATCCTCTATCCGCTCACAGGGTCAACGGGCAGAGGTGCGGCCAACCAGCATCTGTTGCCTCAGGCCAGTCTGGCTCATGACTAGCCAGGGCAAGACCTCCAAATGGAGCCTGGCGCATCCACCCCCTTCCCTGATGCACCGCCATCTGCTTCCCCAAAACTCGCTTCAAATAAAGTAAATTTTAATAAAATGGGTTTAGCAAAAAGCAGCCTTTATTGGAAATGGACTCAAAGTTCGAATAGAATTCCAAAATGAGGACCCATCAGGGCTGAACTTGCTTTAAAATACTTCCAAAAAAGGCTAAAAGAATTGTGGGTAATGAGGGGCGCAAAAGCCTTCAGAATTGATGGCATCCAGGCAACTCAGCATAGAAATGGAGGGGAACCTCAGAATGAACAACCAATCAAAATAAACGCTTTATAAAATTTTATTCCATTTTTGACCCAAATAGGAAAATCCTACTCAGAATAACGGAATTGCAACCATTGACACACACAAATCTCATAATTTCCAACCTTATGGGATTCATGTGTGATCACGATTGTTACACTACTCTTTCCTAAAAAAAGGAAATACTGGCGACTTGGACCTGAACTGGCAAGGCAGGCATGCAGTAACCAACAATTTTTTTAACAGGGGACGTTTTTTGCAAGCAGCTTGGGGTTTTGACCAAAAATACAGCGCCCCAGATCAAATCAACTGGTTCTCTGGAGTTCTCCTGGCGGGAACAAGAGGCCATCAACCACTAGCATTCTGGCCCACCCCCCAAGCTCCCCATCCCCTTTATTGGAAGGCCCTACAAACCAATAAAAGGGACTGATGGCACGCGGTGACACTTGGGACATCAACTGTGACCATCTTGCGGGCTTCCTGGAAGCACAGCCCGCCAAGGTAAGGTGACTTTGGAATTATGTCAAGACTGGGCTCCCAAGACCCAGCCCACCACTGGCCCTACACCACTCGCCCCAATATGTGGCCATACCAACTCTGATTGGTCCTGTCCAAATGGATGGCCTTTCCAGGCACACTGTGCTGAGGTGCAGTGCACCAGCCTCTGTCGCCTCAGACCCTGGGCAGAGGTGCCCCCAAATTCTTTATCTGCTCACAGGGTCAATGGGCCAAGGTGCAACCAACTGGTCTCTGTTGCCTCAGGCCACTCTGGCTTGTGACTAGCCAGGGCAAGACCTCTCCAAATGGAGCCCAGTGCATCCACCCCCTTCCCTGATGCACCGCCATCTGCTTCCCCAAAACTCGCTTCAAATAAAGTAAATTTAAATAAAAAAGGTTTAGCAAAAAGTGGCCTTTATTGGAAATGGACTCAAAGTTTAAATAGAATTCCAATTTGAGGACCCATTGGGGCTGAACTCGCTTTGAAATAATTCCAAAACTCTAAAAGAAATTTGGGTAATGAGGGGCGCAAAAGCATCCAGAATTGATGGCATCCAGGCAACTCAGCGGAGAAATGGAGGGGAACCTCAGAATGAACAACCAATCAAAATAAACAATTTATTTAAATTTTATTATATTATTGACCCAAATAAAAAATCCTACTCATAATAACGGAATTGCAACCATTGACACACACAAATCTCATAATTACCAACCTTATGGGATTTATGTGCAATCATGATTGTTACATACATCCTTGAGACCTCAAATGGAAAGAGTCAGAAAACATCTCCATAATGTTTTCCTCTCTATCCAAGCAAACCAACCATATTTGGCTGGTGACCTGCTTAGGTAATGGAACTTATTACCCATTAAGGCAGGTCACTCACCAATCAACTAATTCTCTAGTTGCAGGCGGCATCACTCACCTCACAACTTGCTATTCATTCCCAATCAGTTGGTGATGAAACCTGACTGATCCCAATTGGTAAACCTGATAGTTAATCACTATCAGATGCCCCTATTTCAATGGCAACTCAGCCCTTTGAGATCTTAAGCATTCATCCAGATTGATCCCTGATGGATATGACCAGGCGAATAACCCAAAATCCCCCAAACATAGTTACTACAAAACTTGGGCTAACCAATTTCCAATTCACTTTGCCTTAAATAAATTTTCCCCTAATGACACCAGGTAATCTAGCAGGCTGGGGAATATGGGAAAAAATCCTCAACAGTAAAAAACACTACTATTACAGTTGGTCTGATTAACCATCTTTATATTTGAATTAATAACTTTATTTTATAGCTAGCTAATATATAGATAAAGGGTATGTTGGTAAGCCACGCCAATGATTATGATAGGATTTATTTATTAGGTATTACCTTGCCTTAAAGCCCACATTATTATATAATTTTTATGAAGTTAAATCAATTACTGTTGGCAACCTTTGTCAATTTGTTATGATTACGTGTGATTCTACTAGAAGGTGAATCCTTGATTCCACCTGGTGCAACACAATTTTTTTCTTGATTGCTTTGGCTCACTGGCCTATTTGTTAATCCAACTACTTATTTTTATTATCAACTACTTTGCCCCACGCCAGCGTAAAATTATTTTTAATAAGATTTATGATTATTTATCTTGTCATTAGCCAGAGTCTTGGTGTAATAGGATGGCTGCTAATATAATGAAAATTATCCCAAACTCAATGCATTAGTGGCCTGTATTTCCTATTATGCAAATTGACTGTTAAGTACTTAGTGCTAGTCAGATATCAAATTGCACCAATAAGAATGATTGATTAGAGTAGATATAGGAGAAAACTCCATTGTTAGAGGGATCTTGTATTTAATTTACCTTGTTGAAAGCCTACCACTACTTAAACCAACCTCACAAAGCCCAAAACCACAATCAGTACATGATACTACTGTGTGTTTATCCTTTTAAAATTTTTAATAAAGCTTATTTGGAACATAAGAGGTTTTTAAGTGTATGTTTACAAGAGCTGTCTTCAAACAGTACCTTTTGTTTATTGTGTGTTAATAAAAGAAGCACTTGAGATATGATTCCCTCCAAGGCAGTTTTTATATCTTGTGCTTATTAAAGAACATCACTTTCTTTACACTGTATTGACTTAATATAATGAGTAATAGTAAGAATTGTCTTAATGCTAATATAGAGCAACCTTTGAGCGATGTAGGGGCCGCTCTTGAATCCCATCATAATTATGGTCAACTACTCATCACCTAGTGATGAAATGAATAGCCATCAGTGCCAACTATAATATACTTTGTTAACTTGTGATTGCCAATTTTTCGCTTTAGTAACTCTTCTTTATGATCTTCAGTCTAGCCTTGACAGCCTTAAAAAATTTACTATAATTTCTTGCTTCATCTCCAATTATGACATAAAGATTACCTTTCTGTATGTATGAATTTTGCAATACTTTGCAAAATTTGATGTTAAATTGAATATTGGGGCTTAAGCTGTCCCAATACGGAGATTGTATTAGTTTCCAATAATTTTATTTAATGAAGTAGTCCACTCAAAGAAAAATTTCTAATCAAGAACTTTAAGTTCCTTTATTTTTTTATTTATATGTTTTATGGAAACCTAACATTTAAGAAATTTCCTAAGTTCCTCTTGACTTGGATCTATATCTTCAGTAGGTGTCAAGCCCTAATTTACAAGTTTACTTGGAAATAATTTTCATGTGCAACGTTTTGCTATTAACATACTATCATTAGACATAAGATTGTAGGGAAATGAAACTTTGCAATACCTTTTCTCATCATGGGTTTGTAAACTTATAACTGACAATGGCATTAGTTAATTCTCATGGAAAGATGACTTTGACGTAGGAAATTCCAGCCTTTTGATATCATTAAATCTGACGATGCCCTCTCAAGATACTTTCATAGAGAAACATAAGAGCGTAGAAACCTACTGTGCAATGCTTAATAACAGTAGCTTGGGTAATGGTTGCAATGAGATATTTAAATCTTAATTTTATATAACTTTATAAGGTCCATACTAAGAAACTTTTAGCTTATTAGATTGACCTCCAGCTTGGTTGTAGTAAAAGGGAACTAAATCTACCGCTTGATAAACTGGTATTTCTGGATGGCACAAATCAAATTTTGCTTTTTTACAAAAAGTCGTCAAAGAAATTACCAGTGACAATAGCTTGAAACTATGTAATTTTATCAGCCACAATTCCCATCACAAGGTTAGAATTTTAAGGAGCCAAACCTTTAATAAATGTTGTAAAGTACTTTGAAATCTTGGTTTTCGTCCATATAATTTCTAGAATAAAGTCATTTTTTATTTGAGGTGGGCTAACCTGGGGATGATACCACACCAATTAAGGGGTAATTGGATTAGTGGGAAAGGAGGATAAAACCCAGAAAACCTTCATGAGTGGCGTTCTGATAGGCCAGGACTTTATGGACTATCTTGCTATTTGATATCTCGGTTTGGGGCATTGGTGCATAACGCCAACACAGTCATAGTTGTCCCCTATTCAAAGTTCATGTACTGGAATTAAACTTGGGAGGTAGTGGTCATTGAGTACATAATCTACCACTGGGGTATCTTCCTTAGATATAGACATCTTTTTATGCAATTATAGCTGATTCAATAAGCTAGTATAGCATCAGGTAAATACTTATTACAGTGCATTGGATCAATAGCTGCCATTTTTCTTTAAATAGATGCTAGCATGCCATTAGATCGCTCCACCATTCCATTAGTGGTATTGTATAAAGTTTCAAACGTTTACTTGGTAGAATAGTGAGGATAACTTGAACTACCTGAGCAGTGAAATTTAAGCCATTGTCAGAGAGAAGGATCTGTGGGCAACTGTGTTGAGCAAATACTAAGCCAAATAGAAATAAAACAGCAGCTTTGGCCTATGCTGATAGTATTAATATAGCTTCCACCCATTTTGTTAAATGATCAATAGCAAAATTAATATAATGATGTCCATATAAACCTGTAGATAAAAGACCACTACATTGACACTAACAATACTAAATAATTTTGTGGTACTATCACTAATTGTTGATATTTTAGACTGACTTAGTCTTGATCTCAACAATTTAAGCAGGCATCTATTACCTCTTGTAGAGTTTTTAAAATACAATCTCAGTAATAATAGTTGTGCAACCACTCTAAAGTATTCTTAACTCCTCTATGGCCAACAGTAATATGTATTTTGAGAATAACATCTGTCCACAATAAAAGCCAAATATAAGGGAACCATTTCTCATTGATAAAAAGTATAGCATTTCTTCTTAGATTTCATATTTGTGTTCATTTTTCATAACTCATCTTGAAACTGAGATTTTTCTAACTTCCATAACTCAGGTTGACTAATCTAAATCATAAATTTGATCCTCATCAGGAGTTACAACTGATAAGACTGCCATTTGAGATAAACCATCTGAATTTTGATGAAATGCATCAGAATGATGCTGGATGGTAAAATCATAATTTGAAGCCTTAGTACCCACCAAACTAGTCGCCTATCATAGTCTTTAAGTTGTTGCAACTATTTCAATGATTCATGTTCTTTGATAATGGTGAATTGGTTTCTGCAGAGGTAAGGTCAGTAAGGGCTTTATTGGTAAGTGAATTGCTATACATTCCCATTCAGTAACACTTTAGTTCCTCTCAGATTAGGACAAAGTCTTACTAAAGTAAGCAACAGGTTAATCCACCAAATTATCTTCATGCTGAGAAAGAATGTCACCTTATAAAGACATCTAGCATCAGTAAATAATAATTGAGTTATAGAAAATTTTGGATGCATTAAAATGGCTGAGAGACTAAAACTGTTCATAATAAATTAAAGGCCTGTTTTTGTTCTGCTCCTCATTCAAAAGCGACTCCAATTTGTAATTAATAAAATAAAGGTTCAGAAAAAACTGCAAATTGGGGTATGAGCTGGAGATAAATCCCATTTTTACCAAGAAAAACTTGTATATAAAGAAGGCTTGTTGGTGGTGACATCCTTTCAAAACGTTGATTTAGATCATAAAAAAGGTTAAATAACTTTTAAAGCCTTATTTCCTAGAAACTCCATCTCATATTGAAAAAAATGAACAAAAAGATGGTTTCAACTTTAATAAAGCTTGATGGAGTTGATTGGTTTCTTTTAAATTTTTAGATGATCATAAAATTATTTAAAAAATTATGTCATCAAAGCATACCATAGCACACAACATCTTGAGATCACCTAGAAAATTATTATGGCTCTTTGGAAGGTTGCTAGAGCTTTGCTGAGCCCTAGGGGCATCAAGGTAGGATCATACAACCTTTAGTTAGCTATTAAGGTGCATTTAGCTCTATCCTCTGGGACTAATTCTATTTGCAAAGATCCACATGCTAAGTCCTTGGCAGATAAGATTTAAACTCCTGCTAACAGTCTCAGGGATCATCAATTCTTATTTAGGGATAACTGTCTATTCTAGTTACTGTATTCGGCCTCCAATAATCCATCACTGCTTGATGTCCTCCATCCTTATTTTGCACTAACAAAAGTGGGGAATCCCAGGAATTTCAAGAGGGCATTGATAACCATGCTTTAAGTAGTTATTTAAGTTCAGTTGTTACTTGAGCCTCTTCAACTTTACAATTTTGATAAGGAAAAAAACCTGAAGATTGACAAATCTCCAGTTTCAACATCAAGTAATACTCCTTCATCTACCGATATCTTATATAGCAGAGGAGAATAGGTCAGGAAAGATTTATTAACTTTTTCACTTGAGTCCTGAGTTTCTGAAATATTTCTATTGTAATGGAAACATTTACATCATTAAATGCTGCTGGAACTTTAAGCAAAATTCAAGGAGACTTTCTAAAATCCTTAAATGAATCAACCTTTATAATAAGTAACATCTAAAGGGGGAGGATACCACAGTGGTAAATAAGACCCTCTACTACTGCCTTTCCAAGTTTGATTCTGGTACAGGAACTTTGGGTAGGGGACAATTATGACTGTGTTGGCGTTGTGCACCTATGCCCCAAACCGAGATAACAGATAGCAAAGGCGGTCCATGGAGTTCCTGGCCTATTATATGCCATGCATGGAGGATTTCTGGATTTTATCCTCCTCTCCCATTCATTTGATTCCCCCTTATTTGGTGTGGTGACATCCCCAGGTCATCTCACCTCGAATAAAATTAAATTAAGTAACATATGAACATATGCAAAAGGTATATTGAGTCATATAGTTTGAGCTTGATTGGCAGTTTGGCTAAATAGTACAGAGACTGAACCTGAAAAAGCTGGATTCAAGACGCCATGGCAAGGTAAATGTATCTGATTGAGGGGTTTTCAACCCCTTTTACATCTAAGAGAGTATCTCAAAAAATATCAATATGTCCCTTGGTAAGAACAATGTTTTAAAATTTAAGAGGTACCACAACTAATTTTGGGGAGTATACCGGCATTCTTTCCTTTCCTTCTACTACAGCTAAAGGTATTTTAACTTTTTATCACCTAATATTGTACTCAATTCATTTAGCTTCTCATTTTGGTTCTGAAAGACAAGTCCTAACTTTGATTTCATTGCGTTGATCTTGTTTGGACTATAACTTCTTTGGTACTTGATGTCCCAGGAGAGAAAAAAATCGTTCAAAGTAATTCACTGTAGTAGAATACCCCAAAATCGAGTACCTAGCAGAAAATCATAACTTGAATTATCTAAAGCTACAACTGGAGTAATTAAAGATAACTTTTTGAATAGAGGGGGAAAAGTTAAAAACATGAGTAACTCATCTGAGAAATTAACTCTTGATTACCTTATGGTAACTATTGATAAATTATTTCCATAGACTGAGTATCAACTTCAATTAAGTTGTCAGGTTGAGGCATAAACTTCTGATCAGCATGAAGAGCCTCATCTTTCATGCTGACTAATCCTTTAGCTATTCATAAGTTTTTCTCTGATAACACAGTTTTGAATTATGACATAATCTCTTACAATAATTGAGTCAGGTTTGATCATCTTGCATTAAGGGCATGAACATGAGGCCAAATTAAAAAAGTTGGAGCAGGTGAAGGCTTAGTCATAACACGATAAGAAATCACATTTAACGCTTTTTGATTTCAAGAATATTGGTAAAAGTTCTCCTATGTCAAATCATATGTAATTGTATATTAAGTTAAGCTTCCAAGGCTGCAATAAATGCAATGATAGCATCAACAAGTGCAATAAAACTGACTGTAACTAAAGGTTGGGCACTTGCGTAAAAAACTATCAAACTCAACAATAGTTTCTCCTTTTCTTAACAGAATGGCAATAAACTCTCGTCTTTGGTTAGAAATCAAATGATCACTTCCAAATTCTTGCATTAGAAAGTCCGTACCTTATAACAATTTTGGCATTCTATAAGGTGAAGCGTCATGATTTCCCTTGCAGCACTAGTTAAACAAAGATAAATATATTTAAACTTTTGGAGATCAGTTGCTTCTTTCATAGAGCTTTTATACATATAAAGGAAAGAGGCGAAGCTTTCTTTAACAGATATAAATTTCTCTTAAAAACTAGGCTTAAAGTTATTAAAAAGAAGTGACTAAAAGAGTATTAACACAAATGTTACACAGCATCAGATACTTCAGTCTCAGGATATCACAATGAGCATTTGGATCCAATATGCATCTCAGCTGATCAATGTTATCTTGAATTTCTATTCAGTAACAATCAAAGCTATCATAATTTAACTTAGAGTCAAGCTTATCTTTAATGATTATAATTCAAGTTGTTAAGAACCATAAGATATACATCTGCTGAAATGGGTGCCAATTTCTGCATACATCTGTTCTAACTTATCTAATTAATCATCATTAACTTGAATAAACGAATGTAGATTGTCAATCTCACCAGATATGCATTTAGGATTACTTGAGGATCCATAGGCTGTCCATCTAATTGAATCTTACTATCCCCTGCAACATTTGCCTACAGATAAAATAGATTAGACAGAAGGGACATGAGGTTAACTTTGTCAGGACCATCATCAGGGAAGTATAAAGAAGTTCCAGGAGGGCCAGGTGCCCAGGAGGGCCTTATCCTCTTTGACTATGCTCTTTAACAGATGATGTTGTACTCATTGTTGCAACTCATGGAGTTGATTTTCCAATAAAGATATGCAATGATTCCAGTTAGAATTAAATCTTTTAGCTTAATTATTATTGAGCTAACTGAGAGTGTTCTAAATTTTAATATCAACATTTTGTTTATATGACTGATATAATTGTGTAATTAGGTACCCTTCATCCAACAGAGTAAATTGTACTCAGATCTCATCAATAAGTCGATGATTATCCATTATTGCTAAGGGTAGGATACCCCAGTGGTAGAATATGGACCCTCTACCACTGCCTCCACAAGTTTAATTCTGGTAGATGAACTTTGAGTAGGGGACGATTATGACTGTGTTGGTTTTACTCACCAATGCCCCAAACCGAGATAGCAAATAGCGAAGGTGGTCAATGGAATTCCTGGCCTATAATACGCCACGCATGGTGGTTTTCCAGTGTTTATCCTCCTTTCCCATTTTCTTCAATTCCTTTCATTGGTGCGATATCATCCCAGGTTGGCCCGCCTTGAATAAAAATTTAAAATTATCCAATATTTTTCTTTGTTATCTTGATAAAGTCAGAGCAACTTCATAAAAATTAAACATATTGGTATGTTACTCCTGAGTTAATTCCAAATGAGATAAATAGTTTATGATGCTGAATGCCTAAAATTGGGAGTAAATAATGAAAATCAGGATGTACAAAAATGAAGATAACGATTAACTCAAGTTGCCAATAATGTAGTTTTTTAACTGACCTAAACTATATATCTCTCTCATAGTAGAGAGTACAGCATTGGCCCAAGATCTGGAAGACCAACTCTCTGTAGCATAATTATCCTCCTAAGTTGTTGGACAGTAAAACTAATATCATTAGTTTGTAGGGATATTGTTATTGATTTATGTTAGGTAAACAAACTCAATGTTAGCTCTAAAAGATAAAACTTCAGGTTGCATTGAAGGCATCTCATATATTGAAGTACTGATCTAGTGAGTCACTTTTACAGATCTATAATTAGGACCATCTTGATTAGAACTATCCATTTCGCAATAGATAATTTTTCTCTTTATGACAACTTGGTCCCCTCTGTAGTGAGCACCACTTATTAATTTTTTGCAATTTTTTCAAATTTGACGTTTATTAAATTTTGTACCAAATCTGTCTTAATATGGATGTCGCAATAGTTTCCAATAATTTTGTCACAAAAGTAGTCAACTCAAAGCAAAAGATAATAAAAGTAAGTTTAAGATTTTTTAGAAAATTTACTGATATTTATAGGTATCATGGGAGCATGATGTCAAAGTGATTTCCTAAGTTCCTCTTGACTAGGATCTGTAGCTTCAGTAGGTGCAAACCCCAATTTATAAGTTTACACAGCAGAGATTTTTATGAAGACAATTTCTAATAACAATCTACCATTATACATAGGATCAGAGGGAAATGGAGCCTTGCAACATTTTTATCATTGTAAGTTTTTAAATTCATACCTGAAATTGGTTTTAGCTGATTCTCATAAGAAAATATGTATTTGATGCAGGCAATTCAAGCTGTTTGCCATCACAAACTCTGACAGCATGCTTAGTTCACTACAAAAAGACAATAATAAGAAGTTAAAGACTTATCTTTTTGCTGCCAACCAGAAACATAAACTGATTAGACAAAAAGTATAAGTTGAAAAGCTTTGTTTCTCTGGTTTAGTAAATAAGCTCTATCTTAGTTTAAATATAATTGTGTTAATTTATTGACTAAAGCTTTAAAGGCAACTGATGCTGAAGGCATTGAGACGCCATTTGTGTCTTCAGAACCAATAAATGTAATCATGTTATCAACTTTAGGTATTTCTGGGCTCAACATTCTGGTGGTTTCAACTAGCATATAATTTTACTGTCATCTTCCCCACCAATTACTTCTCCATTATCAGCTTATGCTCACCCCATGCAGCCTTCCACTCCAGCTGCTCCAGCGGTCAAAGTCTTTTACTTCACTCCTCATTCAGATAATTAAAGTTTGACTGGAATCTTTGTGCTTCTATGCAATGGGATACCATGTTTCATCTAATATGATTTACTCAAATTTGACAAAAGATGTAATGTACACAACTTTTCTTACTTGTTTAAACTAAGCATGGTGGTTGCCTCTAAAGCCACTTAGTCGGCGCTGTTAATAAATTTTCTGGTTTCTGTAAGTCAAAGATTAGTAATTCCCAAATTTACAGGAAGTTAGTATGAGTTACCACGATGCCCAAGAACCCATAGTGAAAGAGGTTGGTGGAGTATAATAGATAACTCTGCGGAAAATTTGTTGCTTAATTTTAAATAAGAATGAGCCAATTACAGATTTAGATGAACAGTTTAATTATGGGTCTCAGGTTGTATATATAATTTTTTTTGATAAATTTAACGCTAGATTGACTATTGCTGCTCCTGTGAGCCCATTGGAGCTATGTTAAGTATTATTGCAGTACTCAACAAAGAGTATAATATAACCCAAATGGTTAGATATCTTTGCTGATGCACCATCACAGTCACAGCGCCTAACCCAAGTAAATAGATCATTAAGAAACAAACATAAGACTCTATCTAAGAAGTGAGACTCAACCTGGCCAAACCAGCTGTGTTTCTATATTAAGAATAGTAATAAAATTACTCGTTGCATATGCAATCATTTAAATCTTATAAGAGTCACTGCTCTGGTATGGATGTCAAGCTAAAAACTTATTTGGAACCATGAAACTGCCAATGTCTTGGGAAAAGAAGAGGCAGAATAGAAAAAGAACATTATGGCTTCCACTAATTTTTGTGTATTCCCAAATAAGAAAGAAATTGACTTCCCTTAATTGATGCAGAAGGGTCACTGAAAAACCTTGGAGCTTTACCAATGTGGTTTATTTTGTAATATTGGCCAATAAAGTACCTGAACCCACTTTTATACCGCCAGCATTTTGTCCATTTATTAATGATGAAGATGTGCTGGTAGCGCTTTATTGCTGTCAGAAAGTGAGGATATATATTTAACCAGATAAAAATGGACCCTTATGCCCAACAACTGGAACTAGGGTTTAAAGTAACCTCTGGTAAGATCCCAAATTCAAACGGGGTCCAAGTGGTTATATCTATTGGGGCATTGAGATAATTATACCCTCAATTATGTGAAGATCTTATATATATTATTTAGGTCAAGCAGACATGTTGGATGTCCAAACGTAAAGTTCTTCAGATGATTATTTTACTGAGTGTACCTACATGGAACTTAAACAAGCTCAAATTTAAAGCTAAGCTAGACAATGGGGCACCAAATAATAGTGTATCTACTAAAAATTAAAAAAAACTTTGCTTTGTACCAGACATAGATCATCATAAAGTCTAAGATACTATGGAGCCTCAGATGACCTCCATTAGAGGAGATTATAGTGCATTGCCGCTGCATTTTAGCTCACTGGTGATATCCATTCCTCCCATCATTTTTTTTTATAGATATTATACTTTTTAATGATAACTCATTTATGAGAAAATTATGGGATCAAAGCGAAATTAAGAACACTTTAGAAATACTGATACAAACTCTTTCACTATTTTAGAATTGAAGAATTTGGCACCAGCGCCTCAAATCAAGGTTTTTTAGCCTCATGTCCAAGGATATCATAGTGCCAATTGGTTATCAGCATATATATGGCCAAACTTGGAGATTAATAAACCAGATTCTGCAATCTAAGGGAATTTCACTATGGTCAAATCAAAGCCTAACCATTTTGATGGGCTTCAAGATATATTGTGAGTTAGAATTAATTTAAAATTTTCTTGTGATTATACGGCACAATATTTGCCTCATTCTGGCAATCAAACTTGGAACCAGTCACCACACCTGAGCTTACCCTCCCACTTAGAGAAAGATTTACGGTGCTTTTTAGCTAGTTTATATACCTATGATATTTGAATCAAGTGACATTATATAGTTGATTTTGTGCTTATCTTATTGGTTTAGAAAAAATGAAATCATGATCTCATTAATTTTAGTTTAAATTGGACTTAATGGCAATAAATGACAATCACAATATTTCACGTTACATCAGCAACGTCTTTCTAGGTTAACTGCATATGAGAGGACCATGCGCTAGCCCTTTTTGAGAAGTAAAGTGTTATTTTTTCTAAAGATATCTTTGATTTGGGTTGTTCAAATGATGTGTTAAACAATTGATACAAAAAAATAAATTATCTATTAGTTCACATTCATCCTATTAAATACTTAAAGGTGGCGGATAAAGTAATCTAATAAAGATATTAATCAGCTGGTGATGGAGGGGATGTCAGTGCACTCCAAAGGTCCTTGGTCCTCCTTGGTGTTGATTAACAAAAAGAAGAATGGTTATAATCATGTGTTAATTAATCATAAGAATCTCATCAACATTAATAAAAAAACTCCTAATTTATTACCTTATATTAATAGTGTGCTAGACTGATGGGGTGAAGCACAATAATTTTCAGCCATTGATTTAATTCAGGTTGTTATAATATCAAGCTTCTCAAAGGGAAGTAAGGAAAATTCGCTAAGATTATGGCCCAGGACCTCTACCAGCCCACTAGGATGTCGTAAGGGCTGTGCAATGCCTTACAACCTTTCAGTGGGCTATGGACAGTAGGTTAGGTAAACTAAAATCTCTTAAGCTTAGTTTTTGTTATGTTATGTACATTTGTCAAAGATATTCAAAGCTATTTGCACCACTTAGTAGAAGTTTTCCGCCGTTTTGCCAAGACTAATCTGAAAATCAAGCCGCATAAGTGTAGCATCTTATTAGCAAAATGAATATTTGGGGTTTGTCATTGACAAGCGTGACTTACATCCTAAACCGTTAAAGATCAAAGCTATAATACAAATTACAGTTCAATTAGTAGTATGACATCCTGATGTTCCTTTAGATGCTCAGCTACTATTAAAAATCTGTTGATAACTTAGCAATTTAGGTGAACCCTTATTTCACCTCCTCAATAATGGAGTTCTATTTAAGTGACGGCAAACTGACAGCTGGCCTTCACAAAATACATCTGTGCCTTACAAAAGTGCCAATACTCAAGTACCCAAACATTGATAAACCAATTATTATTGAAATAAATGCATCTTCACCAAAGTAGGGTAGTAACATCCCAATTTAATTATGAGGAATATAACATCCCATGGCTTACTGCAGCTGGACGCTGGATGTACAAAAACATAACTATATGGGTATGGAGAAAAATAGTCTAGCAGTCATTTATCCTTTAAACAATTCTAGATTACACTCTCAAAGTATATTTTATGGTGGTATCTGGATATGCCTCTCTGCAACGCTTACTAATTTAAAGGAACCAGAAAGGCGACTGGCCCAATCAGCTTTAAAATTACAATTTTATGACTCTATAATTCAAGATTGCTCTATAGTCAATCAATAAAATTGAAATTGTCTCCTGTCTCTCCACTATGGCCTTAGTGGCAAATCAGTTTTTGACTTGTTTGTAAAAAATGATAACTCAGCAATGCAGTAATGAACCTGAAGAGAATAAACACACGTTAGAGAAGATGAGGCAGAATACTTTTGTTAATAGTAAAAAACTTTACAAAGTTACTAACAACAAATTTTGTTTACAGGCCCACCTCAGGCTTGATGGGTTTTGCAACAGACCAAATGAGAATCGAATGCCAGATACTTTGCAATCTGTTCTAGGAAGTAAAATCGTGGCAGTACCTACTAAAGTCGCCATTAGCCCTAGAACCAAAATGAGCTAACGAAGGCTTGAACCTCTACCAAGCCCGCTGAGGTTATTTCTAAAGATCTTGCCAGTTGGGGATTGTACAAACCAGCCAACCAATTAGGAACTAGTATGCCTTACCAAGTTCTGTATAATACAATGTCTTGCGCCACCAAAGTTGAGAAACATTGCAACACCAAACCTTGATTAAGTCATATAAATACCACAACTCTAAAGTAAATGGATCTTTGTTTTTTCTTGAAAGTTATCTATTAAATACTAGTGATCTGATTGTTTAAAGCAACATTGAATTACCTTGCCTTCAGCTAAAGCTGCTAAGAGATTTCCCTAAGGGTACAAAAGTCTTATAGGTGATTAAGCTGGGATAATAGCAGATAATAATTGCATAGCCCCAAATTGACCCAGCCTTCTAAGTTAAACAAAAAACTTGACATTAGTGCTCCCTTCAAGTCCCTTCCAAGGCTACCTGCTGAAGACATATCTCACAAAGTTCATCCTAGCAATCTTCCCCCTATCTTCATGGAGGAGAAAATGTATAAGAGTAGTGAAACATCTACTAACAAAAGTTATGATGCTCGCATCAGCGCCCTCAAAAAGCGGCTACCAAAAGTGGCTCAGGGGGAATAGATGTCAATAAAAGGGGACTAACTTGATGAAATCTGACCCTTATTTCTTTATACAGTCAAGTAGTTTCAATAATTGCCAATTTGGCGAGTCAGTCCACCAAGATTGAATATCTCCGCCACCTCTTGGGGACCAAAGCGCCACTCAAGCATGTCAATAATGCTATTCTCAATTCAGGATGACATGGACGAATTACGCTAGCAGATTGAGAAGGCTACCGCCCCAATCTTCCTAAGAACCACAGAGTTCTCTGAGGCTAGCCAGCCCCCTTTTTATGCTGTCCACGTCCTCCATGAACCCAATGGATTTTAAACCCACTTTTAAGTAAAATTATGTGCCTGGAGTTAATTTTATCCAGTTCTACCTGTGCATTCATGAAAATGCATTAAAAGGCGCTACAGATCACCTGAAGTGTCAGCACATGCAGAACTGTCTAAAAGTAAGACTTGGGAAATCATGATGCCCTACTTCAAGGAGTGCAACCTGGGAGGATTTAAAGAATGTTTTAATAAATATTGCATTACATTTTTTGTCCAACTGCAAACAGGCTTTCATGCAGATCTTCCCTGAGAATGGCAAACAACCTTGATTTCACTGAGCGGTTCTATCATGAAGCTCAGGACCTTGCCTCCTGCAATTGGTTTAGCTTGGACAATGTCACCACCGTTGTCTTCTCTGCGTTTCAGCATAACTCAAACCTTATGCTATATGTTCAAAATGCAAAAAGTTTTTACATGTCCATACTCGATATTAAGGAATCCATAATGGAGTTACCTGAGCGCGAAATGTGCCAAGCACCTAACAAGGGGTGCCAGTCCCCCACTCATCTTTAGGACAACCCATAGGACTAAACCTCACCATGACGCATGCGCCTATTGCATGTACCTAAGGCATCATGAAGCCACCTGTTTTAAGAAAAAGGATAAGGAGGCGGGAAAAGTGGAGTCAGCCTAGGGGCGCAAGGCACTTTTATTGACGATCCTGTGCCTCAGGTAACAGCCTTTGTTATTTCCCCCTATCAAAGGTTGTACCCTGTCCCCACCTTACAAGGTGGTTGTCGCTAACTCACTAAATTCCTAAAAATCTATATTATGCTTATGTTGCTCCTACTGGACTACTATTGCCAAGAAATTCTATATATTCAATCCCCCATTTTTCCACCAAGGTTACACAGATCAAAGTAGTTTCCATAAGGTTAAGACCTAGCTATAGCCAAAACCAGGTTGTCAGTTAATGTCATCTCTTCTCATCTAATGAAGAAGATAAAAGGTACGCCAGAACAAAATCACACCATGTATTATTGGACAGCGGGGCCCCAGTGGACTCGCTCACTGGGTGCATATTCTTCTCTGCCACTTTGGTTTAGATTTCTGGTGGTGATGGCCCCCAGCAGTTGTATTGGAGAATGACAGTTATGACCTTATTTTGTCACCCATTCCTTATTAGGATTTGATACCCAAATAAGTTATAAGTATTTTACTTCTTTATTCTGGGATACCACATACCTCTGGTGGTTAAGGATGGCCCTAAAGAGAAAGGGAAAATAAAACCTAGAAGTCTTGTTCATTGGAACATTCAACCTTCACTGAGAAGATAGAATAGTGAATCATTGGTCCAGAAAACTAGACTGCCTTTTTCAAGAGCTGACGCCCAGGAGGGGATGGCTGTATATTCCAATAACCAGGTCATTATATCCCCAAAGCTGCAAATACTGGTGGACACTGGGATACAATTTATAATTCCGCTGGATCATCTGTTAGAGATTAGTAGTGAATCTAATCTGGGTTAACCATGAGCATCTTACTTGCCCAGAGTTGTTAAATCCTGCCTATCAGAGGACTTATCTATATGATGGCAAATTTCACAGATTGACTTATGCAAATAACTCAACATCAACATGTCGCCTATGTTTGAAACCTACCAGCAGATCAAGTTAAATAGGTTCATGGGTGCATAAATTTGCATGGCCTAGGGATCAATGAGGACACTACCAATGGCCATGTCAAAGAGAAAACAAGGACACCCTGACCTCCAAGAAATAGTGGAAAATGGATGCACTGATTGAGGAGTATGCTGACTTATTTTAATAAGGCTCTATTTTTTTGGAATGATGAAAATGGTGCAGCATAGAGTATTGATAGAAGACTCTGCCCCAAGCATGCTCAACTTTACAGAAAAATCTAAAATTGAAGAAGCTCAAGTGACCATAGAATTAAAGCAATTTTTTAACGCTGGTCTGATGAAGCCCTCTCAAAGCCCCTGGGCCTCTCCCCTGCTGCTTATATGGAAGAAGGATGAGGCCACAGCTTAGTAATGTCTATTGTCAGATAAATGCCCTCATGTGAAAGGATAGCAATCTGATGCCTTAAATCAATAATTCATATGGCTCTTGTTTGAGCCCAAATTCTTATTTTTAATGGATATTGCCAAGAGCTATTGGAAGATTGAGATTGTGCCTGAAGATTGGGAAAAAAATGTTCTCTCATATTTAGTGAAGGGTTATTTGAACCCACAAGTATTCCCCAAGGGTTATGCAGGCCCCTGACACATTTCAACGGGTGATGGGTGGCCTGTTAGGGGACTTGAAAAAGTCATGTGCGTTATTTTACCTTGACTATTTGACCGCGTTTTCTCACACCTTTGGCAAACACCTCTCTGATTTGAAGGAGGAGTTTGAACGCCTTTATTTGGTGTTAATGAAGTTGTAACCTGCCAAATGCCAGTTTCCCAAACAGATATGGAATTTCTTAGCCATAAGGTTGACCAGGAAAAGATCCACTGACACCAGGCAAGTTGGTCACTAAAGAGTGGATGACTTAATTCTCTAGTCTTTTGTGATATACAATGTCACTTGATGGTCAGCCATTATTGACAGTTCATCCCACACTTTTCTGTGTTTGCCAAATCCCTGACATATTTCTTCACAAAGAGTTTTAAACCAATGGGAGGAGACGCAACAGCCAGTTTTTGATGTTCTGAGGAAAGCGCTTGTGAGCGTCCCTATATTAGTCCATCTTGTGTTTGAAATATCATTTATTCTTTTAACAGAAGCTAGTGAAGTTGTTGAGGCCATCCTAGAGCAACTTGACTCAAATCAAGTGGATCTTTCCAAATCATACTTTAGCAAAACTCCTATCTCAGGTGGAAAGAAAC
Organism: Massospora cicadina; assembly: GCA_022478985.1. Classification (NCBI taxonomy): domain Eukaryota; kingdom Fungi; phylum Entomophthoromycota; class Entomophthoromycetes; order Entomophthorales; family Entomophthoraceae; genus Massospora; species Massospora cicadina. The sequence goes on along the minus strand of JAKSZP010000088.1, from coordinate 67,099 downwards.
TTTAGCGTAATTGAGCGGGAGTGCTTAACATTGCTACTTGCCATCAAGAATTTTCATCCTTTACTATATGGAAATCACTTTACTGTGGTTTTGATAATGCTCCCTGAAATAGGTATAACAGATGAATGACCCAATTGGACGACAGGCCTGCTGGGACCTCAAACTCCAAATCTATGACTTTTCCATTTTTCATCAAGCTGGAACAATACATCAAAACGCTGATGGCATGTCCCGCTTGCCTGTATTGGCCCTCTACACCCTTTGAAGAGGATTAAATTTATGACCACATTGGGAAACCTGAGGAGTAGAGTCAAGAAACTCCTGCCGTCCATCAGTGGTAAAAAAGATGGCTGATCAGACCCAAATTGAGGATGGATTGCTGTAAAAGAAAGTCAGCGTCTCTTGATTGCCTTATGTCCGCCAGTTGCCCAGTATAAATACCACCTTAAGAGGGCAATTAGATGGTAGACTAAAATGCAGTCAGAAAAACCCATCAATGGCTGCAAGAGCGCTGCTAATGGGAGATTATTATTGAGACGATTCAGGACGTCCTTGACTCCTGTCTTGTTTGTGCTATCTGGAAGCCTTCCAATCCGCTGTACTAACATCAGGTCGTGGGTTCTACCGCTCCCTTTGCTATGGTCAGCATTGACATTGTCAGTCCGCTACATATGAAAATGTATGGCCACTGATATATCATACTGATAATTGACCATTTTCCAAATGGTTGATGTCATCTCTGTTAACTCACCCACTTTCAAAGCGACCATCTTATTTTTACTATAACAGGTCTTCACCCATCACTTTAGTTTAAAAGTACTACTGTCTGATTATGGTACCAAATTTGAATCCCAACTAAATATTGAACTCAATTCCCTGATGGGCACTTACCCCTCTATCAAAGAACCCTATCATTCTGCAACTAATGTATAAGTGGAACAAGCGAATGTGATTCTTATTGCTATCCTCCAGAAAATGGCTCACTCTGACCCAGGATGGTGAGTTAAATACCTCCCTGTGAACCTATTGGCCTGCTTTGTGACTTATCATTATGTTATACAGATGTCGCCATTCTGATCATTATATGGTTAATAGCCAATCTTACCCTCTAGCGTTCAACCCATCTATGAGGCATCTATGCCAGACACCCCTGAGCTAGCAATGTGCAGGCTGGCTGTTAGTTTGATCTGAATACAGGCTCTAGCTTCTATGTCTATGGGAGCTATCAGTCAACAAGAGGCAGAACATAAAATGCACAAAAGCCAATCCTACCTAAGTACTGGCTAGAGTATCTATTACTATTCTATCATTAACGGCCAGGAATCAGTTCATAAACTTGATGCGTTGTGGTCAGGGCCATATAAAGGAATAAATCGTCAAGGCCTGGAGTACTCCATCACCCCTGTCAAGTTAGTTCAATTGTAAATTGTGTCCTTACTTGGTTTCTTCAAACATATTTACTTCCTAAGCAAGGTCTTGAGGGGGCAGTGTTGGGCTTGATGGGTTTTTCAAAAGACCAAATGAGAATTGAACGATGGATACTTTCCAATCTGTTCTAGGAAGTTCTATTGTGGTGGAATTTAATAAAATTGCTATTGGCCTGAATCCCAAAATGAGCTGACAAAGGCTCAATTTCTCCTAAAGAAGCCAAGTTAATTTCTAAAGATATTGCTAGTCAAGGCTTATCTAAACCAGTAGAACAAAATAGGAACAAGTATGCCTCACTAAATCATGTGCATTCAGCCTTTTTGCGTCAGAAACGCCAATATTCTTTGCAACTTTAAACCTCAATTAAATCTTATAAATAACCCCAACTCTAAAAATTTGGGATCTTCATTTTCATTTAAATTTTACCTAGTACATACTAATGATCTTCCTGTTTATGACAACAGTGAATTACCCAAGTTTCAGCTAAAGATTTCAAGAGATTTCCCTAAGGACACAAAAATATGGTAGTTGAGTAAGCTGGGCTATTAGCAACTAATTATGTATAGCTTCAAAGTAATCAGATTTTAAAAATAATCAAAAAACTGAACAACCACTGAGAAGAATGATTTGATATTGTGGCTCATGAGTCAATGGGCTTGCACAACATAAGAAAGTGATAGAACAATTTAGATCAAAACAATATTGGGAATTGATGCCTATGATAATCATGAGACTCTCAGCAGTTGCAAAGAATGCCAAGCTGAAACTCCTTACTGAAGGGCTACTTCATATTAAATCTTCAACCTCAATTTTGCCTTTCACGCCATTCCTGTCGATCTTTTAGGCCTATTGCCCAATAGTTTTGGGCATTATAATATAAATTGTGGCCATTATCACCTCATTAAATGGGTGGAAATCAAAATTAGTTAAATAATTGGATTCTATAACACCTCTTAAGTTTATCTTGAAAAAGATAAGATTATCAGCATGGCTGCACAAAATCATTTTTAACTGTTAATGTGATTAACATGACGTCTCAAATTATTGCTAAACTCAACAATTTGACTGATAAACAAAATATTATCCACTACCTATCATCTGAAACTAACGACACTTTGGAATGGGCAGATAGCACTCTTTGAGCATCTTAAAGAAGCTAACCATTAGCAAGCCATCCAGATGCAAACTGTTCCTTCCCTCCTTCATTTTCATTCATAATATAGCCTTTCACTCTTCAATGGGGCGGTCCCTGTTCCAGTTACTTTATGGAAAGCACCCTTCACTTCACCCAATTTAAATTCTTGTCAATCAAGAAGATTGAGTTCCATTAAGATTTTGGGGTTGCCAATTCAGACTTCAATTCAGATGCAGGGTGGATCATATTATAGCATGCTAGCTCATAATGTAAATTTTTAGAGACAAGATAAAGAGGGACTGGAAGCCTTGTCCAACATTAAAGTAGGGAATTTGGTTTTTATTATGATAACCTTAAGTTTGGATGGACCAACAATATAGAGTACATAGGGAAAGGCCTTAGAGATCATCAAGAATATATCTACAAATGCCTACACTCTAGAGGATCACATTAAAGGTCAATTTATTAGACAAGTGCATGCTAAGCTCCTGAAAAAGTACCAGCACCACTCTTGTCTAATAACCACTAGTTCTTGATAATTTTTGACTTTCACTCATTTTTTTCAAAGATGTTTGGTCAAAAGATGGGGTATTATTACTATTGGCCTGACTAAACTTCTTTTTATTTAATTATCCACTAAATTTTTCTTTAATTAATATAAAGAAAAGTTTGATTTGGAGTGTGCTAAGGTTAGTTGATAGGATTTATCCACTTTAATATTATCTCTCTGCGGCCCAGGTTTTTATAAAAAGTTAATTAAATTGTATTAAATCAATATTGGCAACCTTGGCCGCTTCCTTATAATTAATGGTACTGAAAATGGATGGTTTTTTTCAATTCCCTCTGGCGCAACTCAATTCCCTATATTCTTAATTACTTTGGCCACTGGCCTAGTTGTTGCTAAATTTATTTATTATTAACTTTATTATTAACTAACTTGCCCTACGCTGGAATAAACTTATTGTTAATAGATTTATGATCATTTTTCTTTGCCACTCGTCAGAGTCTTGGTTCTAATATGATAACTGCTAAATGAAGAAAACTATCCCAAACTCAATGCCTTAGTGGGCATGTATTTTCCTATTCATGTAATTAATGGAAATGCATAGCTCTAGTTAGGCAGCAGATAACTTCACCAATGAGAATGAGTGATTAAAGAATATAAAGAGGAAACAAACGTAAGAGGGATTTTTTTACCTTAGCTTGTGGAAAGCATGCCACAACTAAGACTAACCATGAAAATCTCCAAAGCCACAGTAAATATTCGCTACTACTGTGTGCTTAATCTCCTAATTTTAAATAAAAATCCTATTTTATGATATATAAGATTTTTAAGTCTATTTTTATAAAGGCTATTTTCAAACAGTACCTTGTTTTTACATGATAATTAACCTTTGCACTTAGAATCTGATGCCCATGTACAAATTTTAGCAACTATTAACATTCAAACGGTTTAATACTTAAAAACTTAGGGTAGGATACCCCAGTGGTAGAATAGGAACCTCTACCACTGCCTTCCCGAGTTCAATTATGGTACAGGAACTTTGGGTAGGGGATGACTATGACTGCGTTGGCGTTGTGCACCAATGCCCAAACCAAGATAGCAGATAGCAAAGGCGGTCCATGGAGTTCCTGGCCTATCATACGCCGCGCATGGAGGTTTTCCAGATTTTAGCTTCCTTTCCCATTCATTCAGTTTCCCCTCAAATGGTGCAGTACAACTCCAGGTCAGCCCACCTCAAATAAAATTTAAAATACTTAAAAATTTGTATAATTTAAATTTATACACGTCAAACCAAAGTTTAAAACCATAATCAGACCAAGTTAGTTCACAGAAATTTGCTGATACAGCAGATAAGTTTTATAAAATGGTAAATAAACCATTGTTTTTGACCTGCAATGAAGTAGTTCAATTAATTCTATTTTAACAATTGATCTGAATTTTTCTATATTTAAAAATTTAGCTAATAATCAGATGATCTCATTAGAGCACAATCTCTTGAGGCCTAGCAAGGTTGTCAAAGAAAGGCCTGCTGTCAATCCCTTACCTGACAAAGTTTGGGGTGCAGAATACCTTGATAGTGGAGGTTAATGATACCTTAAAAGAAATATGATGTAGTTGCAACTTAAAATTTTCTCCTTTAGTAGAAAAAAAGGACGTTTTTACCTCTAACTTTGAATTACTCTTTATTTGATTTTTGATCCTTTTTAAGTAGCTCCTCTCTGGACGTCAGCATAATAATTAATGGTATGTTTCAATAGGTCACTTAAAACCTATTGAAAAGCTAAATGTCGTTCGCCAGATCCTGTTATTTGGTTCTCCAGCTCTACTTGCCAATCTTACCTCCAAGGGTCAAAATTATCCCATCCATTATGATTAGCTTTGGAGGAACAACTGCCCTCAGCTACCCTATCCCAAAAATTGGAGCTTTCTGACAGGTGCTCTCCCAAGTTACCTAGCTAATAAATACATTCACAATAAATGAACACACTTGAGACCCCGCATGGACTCTATCTGAAATCTCGAGCTTAATCAATGAGTGAACACCAACGGAAATCATAACCCTGAGAATGACAAACCTAACTATGTACAATTCCACGCTACTCTCAACACTTCAATTCCAACTCTTGAACGCCAAAATGATCAGTTTCAGCCTGCAGATGATGCTGATATTATAAAACAAAAAATTATTAGGTGCTCTTTCCCCAAGAGATCACTCACATTGAAACCATGGGTACACTGTTCCAGCTATTATGTGAGCTTTATATGAATTCACTACCTTACCCAGCTTTGAGGTGGGATTATCTTGCACTGAGCAATAGTTATTCTGGTTTGTACACCCCACCATCCTTGATTTAGTTCAAATGATGGGTGTCTCAATTCTGATATGACTGGATGATAATCATGGGACAGCTAGGGTGCAATTCGCCAAAAATGACATCAGATATGAGCTTATTGAGTGCCTCAAGATGAGGCAGTACTGGGATTAATGGGTTTTATTGGATATAACGATTTTATTATTGGGTCGCCTCTAAATAAGGCGATGTCAACATTTGACAATTACAGTTTTAAATTGCCTACAATTTAAGCGATAGCAAATTTGAGAATAACCAGCCAAAATGAGGAGAATCAGTGGAACCAAATAGTCCAAGATATGAGAGTGGTATCATCCATGCCGCTGTAGTATAAGCTAGATGGGCGATTAAGAGGAGGGTTGTTGTTGAGTGAGTTGAAAAAGTGGAATAGAGAAGAATCCAAGTTATTAGGTATATTTAATAAAAAAGGTTGTGGGAGCAAGTGCTCCATATTATTTAAAGTTTATACTGTTGTTTTGCGGAAAACAATCAGCATATTGTTGATTCTGATTGCTCAGTGGGTTAAACCCTGTGCAAAATCTGCCAGCGTATCTATTGATACCGCCGATTTTATAATAGTGGTGCTCACTACAGGGGGTTCATTGACCAGTTATAAAAGTGATAAACTTTAGTTGCCTGCTATGTTGCAGTCCAGTTGCTTTGATAAGCAATCTGCATGAGAAGATGGGCCATTGCATATGAGAAATTGAAACTTGCATTATACACTGTGCTAAAAAACAAGATGAGCTGCTCCAGAAAGTTTGCAGTGAAAGTCTGCTCCCATTTGATTGTGATGGAAATATTCATGGGTTCTTTTGATGATTTGAGTTTGCAACCAAAGAAACCTTGGACCGGCAAAGGGCGAAACTGTTGATCTCAACCCTGGATGCTGGAAGTGCTGATCAAGTTGTTTGTTATCTTCCAGATAGTTCTGTTACATACCAAAAAGTAAAGAAGACGGTGATGTGGTTGTTTGGTGGAACTGCAAAGATGTTGCAGCGGAAAGCTGAGTTCTTGACTATTGGGTTTCAGCATAATGAGACCCTCACTGCATTCGCTGAGTATTTTACAACAGAGGACCATGTGTTGATTGGGGCAGGGATTTTATCTGCAGCTGATGTGTGCTTTACTTTGTCCTCTGAGGTAAATCCATACCCTGAGCTTTTCAACGTCATGGCCCCATTGTTGGAGCCCAATGTACCTCTTCTTAAACTTGTTCAGTTTGTACGTCGCTTAGCTGTCACTTTCCCACCACCCAACATTGAACATATTCACAATGTCGCCGTTGCTGACCCTAATTATGAGGGGGGAATCAATCAGTTGGTGCAATTTTCGCCCAGATACTCACCACAGTCCAACATCCATCCTATATCTGCCAATTGACAACTGACCAACTACCATCTTAGCCCTAAATATGCTGATTGACAGCAGGCGTTCTACTGATGTGGGTCTAGTCATGCCGATCATCTTCAGAATACCCTTCCAAGTGAGTCAACCTATATTAAGCGCACACATAAGACCTATGGAGTAAGCTGTTTTAATTGTGGTCGCACTGGGCATATGGAATGATGGTGCTCTAATTGACGAATCCCTTACATATAACAGGATCAAAGTTATCAGGGAAAAGTCAGAGCGGAGTAGTGACGGGACTCTCTACTTCCGCTATCTCAAATTCATATGTCCCACCTGAAGCTACTGTAAAATTGCAGCAGAAGCCTCCCAGTATGACGATGCTTCCCTCTACCAACATCCAGTTGGGGGAGTAAATGTGCTATCTCAAATAAAAGTCAAAGAAATGGCGGACACAAGGTTTCTTGAGCAACCAAAGCCTTACACTTGTCAAAGGTTTGACCAAAGCCCGCCAGATCAACTAGAACCATTTGCAGATGCATTGTCTCTAAGAGGAGTAGAGGTCGCCCTTCCCAGTAGAAGCTATCAAATCAGAGTACCCTACAGTCGGTGCAAGTATTAAAAATTTCCTAGAAAAACGTGAACAGCTGAATGTACACATAGTAAATAGCTGACATTCATCTTACTCAGAGTGCACCTACTGTGACATTGTGGTGGCTAAAACTCGAGTATGAGCTATAATTGATATGGGCGCTCCTGTTAACATTGTCTCCACTAAGTTGGTGGCGAAGTTATTTTTAAAACCTGACATAGACCACCAGATGGTGTATGGGACTTCTGAGGTGGAAACCACGGTCTCTGAAGGAGCATATAGCGCGCTTCCCTTGCAGTTTGGATCCATTGTTGTGGTGGCTCCAGCGGTAGTATTAACAAGTAGCAACTATGATCTGTAGATTGGGACTGCTTTTATGCGAAACTATGGGGCTGTCATTGACATGATGGAAGAGACCCTCGCTATTATGGGACAGTGGATACCAATTTATTTTACCTCCAGAGGAGTGCCAAAGGATTCAGTGCATAAGGGACAAATCAACCTTGCCTACAGCGATGGGATGATTCCAGTGTGCTATCATTGATTAAAAGGGAAAACTCAGGCCCTTCCCCATCAGTTATATGAATATTAGGGGTTACTGCTTAGGGAAGCTGGAGCTATATCCGTTCCCTCTGGACACCAAGTAATAATAGACACTGAGTTAAAGATGGAAGTGCCAGCTGGGCTCTAAGGGGAGATCATTGGGCCTTATCAGCAATCGCAGCTTGAGCCCCACGTGGCTCCAGGCATCATACTTCTGGGCCATGAGGAGATCAAGATATTGATAGCAAATCTTCAGAACAGACCAATCCTAATCCGCTGGCATCAGATTATAGCATATTTGCATCTGTCCCAGTTGAGGAGATCAACCAGGTTCATGAGTTTGGTTCAAAGGATGAATTTGGTCTGCCCATCAAACTGCATCCTAGCATTGGTGGTTGTACCATGGGAGAAATTATCTGGGTTATCTGAAGATCAGAAGGATCAGGTGGAAGCTTTATTTAAAAATTATAAAGAGGTTTTTGCGGCTGACGATCATGATTTGGGGTGTGCTAAGGGGGTGATTCATAGACTGGACACTGGGGATCATCCCCCCATCAGGTCTTGGCCAATCCGCCAATCAAGGGCTGGTGAAGAAGTTGTCACTGAGGAGATTGACAAGCTGTTAGAGCAGGGAATGCTCAAGCCATCTAAGAGACACGTGGGCTTCGCCTGTCCTAGTTGTTAAAAAGAAGGATGGTACTAACTGCATAGTAATCGACTACCAAAAGCTCAATAGTTTCACCAAAAAAGACATATATCCTCTGCCGCGGATTGATGATGTGCTGGATTGGCTAGGTGGAGCCCGCTACTTCTCAGCAATGGACTTAAAATCCAATTATTAACAAATTGAGTTGACAGCAGCAGAACAAGAAAAATGCTCCATAATCACATACAAAGGGCTTTTCCAGCCAACTCAGATGCTGCAAGGACTATGTAATGCCCCATCTACATTCCAACGAGCAATTGACACCATTCTGGGTGATCTGAAGCTGTCATATGTGCTCATGTACCTTGATGATATTAATGTCTTCTCTTGCACGTTCACTGAACACCTTACCCATTTGGAAGAGGTATTTCACCGACTGGCTGAGGCCAATATTAAAATCAAGCCCCGGAAATGCCATTTTTTCAAGGATCAGCTGGAGTACCTTAATTTTTGTGGTGGATGCAACTGAGCTGAGACCTCAACCCACCAAGGTGGAGGCTATCCAGAAAATGACTAAGCAAGTTTGTAAACGGGACATTCAGGTGCTTTTGGGGATGGTGGGTTATTACTGATGCTTCATACTCAAATCCAGTTTCATTGGAGGTCAACTTTTTGAGATACTAAAGAATGATGCCATGTTCAAATGGATAAAACGGTACCAATATGCCTTTGATACACTTTTAATGGCGCTAATTAGTGCGCCCATATTATGCTACCCTAATTTCAATAAGGAATTTATAGTGCAGATGGATGCATCACTTTCCGATGTTGGGGCGGTCCTGTATCAGAAGGATGATGAGGGGGAGGAGCACCCCATGGTGTACTGCAGTTGTATCTTGAATTTCCATAAACATAACTACACCGTGACCAAGAGAGAGTGCTTAGCGGTGATTTATAGTTATAAGCAGTTCTGAGTCTACTTTCATGGAGTAAAGTCTAAGGTTGTAACGAATCATGCATCATTGCACTGGTTGAAAAACTTGAAAGAGCCTGAGGGGCGGCTAGCTCGATGGGCTCTTAAGCTGCAAGCTTATGACTTTGAAATTCTTCATCGCCCAGGAGCAAAGCACCAAAACGCTGATTTCTTATCAAGATTACCAACAATTGCAGTTATAGAAGATATAAGTGACATAGTGTTTGACAAAATTCTCAGCGGAAAGTACAATGATGAACCGCCCCAAGTGATTAAAGCGCTGGACAGAATGTGAACAAATACCTTCCAACGAAATGGAGAATTGTATAAGCGGATCAGCAATTCTACTGTGAATTTTCTGCGACCCTCAGCATGGCCAGGAATTATCATAAGCGCCCACAAGGCAGTTGGACATGGTGGGGTGTGCAAGACAATGGAGCTGTTGCGCCCTTGGCACTATTGGGAAAGTATGAATTTCGATGTGCTCAAAACCATTTCCTGATGCCATCAGTGCCAAGTGGAGAAGCCATTCCGCCATAAGACTTCATACAAGTTAGTGAAGCCTCACTTTGCTTGGCATACAGTCTATATCAATGTTGTTGATCCCTTTCCAACAGGAGCTAACTGGTGTAAGTACATTCTGGTATCTATTGACCACTTGACACGGTGGTTTGAGGCAAGGGCAATATGGGATTTGGGAGCAGTTACAGTGGCCAAGTTTGTAATGGAATGCATTATTCAGCGCCATGGCTGCCCTCAGTTCATTCTCACTGATAACAAAAGCAACTTTACTTCGCACATCCTCCCCAAACTGAACGAGCTTATGGGTATCCACGGAGTTCTGATGACCCCATACCACCCTGAGTCTAATGGAATGGTCAAATGGGTGAATGGAACTTTGGTGAACATACTACAAAAATTAATAACAGATCGCTCTTCTGATTGGAGTTCTCTTCTTTCCACTGCTGTGTTTGCCTATAACATTAGTTATCATTCCGCCAGGGGAAGAGTCCCTTCCAACTACTATATGGCTGACACCTGGCCCTTCTGGCATTAATTTATTTGTGTGTATAAGACACCAGCAGAATCAAACCCCACAGATACTTGACAAACCTTGCGAACGTTCTGATAAGATTGCAAACTGAAGCATATTCCTTCAGCTTAGCCAAGAAGATTAGAAATCAGGCCACAAATCAGGTACGTCATAGTGGGCTGACAACATTCAAGGACAGTGATATGTTTCTATTCCATGACCAACATGGATTTGGACAGAGACACAAGCTGGCCAGTATTTGGACTGGTCCGTATAAAGTTATAGAGAAAACTGGGGTTGATGCTTATATGATCAAGGATCCCGCAAGTGGTCAGATCATTAACTGAGTACATGCGAAGTTCCTCCGACCATACAAGCAATAGGAGCCTTATCATCCAGTCAAGGAGGGGGTAATGTCATGATTCCGATATGACTGGATGATAATCATGGGACAGCTAGGGTGCAATCCGCCAAAAATGACATCAGATATGAGTATTTGAGTACCTTAAGATAAGGCAATATTGGGATTAATGGGTTTTATTAGATATAACGATTTTATTATTGGGTCGCCTCTAAATAAGGCGATGTTGACATTTATCAATTACAATTTAAATTGCCTACAATTAAAGCGATAGCAAATTTGATAATAACCGGCCAAAATGAGGAGAATCAGTGGAACCAAATAGTCCAAGCTATGAGAGTGGTATCATCCAAGCCAATGTAATATAAGCTAGATGGGCGATTAAGAGGAAGGATGTTGTTGAGTGAGTTGAAAAAGCGGAATAGAGAAGAATCCAAGTTATTAGGTATATCTAATATAAAAGGTTGTGGGAGAAAGTGCTCCATATTATTTAAAGTTTATACTTTTGTTTCGCGGACAACAATCATCATATCATTGGTTCTGATTACTCAGTGGGTTAAACCCTGTGCAAAATCTGCCGGCATATCTATTGATACCGCCGATTTTATAACAATGGGTTTCACCAGCAAAAAATCTTGAGACAGTTTATTTTGTCACAGGTATTACTCACTTATCTCCTAGTTTTACAACTCAGCTTCCTCTGTTGTAAGAGATAACTGCAAAGCTATTCTAAAAACTACAATATAATTGTTTTTACTCAGAATCAACTCCTAACTTGACGTGGGAGTGGCTAGCCTTCTTCACAAGGTAGTGGCTACCTAACTTTACCAAAACTGCCACAGGCATTGAGAGTCAATTGCAACAATAAATCTCCGCTCTTTTGGGTCAGCTTACTACTTTTATTGAGCAAACCTCAGGGCAAATGACTCATTTCATGATGGTGCTCCAACAAGTGTTTGAGTCTTCAGGTTTGCAAGAAACTCTGGGTCCTCCTGGCCCAAAGGTCCACCAGGACCACCTAAGGAAAGGGGATCAGTAATTTCTGAAGGAGCGATGGAGCCCCCTAGCAGTGATGGGATGAAGGGATTCCTGGGATTCCTGGGCCGTCTGATTATGGGAGCCCTGGTCTGCACGAGCCCCTGGTCCTCCCAAACAACCTTGCCCTCTTGGGCCTCCTGGGCCAACAGTGCATTTACCTTCCCCTCTGGAGAAGACTTTACTAAATGACCATGTTTCACTCTGGAACAAGATTTTGAAAGTACTAATCAAAGCTACTGGCTACATTGCACTGGAGAATCTATTGACTCAAACTTTGACAATGATGCCATTAAAGAAGGGGTGGACAATGCTTTATACCTTTACAATTTTGTTGTCTCATATTAAAATATCAATAAAAAATCATTAGATTGGAACAAAATAACCATGAGCTCCAATCCCTTTTTTGAACTAAAATGACATGAATTTATTATAAAGCGAATTAAAATAAAAAGCTTCTAATAATTTGCTGAATGTATATCTCAGGGCTCTTTAAGATAATTTAAACAGTATTGGTAATAAAATAATTGAAAAAGAGATTTTGTTCTTCCATATGAGTCTGAATTATCAGAAATTAACCACACAAACACATGTGGGTGTTAGCGTTATTTCAGCTCCCAGGAAACTATTTTAAACCTTCTTTTAAAGATAAGTTCACCCAAGGAAAGGTTGGTATTGCTTCTTCCCTTAATACTTATGAAAACGCGAAAGAGGAAGCTCCTGACAATCAAAAAGGTAAATAATAACCCTCTTGCCTTAGTAAATCCACCTAAGAAATAATATACCCCACCTGATGCAGTGCAATAAACTATCTGAAGTTAAAAATGCATAACAAAAGAATTTGGTAGTGATTTTACCTTGTTTAACCAGAAGAAAGCGTTTATGAGTATATAGCTAAGACGTGGAAAACCCAAGTTTGCTTCTCATTTCTACTCTGAAGCTCAAACTCTGGTTACCAAAAATTGACTTACACTAAATGATGTGATCGTTACTGTCAAATCAACTGTAAAATCAATCCACAACCATATCTTCATATAACCTTGGTGAAAAAAACTTTACTCTATATTTTTAGAAATCAAAGAGGCACTCCTCAGAATTTCTGCCTCCATGATTTGTTGCCACTCCTGCTTCAACTTCGACCTCATGTCCTAAAATTATTTAGTTTATAGTGACAATTATGTAAAAGGATCACGCTTGGCCCAAATGCACTTATTGTGAACATCACAACCATTATACTCAACAAATTTATGACAGATGGGATCCATGAACACTGCCACAAAGCAGTTGGGCAAAAGGGCCCAGGTAAGTGCCCACAAGCAGGATAACCCTGGTGTGGAAATATCCCTAATCCGACTGTGTGGAAAGCACTTGACTATAAAAGTTTGGATAACAGTCAGAACTATGTTGGCACCAAGAAAGATGGTCTTCCCTCCAGAAATTGTATACAAGGAATCAATGGCCTTTCCAAAGTCTGAGATGTGGTCCATGAGCAGTTTCCCTTGGTTTTCTTAATAAAGATGATTTTCCAATTTTAAAATTAATTTTGGACTTTATTAAGCTTTATTCAATATTATAGAAGACAAAACTGCTTTACACAACTTTATCAGTTCAAATTTATACTAGGATTAGGGGGAAAGTGGGTCTTGTTCTCTGCAGAGTCCACTGGCAACTTCTTAACGGCAGGAATAACCTGAGTATCTAGACCCTTGATTTCCTCATTAAGACCCATTCCAGCACTAGGATCAGGTACCTTTGCAGTTGTAGAAACTTTTCCGCATTTATTATTTCATTTAAAATTATTTTTAAAGACTGAATCTTTGTCAGCATCATTATCTCTGAATCTTAAATTAGTTAAAAAAGTTTTGGCGGCCTCTGATTCGCCTGATTGCCATTTCTGAGAGGCTTGTCCAGCCTCATCTGAAGTAGCGGCATCTGGCTAGTCAGAGCACCATTTACAAGGATTTTCATACTCAGCACCTTTCCAATAAATTGTGGTTGGTGTCATCTGGTTGGCCAGAGCGCCATTTATAAGGATTTCCTTCCTTGTCAACCTTGAAATAATTCTTAAAGTTTGATTTTAAGGCATATGATTCTACAGACTACCATTTTCAAAAAATTACAATTGTGCCCATCACCCTTGACCCCAATCATCGCAATTTGGAAGATTGGGTCAATGTGGCGGTAAGGCAACTCTTTGACCGTTACAACATTGTTGGAAGAACATAACTGACAAGAAAGCAAAAGAGGAACCAATATAGGGCACGAGGCTCCCTATGTTGATGACTCCACTGTGCCTCATGACAAATCCATCCATACTGTTTACACTGAACTTACTTGTTCTAGTGCTCCTGAGGGGGAAACTCTATTGAGCTTTTAGTTTACAATAAAACTTGAGATATTTACTCTTTTATCAATCCTAAGACTGCTCCTATGGCTATATATTCTATCCCAGGTCAGTGGGTATTGACTGTAACCCGTATTAAAAAATGTAGTTCACAAAGTGAAGGTGCTTGCTATGGGAGCTAGGTAGGGTAAGCTGGGGCCTCCACGTGGTGCAACCGGGGAAAGCCTGTGGAAACATGGGTGAGTAGCTAACACCAGAACCCAGAGAGACACATTGGTCAGGTCCTGTAATGGCCTGAAAGAAGTGCGGGATGGTATTGATGGCTGTGCCAACCTGTTCTTGCGGGTGTCTACCACTCACTGAGGGGAGAATATGGGCAGGACGGGGGGTACAAGTTGGGCAAGGTGCCTGTCAAACAGCCTCCTCATGAGCTGGGGTTGCGCGGGTGTGGACCCCAGGACAAGGGAGGGGCAATCCTGGAAGGGTGCATTCTGGTGCACCTGCCTACAATAAACGCTGCAGTTTGTCAAGTTGGCCTGGAGCTTGGCTAGCTGCTGGTTTGGTTGGCATGAGCTGGCTGGCAGCAAATTGGATCATGCAAGAAAATTAAGGCCGATCTGAAAGGACTCCAAGGCTATCTAGACAAAAAGGGGCTGGAGAGCATAACTCCACTAAAAAAGCAAATGACAAAGGGGAGGGCTTCGGCTTCTCCCCCTCAGGGGCCTTAAACCTGGGAGTCATTGGGTATTGTCCCCCAAAAGGGGGATGAGAGGCATATCGCCTGTTCTGGCTGGTGCAGACGAGCTGCCTAGTACTTAAACAGGGCGGGCATATGTCATTTTAGGGGGTGCGTGAGCTACTTCCAATCATGGTTGGGCCTCATACTCGAGGGCGGCTTAGATTCATGCAGCCCTAGTGTGGTGGGAGGCAGTGCCCCAGGCCTTCATCCCACAACAGTTGCGCACACTAGGAGCCCCAAGGGGCTTTTTAAAACTCAAAGGCGCTTGCTATTATTGATCCTGAACCTTTATTAATATTATCTCCTCACAACTAATAGGGAAAATTAAAAAAGCTTGTCCTTAACCACACTCTAAAGTATGGATCATCTGAAACTGCCTATGCTGCTCTATAGGTGCATACTCTCACTTTCTTTAGAAATTAGGTGGCCTAAAGCTATATATCTACGCCCTAGGAATGGAAAGTAATAGCTATGACCTTTTTATTAAGCACCAAATTCCTTACAGAGCATGCAACTATTCTTAATTTTGAGGATAACTTTATTTCCATATTTTTATACTGAGTTCCCTTAATTTAAATGATTTTATAAAAAAGGGAAGCAGAAATTATAAACGTTCCTATTTGAATCCCCTGCCTCTGCTGCCTGCGTAGAATAACAATTTTTGGGGCACAAAGTTAAGTTTCCCCCTTCTAGGGTTGATGCTGAGGAGGGATTTCCTTAACCCCCTCAAGTCATCACCAAAACTTCTCAGACTCTGGTATTAGTGGACACTGGAATTCAGTTGGTCTTCCCTTCTGATCACTTGCTTGAATTTTCAGGATTATATAGCTCTTCCTTATTTAAGGTCCTCCCTTGTCCAGGAGTATCAGACCTGGCCTATTAAGGCACTATCAATGTTTTTTTAGGAATCTCACTCAATCCCTTTAGCTAATTGAGCCAAATTGCTCTATTGCTTATGGTTGACTTTTACCTTATGACCAGGTAATGGGGTCCAAGGTGTTAGGACCCTCCGCGACTTTGAGTTGTAGGAGCCACCTATTGTTGCTACTGTGCCTGTGCAAATAGGTTCTAATTTATTTGCTAAACAAAAAGCTGCTGCCTAAGCACTAATTGAAGAGTAATATGATATTTCTCTCCTCTGGCCCCCACAATTATGGTTATATTATGGGTGTACAATTAAGTCAATACTGGGGACTTTGACCCCTTCTTCTCCCATCCTTATTGAAAATCAAAAACTGAGAAAACTCAAGACGCTCTTAAATTTTTACAATTACTTGATTCTGGCCTCCTCCAACCCACGCGTAGCCCCTGGTCCTCCTTTCTCATATTCATTTAAAAAATGTTGAGATTCACAGATCATTATTGATTTCCAATAACTAAATTCTATCACACATAAGGACAGATAACCTTTACCCTACATTGATGACTCTCTGCAAACCTTATCTGGCTCAAAATATTTTTCTGCGATGGACCTAGCCAGTGGCTACTGGAAAATTAATCTCTCCACTGAGGACCATGCCAAGTGTGCCCTTATCTCTCATGAGGGGTTGATTGAGCCCACCCATATGCTTCAGGGTTTATGTAACGCCCCTGCTACATTCCAGCGGGCTATGGACCAGTTGTTTGGGGACCTTTAGCTCATATGCGCACTGGTTTACATTGATGATGTCACCGCTTTTCTAGAACTTTTTCAGCCCAACTTGATCAACTTCATTAGGTATTTCTGCAGTTATGTAAAACTTATTTGCAAACTAAAACCTTCTAAATGTACATTCTTTGAAGGAAAGATGGATTTTTTAGGGCACAAATTGACACAGCAAAGTATCCGTCCCATTATGGACAAAGTACCCACCATTGAACGCAAGTTCTCTCTTAAAAATTTATGAAATTTCTTAGTCTTTATTGGAATAATGAACTATTATTGCCATTTTATATCTCACTTTACTGACCTTGAAGAACCTTTAGTAGAGCCCCTACATAAAAAGTGCCTTTTTTCTGGGGTTCTAAACAGTAACAGTCTTTAGACTACTTGCGTACCACTTTACTATCTGCCCCCATTTTAATACACCCTACCTTCAATCACCTTTTGTTCTTTTTACAGATGCCAATGACACGACTGTGGACACCATCTTATCTTAGTTAAATGCTGACCAAGTGGTCCATCCTGTCACTTATTTTAGCAAAGCGTTGACCATGGCTGAATCTGAATTCCTATGTAACTGAAAGTGAATGCCTTGCGGTTATACTTGCTATAGGAAACTTATGTCCCTATCTATACAGTAAACATTTTACAATTATTAACAATCATGCTTCCCTAAGCTGGCTTTGTCAAATGAAGAATCCTAATAGGAGATTAGCTCACTGGGCCCTAAGGCTACAAATTTATATTTTATATAGTTTACAGAGAACTAATATCACCAAAACGCAGATGGTATTTCCTGCCGTTATCTTACATATACCTATCCACGACGAGGATCAGCCTTATGAGCTACTCCTTCACCCTAGCTTATGACTCAAGAATCACTGGATGTCCAAGACTGGCTGAAGAAGATGGATGCTAAAAAAAGTTGTATATGGAAATTTTTTCAGACAGATCAGCGCCTCATTCCTACCTTATCTTTGACCTTCACTTTGCACTGAAACTATCCTGGAAGATCCTAAAACCCTTGGTCAGAGGCTATTCAACTTTTTTTGATTAGCTATAAACCAAATGCTACTTGGAGAAAATTGCTGAGTCCATTCATGACGTTTTGGAAAAATTCTTAACATGCCACTCTTGATAAATCTAATCCACAACTTAAATTTGAGTTTGCAGCTCCTGGGACCACTTTTTAACCATCAATATTAATGTAGTAGGACCGTTGCTTGTAGCTGTCTATGGCCATCGCTATATTAACTTGCCATTCACCGCCTAACAAAGTGAATAGAGGTTACTTCTGTGCCTAATGCCACTGAAGAGCTACAGCTTTTTCCTTGTACAGACAACTATTCACCAGGCATGGTTGACTGAGGGTACTCTTGACAGAAAATGTCACGAACTTTATCTCTTGTAGTTTAAGGATTGACTTCCCTTCTAGGCATATAGCGCTTTTTCACGACGCCATTACATCCAGCTACTAACGGCACTTTAAGACATGTAATGGCACTTTAATTTCTATCCTACAAAATTTAGCTGCATCTGATTCAGTGCATTTGAACTATCTTATCCCTAGCGCCTTATTAGCATCTTGAGTTAGTTACCACAGATTAATTAAGATGTATTTTCTTCAAGCTCTATATAGTCATAAGCTGCTCTTGCCTTAAAGTCTCCAACCTATCCTTGAATCGTCTAATTCAAACAATGTAAATCTTACCATATGATGGTTAACTATAAAAGAATATGCCTTTAATCTTTAGCTTCTGAATTTATAAGCATACTAATTTTAGAGAAGATCATGCTATGAGCGGCGACCTTCTCTCCCTGAATATTTTTTTGGAAATTTAGGCTAAGTCTACCTTCAATACACCAGGATTAGGAATCATAAACTTGCCACTACTTGATCTGGCAATTATTGGGTGATATACCAAAGGAGGGCCCAAATACTCTATTGCTGCTACTGGTACTAGCACTGTCGTCAATTGCAATCATAGTTTTAACCATGCAAATATAATATCCCTTAGCAAGATCTTGAGGGGGGTGTTGTTGGGTTTTAGCCTACAACAAATTTTTTAATTTGGTTCACCCTTCAATTGATAAAATTTCCTATTGTTAAAAACCCAACTATTGATCAACCAAACTCATTGGAGCCCTATTCCTCGCAACCTAGCAAGTTGCCAAAGAAAAGCCTGCTGTTGTTTCATCATCTGACCAAGTTCAGGGTGCAGAGGATCTTGCCAATGGAGTTCATCACAACCTGAAAGAAATGGGGTGAAGTCACACCTATAAATATTCGCTCCTTTTAGTTAAATATAATGATGTTTTACCATCAACTTATAATTACTCTTTAAATGGCTTTTGAATTTTTTCACTAGCTCCTCTCCAGACATCGGCATAACAATTTACCAGTTTATTACTATAGGTCCCTTGACACCTATCAAAAAGCTTAATTTAGTTCACCAGATCCTGTTATTAGGTTCTCTGGCACCCATTGCCAATCTTAACTCAGCTGGAAAAATTATCCCTTCCATTATGGTTTGCTTCAGAGGAATGACTGCCCTAAGCTACCTTATCTCAACAGAAAGTCTCATCTGACTTTCTATAAAAAGTGGAGCTAAGGGTCACTATGCCTCTCAATGATGGATAAGAATAACAAAGATCAAGTGATCTTGTGTTATATATTGAAGAGAATATAATAAGGCAAGTGGAGAAGAGATTTTGTGATCTTGAAGTTAAAGAATCTAGAGCTCCAGCTATCTGATTCCACCATATAAACCTCAAGACAACAAAAATTTACACTTTTTCTATTTGTGGATGGACTAACAAATTAATCCAATATTTCAAGTTATATGTATGAACTTTAGTGCGGTCATGAGGGCTAAAGTAAAAAGGATTGACAACAAAATTGTAAAAGGATTGCTCAAACATTTGAAACAAATATTTTACAAGGAAAAACTGCCATTAAAAATGAGTAAAATTATCTCAAATGAAATTGTTAATGTCAAATTCAACATTACTAGATAGAAAATCAGAATATTGTTCCATAAAATACTCAACATATTAAGCTAAACTTTAAGCTCATTGAATGATGATGGTAATTTCCTGAGAAGAATGAAGTTTAATCTATTCACTCTGAAAAATTAGTTTGCAATAAGATCATTTATATGGCACAGGAGGGGTTAGTTACCACCTAAAAACTAGTGAATTTTGGATAGGACCATTAACTCTTTTTAAAACTAGTGGTTTCCAACCCAAAAGGGGATCCACCACGCATATTTATTTGCAAATGAGCCAGATAAAGGGATTATTGGAAATAAAATATATTCCTAACATAGCCCCTAAGTTATCAGCCTAGGAAGCCATATCAGAAGGTGAGGAAGCTTTGAGGAAACTTTTGTTAGGCGCCCGCTTTAGCTGGCGGACTATGGTGGCAGCATTGGGGTGGGAACATCAGCTACTGGATGGGACCACTAACATTGCTTTGAAATTGGCAACATATGCCTATATAATCAGAAACATTTTTGATGGCTAAAACCAAAAAAGTCAACGTGAAATCATAAAAACTTGGATTTAATTTATATAAAAAATAAAAAAGAATTTAAAAGAGGATTTTTAATTAGAAAAAACTCTTACATTTGTTTTATTTTTTATAGATGTCACCCAGAATTCAAGCTGACTATTATGCCTCTTTGGGTAGGGGGTTCAATGTCAATAGTAGATCTCAATATTGATTTGAGCGCAGATGCTCTTCAAGGCTAGTATTATTTGTCACTAATTCATCTGGTTGTGATTAAGAAAGTGACAATAAGAAATTAAGCTATATAAGTATAAGGCCTTTAAAGCATTGAAGATGCCTACAGTGCAATTACCAAAGGAGAAGTTTTTTTCCAAAGTAGCGAATTATGAGTTGCATTTTGACCAGCATGGATAATGTATTTAGTTTACTGGTGGCAGGATTCCTTAGGGGCATACATAAAACCTATGATAGTTGTGCCATATAGGCAATTGTAGTAAAATTGCTTGAAGTAGCACCAAATGTAAAACAATGAGAACATAAAAGTTCTTCTGATAAGCTAGTTAAACAAGGCGATGTGTTGGATTTTCCATGGCCACATTATCAAGTACTTAATATTTGGAATTTTAAGTAATTTATCATATCACCAATTATTGTTCAGTGATAATTGTCTATAGATTATCAGTTGATTTTAATTTCAAGGTCTGATATGAATGGTTATGATTTTAGTGTTTAAATGGTGCAATCACCGTTAATGCTTTTAGGAAAATTTGCTGTTGTCTGAATAGAAGAATAATCAGATTTCTTATTTGATTAATAAAAGTGAGTTGCCAACAATTTAAGGGGTGTTTGGAGCTACCAAGCCATTGTAAAGCTTTTCCTGATGGTAGTTTGTAAATTGCCTGGACAATGCGACCTGCCATGAATGGGCAATCTGTTTCATTACCTATTCATGGCTACAATCTTTAGGTGTTTATTTACTAGGTATTCTAAAGGTGCTGTCTATGCTATTTTAAGAGTCAGCTCCTAATGAGCATAATCTAGTTAGAAATCATTCTGATTGAATGGATAGAACAAAGGAAGAGATATTCATTGTGGGTATGGTTCCTTGAGAGTTATGTTTGTCATCAATCAGTGTCAGTTTTGTTGAGTTGCCAACAGATATGTTGAGCACCAAACTTCCCAATATATACCCCCAAGTATTTTCTAATAAAAAACGAATATAAGAACCATAATTTATTTTTAGCTTAATTTTTTTGGAAGGATGAACGGATTAGCTTCCCTTATCTAATACTCAAGTAATCTGAATTGGGGTAATCACTTTCTCATAAGAAGATAACTGAGTAAGGTGAAACCAATTTTAAAGAAGACTAATTAGATACTGTCTAGATACAAAAGCAAACTTTACTATCTCACAACTCAGTCACAGAACTTGTGCCGTAAACTTTCCCAAAATTTATAAAATCAGACATTTCTACCTGATGAGGCATGCTTTAAGTATTATAAAGTGATTAATGCTTATTATATAAGTTGTTTGAAAACATTTATAGTAATCTAAATATGCTTAGGGGAAGGGTGGTTAGCTGTGCAGGTAAAACTGTTTCCACCCTATTACATGTTTTGAGTTAAAAACCTGTACTGGCTAGAAAAATTCTCAGTGTGGTATATCAGTCCCAAGGTCAACCCACCTCATATATTTTTAAATATGCTTAGGGGAAGTTATCCTAGTTGTAAAAATGAGCCCCTCACTATTATATATAATCAGAAATCGAGATAATTAAAGAGTTAAGATCCTTACTCCCAAATGAAGCCTCAATAAGTTTAATCTCAAAACCTCACAATTGAAGCTATTATTGAAGGCACCAATGGGAATTTTGTTCAGAAATCATCTCGTGCATGATAATAGATGGAGATGCTTTCTGGAATTGCACCTCCACTTCCTGAACTTCAAAAATGTGCGGCTTCTACCATTTCAGTCACAAGGACAATGCAGAACAATGAGGGTGTCAACCAGGCGGCTGATCTGATTGTAGGTGAAAGATCCTGATTGACTGGGGCCCTGGAAGTACCCTGACCATGTCTTCACACCCCATATAGATATTGACAACTTTTGTCTTAATAAGGCATTTATTTCACAGCATCTTTTCGTCTCCATTGACCTCTTCACTAGCTTTACTGCTTTGAGCACATTTCAATCCTTGGATTAGTCAAGAGAACTATTAGTATTCATAAGTGGTACTCATTATAGGGGGATCTCAGCTGTCAAAATGAAGAAGTCTATCACTAAAATTGGAAGGTAATAGCAGTCAATAAGTCAACCTGATGATTGGTCAAGAAGTCCAACTTAATAATAAACACCTCCCAATATGAAGTAACCTCTCTTCATCCTGAAAGCCTAGATTTTCTGGGCCACAATAAATTCACCTTACTGTCCATTGATCACAATCATTATTAACTCTAAAATGAGA
The DNA here is from genome assembly GCA_022478985.1 of Massospora cicadina. Taxonomy (NCBI): domain Eukaryota; kingdom Fungi; phylum Entomophthoromycota; class Entomophthoromycetes; order Entomophthorales; family Entomophthoraceae; genus Massospora; species Massospora cicadina. The sequence goes on along the minus strand of JAKSZP010000088.1, from coordinate 44,446 downwards.
ACCTCACGAGATTATTTAACAACAATTGAATGGCATCTACACCATGGGAGGCCTTCCCAGTCGAATATGAGCCTCTTTGGGGCTTATAATGTGAGATTTATATACTTTGGCCCTACTACCTTATTGAAAATTGGCTTGGGTACTGAACGTTATCTCTGAAGCTTTTTCCATCCAGCTATACACCACAACCTACAAATAGTTAACTTTGAATAAGCATGAAGTAGCGTGACAACTAGGGCTTAATCATACTAAACTCAGATGATGTCAAATTCTATAACGCTGCCTCTTCCTTTGTTCAAGACAATCAAGAAGACATCTTCAATAACTTTTAGCTGATTAATGAGGCTCATTATCAAATTAATAAGCTTAATAGTAGTATTTTGGGCTATCTGGAAGACCAGCTTCTCAAAATGTCCAACTCAATAATTCCACCTGGGGCCAACGCTTTAATCTTATTGAAGACTTTGTTTGGACACTAAGCATTAACAAAAGAGTTAACCTCCCACGATATTACTCTGAGACTGAGGGGTTTGAAGGACCCAAAGGTCCCATGAACCCCAATAACATTCCAGTAACATAGTACCTACTTCTGGTGATAACAACTCCTGGAAACAAGTCGTTTTAAATGGCACATACTGCTTTATGGGTCAAATACAAAATTTGGCCTAAGAATGCAAGCTCTTAGTAGATATAATCCTCCCAATCCCAGAGTCTCAATTAAAGCCTTTCCAGATGAGATGGATTATTTTAGCGCAAATTCCAAGCTCACTGATAACTGCATCCCCCAGCTCAAAAAACCTGTCACAGGTTTAAAACTTGCTTGGTAACTTTGAGAGTTATCTGTCCCTCCAATGTACCAAATTTAAGACTTAAGGAACAAGTCCCCTCAAAGCCTCAATTACTTCTCTAAACTGAGACTGGGATGAGATTTAGGAGAATCTAGAATGATTAAAACGACAATTGGATCAATAAGACTCTTGCAACCATGCAGAAACTAAGATTTATGATCCTGTACCAGTCCCTGCCATCAACAATCTTTCCACTCCTATTTTGAAAAAATTAGTAATAGTTGTGAAAATACAAGGATCACTCGCCTGATAATTATTATCCTGCATGCTTAATTGAAATGAAATTCCATAAATTGATCCTCATTATTGCCAGTGGCTTATGGTATTTAAGCCGTTCATAAACTCACTAGGCGGATTATAATAGCCCTGACTTTTCTAATAAATTTTGGCCATATTCTTTCCAATGTAATTAAGAACTTCTTCTGAGGCAGGTTTTGATACAAGCTGTAGATTTGATTCTTCCAGCTTGTCGACACTTCTACAAGGTTAAGATTCAGATAAGAATAGTAAAAAGATAAAATAAATATATCTTTTATTAGATGGTTTTTATTAGATAATCAGTCATTAGGCCAGGCGCCAGTATTTATACCTCTAGGGCATCTCCTGGACACATTTGAGCACAAATTTTCATCAAATTACTTAACATTTCAGTTTTGCCCTTGAACTGATATGACTGAGACCTGTTGGGTTTATTGATGGCAAAATACTAACAAAATTGGAAGATTTCAGGGGAAAAATTTATTTAAAAACATGCAAAATTATCCTAGGATCTTCTGTATTTGAGTTTCATCATACTGCTGACAAAATACACCTTCTGTGAAATTCTTGCATCAATAAAGTAGATGATGTACCCCTAAATTGGGATGTCAGCAGGCCTCTCTCATAGCACTAGGTACTCTCTTTTGGGTGGTCCATGTGCAAGTGCTATCATGCCGATTATGTGGTTTAACATATGAATTTCGTCATAGGGAGGGAAATTAATTTATGTTATAATTCATCTGATTGTTTATGGGACTTTTAAACGCTAACTTCAGGTTGGTCCCAAATAATTTTGTATATTGGTTGTTTGATAATGTTCCTGATAATTGAGACCAATTGCCGAGATTTGAGGATGAAATAATCAGCCATAATGTGCAAGTTTATTCTGCCCAAGCTTCTTGATAAAGTACTTGATTGAATTGAGTTGAGATATTTGGCCCAATCTGTGTAATTACAATAGGCTTTGAGGTGAGAGTTAAGGTATTAGCTCAAGTGTTGAGAGGATGTTTGGCCCAATTTGATAATTGTTGATAGTTTACTTTTAAGTCAACCACCAGAATCTGACACTAGTTTCTATAGAAATTACTCTGTTACAGAAGAGTATTGCCTATTCTATATGCCAGCGAGAGCTTAATGGAGAAGACCACCACCCCTTCAGAAGATTAAGTTTATTAATCCTACTAGACAGGTTTACACTGGAATTTATGACTTAGCTTTTGAAGGAATGTCACACTTGGGGACAAGTATGTACATCCCTAATCCAGGAGTTTAGAAGCAATTAGACCTAGACTAATCATAACAGGCGTTCATGACCATTAAAGTGAACAAAGGGTAATATCTTGAGGAGTTTTAAAGATGATTCTATGCCCAAGAACAACACATTGATAATCACTAATCATGTTACATTATTTGACGCCATAACCATGGTCATCTCCACGTTAATTTCTTATCCTGGTTTAGATGCAAATGATTTGGCTATAAGAGAAACTTCAGTTGTATCTGGGAAATTAAGGAAGCACTTAATCAATGTACTGCATCTACCCTGAATCTCAAGTCCTCCGCATCTACTTCTCCTAGCTGTTCTCAAGTCCAAGTTGTCAAGAACCAGAAGAATTCTTGACCTCAATGCTCTTACCGCAAAAGCTTCCGTCATAGCACCAAGTCTTGTTAGATGATATTGACCAAGGAGGTGGAAAAAGGGCAGTCAACATAAGTGATGAAGTGCTTCATGCAGACATCCCTGTACCACTTAAGCATGTTTACCGACCTCCAATGAGCCTAATGTTGTCATACTCAAAGAAGATATTTGGGACCCATCAATAGTAAAAGTCTGAAACTGCTTTCTCTGCTTTTGATAAGTTCTATGTTTTTCTCTCTGACCCATCAGTTTTTAAGTTCAATTACACGCGTCGCTGTTAAAGTTTATAAGACTCTTGTCCGCTCCATTGTTGACAGTGGTTCCTCTGTAATTTGTAATTTTGTCTAAATTAGTGAAGCTTATAAAAGTAATTCCTAACATGCCCCATTATTTGGAATACATCACAGCTGGACCGCAATAAATTTGGTCCATTGGGGCCTATGCCTCGCTGACCATTCACTTTGACAAACTTTCTGTGAATACCTCAGCCATTGCACTAGAAAACCCAAATTATAAACTTCTCCTAGGGACCAAGTGCCTCTAGGACTAGCCAGCCATCATGCGCTATGTTGATGTATTCTTATCCCTTTTTAGATACAGAATTCATTGGTTTAGAAACCTCATGCATTGACAAGAAGGAGATCAAAGTTTTGGGCTTGCTTGTTAGAGAGAAAAATCTGGATTAACATGCTCAAATACCATATAAGGGTTCTTGAGTAAAAATACCCCCTCCTATGGTAGATAGTTAAGAATACATGTTTATTTATTTTCCTAAGTCGACTACAATACCACCAATGTCCCAGGTCTTCATCAATACCTGGTTACATATCAATATTACTCAGAACAATTGTTGGAAATACAAGCATGGATGTCGGGACTTCAGGGGAGGAACTCCAACCTGGCCCTTATTGACAGGTCCCCAAAGCCCCCAGAAAGTGAAGAGGCCATCAAAGCCCAAAGTAAAGCTAAAAATGGAAAGGAAATTGGAAGAAACAGAAAATTTATTAAAAGGATCCTTGAGTATTTAAATGATCTCAATGAATTGGGAAGTAAAGGAATTGGAAAGTTTTAACATTGATTGCTGACAATGATCAAGAAAATAAATGAATAATATTACAAGGGGAATGTGCGCACCTTAGCATAAGTTGCCGGTGTACCTGAAAGGGTTAATTGATTGGGTGCAAGCACTGAAAGGGATTTTGCCACACCCCAATTGAGTGTTTGGCATCCTTGGCATTGGTTGCTGGTGCCAAATTTGAATTAAATAATAATTTGATGATTAGGGCCATCCCTGTTACTTCAGATCAGCTAACCCCAAGTTAATGGGGAGCCCAATCTGGCATCTGCCTGTAGGTGAGTCAAGACCCCTAGTTGGGGCTTCCCCAAATTAAGGAAGAATACCGACAGAGCCCCCTCCAAGCCTTAATTAAGGGTCAGAGCCAAGGCGGGGGCACCAGATCCAGTAGCAGAGAGGAACGGGCCAAGGCAGCCAGCATGGGCACAATGGAGAGATATGGCAAGTGTCATTGGGAGTGGCCCCAGCATTGGCATAAGAGCCAGCATCAGGATTGGCACCTGGCATCAGCACTGAGGCTGGCATTAGCATGGGAGCTGGCTTCGGGAGGAGGTCCTGGCATTGGGGTTGACACCCAGCATCAGCGCTGGAGCCAGCATTGGTGTGGGAACTGGCATTGGGAGGAGGTCCCAGCATCAGTGCTGGGGCTGGCATTGGCGCTGAGGCCAGCATTGGGGATGACACCCTGGTAAACTGGCTTGCCTCTTGAGTCAGATGCTAGGGACTGCCCTCTTCCTTCCGTTCTTAGCTCTTGCTGAGAGCTCAGTTGCCCCTGTAGTGAGCACCACTGTCAGGACTTTGGGGGAAGAACTCCAACCTGGCCCATTATTGACAGGCCCCTGAAGCCCCCAGCGAGTTAAGAGGTCATCAAGGCCCAAAGTAAAGCTAAAAATGGAAAGGAAATTGGAATAAATGGTAAATTTAATAAAAGGATCCTTGAGGTATTTATATGACCTCAATGGATTGGGAAGGAAAGGAATCATAAAGTTTCAGCATTAATTGCAACAATTATCGAGAAAATAAATGAATATATTACAAGGGGAATGGGCGCATCCTCGGCATAAGTCGCCAGTGCACTTGAAAGGGTTAATTGATTGGGTGCGATTGCCTAAAGGGATTTCTTATGACCCAATTGATTGTTCAGCATCCATGGCATTAGTTGCTGGTGCCAAATTTTAATAAATAATTTAATTATTGGGGCCAGTCCCCAATACTTCATATCAGGCTTACCCCAAATTAATGGGGAGCCCAATCTGGCATCCACCCATAGGCAGGTCGAGACCCCTAGTTGGGGCTTCCCCCAATTAAGGTAGATTCCCAATAATGGATAACCCATATGCTAATAAAGGTACTGACCTGTCTGGGATTTTAGATCCCACCTATGCTGGATCCGTATTGATGCTTCTGGCTAACCTCACTGACAAACCTAGGATAGTGAGGCCTAAACTCTAGTCACTTATGTTTTACACCTTCCTGTAGAAGCCATTAATGATATCCATAGCTTTGGAAGTCTAATGATTTTTGGGTAAGAAAACCCCCGCTGGTAGCTCTAGTTGACACCTCTATTGGGCAAGAGCTCACTAGCGAACATCAGATCAAACTTTGATTTTTTCAAAGAATACTGTCATCTTCATAAACTCATCAAACATTTTTGGAAAAGGAATGGCTTTTTACATCAGTCAAGTCTTTGAACGCTCAACTAATTTGATCCCATCCCTACTAGAAGAGTGAAGTTAAAGAGGCTCAGGTGACTGTTGAGCTCAAACAATTACTTGAAGTTGGGCTATTAGTGCCTTCCCAATACCCTTGGGCCTCCGCTATACTGGTTTTTTTGAATGAAGGATGGCAGTCATTGGGAATTAATGGATTATCAAAGGCTGTACTTCATTATCAAGGAGGATAGATACCTTTTTCCCTGTATTGATGACTCTCTCTGCTTGTTTGGTCACAATATTTTTCAATTACGTATTTTGATAGTAAATACTGGCAAGTAGAACTAGCACTGAAGTTAAATCCAAATGCATGCTCATAGCCAATGAAGGTTTATTGGAGCCAACTAGGATGCCTCAGGTCCTTTGAAACACGCCCTCCACCTTATAAAGCGCCATGTTCAGGATCCTAGTGGCTTAAAGTATCCTGTGTCCTCAGTACCTTGATGAAATCACTATCTCTCATAAACTTTTAATAGCCATATGGAACATCTATGGGAAGACTTTTATTTTCTTAGAAAAGCCTTATCAAAAACTCAAGCCTTAGAAGTGCTTTTTCTTCCAATAAAAGTTAAAAACCTCAGACACAAAGTTTTGAAACATGGAATATAGCCTATCCTTGATATAATCGCTGCCATTAAGAATTTGTCACGCCCTCAGAGCCTTAGGGAAATCAAGGATTCCTTGTCATGTTAAGTTAATTCTCCCCAGTTCATCCCTCGCTTTGCTAAATTAGCTGAGCCTCTGGTCTACCTTCTACAAAAGAATTATAACTTAGAGTGGCTGCATAAATAGTAACAGATGTTTATACGTTGAGGACTTCTCTTTTGTACTAAACATATTTTGGTCCTCCACATTTCAACTGGCCAATTTACTATTCACTAATGCTAGTGACGTCACGATTGGGTCATGCTAGCTCAGCACTTTTAAAATAAGGTCAACCATCCAGTGGCTGACTTTAGCAAGACCCTAAGCAAGGCTGAAAAAAATTATAAAATTTCCAAGTTTAAATTACTAACTGTGTTATTGGCAATCAAGTATTTCTGGCCCTACTATATGACACCCATTTACTGTCTCACTGGCCATTTCTCGCTCTGATAGCTTCTTTAGAATAAAGACCTGGTAGGCCAGTTAGCAAGATGGTCATTAAGTCTATAGACCTAAATTTTACTATTGTCTATTGCAAAGGAATGATTCATCAGAATGCTGATGATGTTTTGAGGATGATGGTACTGGCCACTTTGACCCCTAAAGAAGACTGATTGTAATATCTAACTAGCCGACCTGAGTGACGGAGTTGGAAGCTTTTGAGATATAAAGTGAATTACAAAAAATGACACAGGACACTCAAAGCAGATAGGGTATAATGTGTAAGATAATTTTTAAGAAATGGTCCCCTTATATCCACCCTCCTTCATAACCTATGTTATCCTTAAAGGAAACATGACTGTGGGACATTACGCAGTAAAAATACTTAAATATTGCTAAAGAAGCGATTATATTTTGATCAGATGTTAGAGACCATCCAGGAAGTACTAGTGGCCTTTATAACTTGCCAAACCCAAGATTGGGCTAGTTCATGATACCAACATTCAGTTGTGGCACCGTCAAGTTCCTTTAATGTCATCAACATTGATGTGGTGGGCAGAGGGCCCAAAGGGTTACATGGCTAAAAATATACCCTACTAGCTGTGGACCAATTGACCAAATTAGTTAAAGTGGCATCCATCTCTGATGCCATTGCAAAATCCATTACCTATTACCATCAATCATCTTCACTCAGCACGGATGCCTGCAGACTCTACTTTTTATTCAAAAGCTTATTTTAGTCTCACAGATAGTCAAAGAAATAACTTCACTTTTGAGACAAACCAAAGTTTAACAGCCTCATAATTCCTCAACCAATGAAGCAGTGGAATGTACCAATGCAGCACTTGTTTCGTTTTTATAGAAGAAGGCCGCACCTGACCCTAAGTTCAGGAACACTACATTACCAGCGCTTTGCTCGCTTAAAGGAAAAGCTGATATCAAGTAATCAAAATGCCCCCTAAGAAGGTCTATATGGGCTTACCCCTCAACTACCAAGTAGCATTCAGCCCCATTCGATACCTTTTTACTGAGAACACCAATTTGGCCAGTGCCTTTGCTAATATAATCTTTATCTTCAAGCCCTCGCCACTAAGGGTATGCACCACCACTAAAGGGAAACATGCTATTGAATATTGGCTGACCCTACTGTCACAGCTAGTGACATATTTCCTGGAATAACCTCACTTCTAAAGCCAAGTCCAATAAGCCCTTAGGGGCAGAGACCAGAACCCCATAGGGTCACCAATGTCGCATCTAAGATCATTGACAAAAAATGGGTTTTGGCTTTGCCATCCAGGGCTGAGGAAAACGGCTTATTTGAGGCAAAAGCCCAGGTGGGAATCAAACTTAACACCCAGAAAGTCACAAGATATGAGGTTACAAAATCTGGCCAAATTCAAATTTTTTTTAATTTTGTTGAAAAACAACGAATTTGTAGCTCTTATCAGATTCAAACAACCACTGGAATCTTCGTAAAGTAACCCCTATAAATTAAGTCCCAAGATGAGAAAGTCTTTGATTTTCTCAGATATTCTGATCACCCTAATAAAGTCTAGGAATTTTTGGGCCAAATTCCTGCATAATTTTGTTTCCCCAAAAAAATATATACTTCTCTGAAGATCTGTGATGGCTGGAGTTCGATTTCTGCTCTGGTTTGCACCCCCTGATGTATGTGAGCCCTCCATCCACTCCGCCACCTATTCCGCCAGCTCCGCCTCCTCCTATTTTTCTGGCCTTTGCCTTGGATCATATGCCACCCTTCCCAGCTCTCAGGGCCTCTTGTCCCTGATGGCTGTAGCCAGTTTGGTGTGCGTTTTTCTCCAAAGATTTATATGGAAACACAATACTGACCATTTAGGACGTCTCTTTGTTTTTTTTGGGTCACTTGGCCTTGTTGTATCACCTTTGGCCTGTTCCTTTCCCTCCATCGACCTCCTGCGCTCCAGTTTCCCTGACATTATCTGAGAAAAGCAAAGATTTTTGTTTCTTCTACTGTTGGGTGGCTAAAGTTAGCCCAATCTTCTCAGAGTTGTCACCCATTAAAGCGGTCCACTGGGCTGGTACTTTTGTATCCCTTCTGGCCTTGGTTGTTTTTCTCAAAGGATGTGCTGAGGGTGTTGCGCGGCTCCCCTCACTCAAGACGCTCATAAAGTGTGCAGTACCTGCCACTACCGGTCTCACTCTCCACTTTTCACATGATTCCAAATTAAAAATAAGATCTTCAACACGTTGTCCAGCCTTAGGGCCCGCCAGGAGTCTCAAGGCAAGGACTTAGCTGATGTCCTCCTCCTCCAGCTGCTGTTCCGTGAGATTTCAGAGGGAGCTCACCAATGGTTATTCTCCACGGGTGAGAATTATAGATCCCTCCTGGAATCTCTCCAAGCAATGTAAACCTTTGTCAAACCCTGCGAGTATCCTCCTGCTACCTTTGAGGACTATAAGTCCTTTATACACTTGTCCCAAGGAGACCTCACTACAGCTTAATTCTTGCTCCTGTTTCAAGAGCGAGAATCAAGGTTGGAATCTCTTGAACAGTTGAAAATGGCTCTTCTCCACTAGTCTTATATAATACTGGTGCTTCCCTTGGAATATGGGATAAACCACCCCCCACCTTATCTGGGACATACTCCAACCTTGCATCCTTGTTGTCTATCAGCCTCTGTGCCACCAAGCCTAATTGTACCGCTGAAATCCAGATCCTAGAACTTGACTCCATCACTGTGGGGCACCTGCATGTTTCTGATCCAGTGGTGACATATCCAGCTGAGACACTGGCCGTTATGGACACTTCCAACCTGATTCTAGAAGGCCCTACTTCCGTACTCTCCCAGTACCGCTTGGAATCAGCAGTGAGCTCGCTGGAAGGTGAGACTGAAACCTCCGTCATAGGTGGGGGTCCCCTCACTACTGGCCCTGCACCGCCGCGCTCCACAGAGTACCCCTCATTTTTGTCCTCAAAAGTAGAGGGGGTTAGTAAGTCTAACCCACCTGATTCAGAGCATTCACTTCCTCCAGGGTATGGACCTGCCGTTGCCGTTTTGGAACCTATGCCTTCTGTCCAACCTGTCATCCCAGTTGGCCCAGTTGAACAACTCTTTCCTATCACTCCAGAGTCACCTCTTGTGGCGGACTCCATCCAGAAACGAGTAAAGATCCATGAGAGGATGATTGAAGAAGAGATAGCCGTGGCTGACCCCACCAAAAACTTGGCTGTCCTGACTGTTGTAGTCTCATGTGATAAAGACCTTTCTCCCGCCGAAAATAGAGCATTAAGCTAACCTACACCATTTAAGTCCCGTGGACACCTTTATGGTAATGTGAAGTCATACAAGAAATTTTTTTAGGGATACTCCACATTATACGCCGCCCTCTGGGCTTGGAGCCATCCTGTCATCCCTTCGCTCTGAGGGAAATAAACCCTCCTCTGCTTAATTCTTGTTAATGGCTACCTTTTCTTCTTCAGGGAAGAGCTTTCAAGCACTCGCTTTGGTGGACACTGGTGCAACTGAAAAAACTTCATCCGCCAAGATTTGACAGAGGCCCTGGAGCTACCCCTGGGAGTTGGTCAGTTTGTGAAGGGTGGTGCATCTCAAACCATTCCAAGTTACCGTGTGTTAACACCTGTCCCTTTCATTGCAGGTGATGGTTACTTTGTTGAGAGCTTCTCCTCGATAAAGAATCTCTTATACCCTGTTATTTTAGGGTTGGCTGGTGGCGCCGATTTGACATCGCCACTAACCTCCTATACTCTACCATGCATGCACAATTTCCTGGTGGAGTCACGGTTACCATACCTTGCTTAGATGAGAGCGCCACGGTGCTCCCCAGAAGGTGGGGACCCTCTCCTAAGGTGGTCCTAGCCTCTATTCAACCTACTGACGCCCTGACCCCAACACTTACTCTGCCAGAATGCATCCGTGGATATGCTGATCTGTTTGATCCCACAAAGGCCCGCCCACTCCCCAAGCACACCAAGTTTGACTTTGAGTTTAAGTTGACCGTGGATCTCGTCAAAATATCCTCTCCAATTTACCCCTTGTCCCTGAGGGAAGAGGCTGCCTTGGACGCTTGGGTAGACGACATGCTCTCTAAAGGTCAAATCTCTAAGAAATCCTCACCTGTGTGCTCCCCCCTCCTATTTGTAGAGAAGTCTGATGGCTCACTTCGTCCCTGCGTTGATTATGGCAATCTAAATAACTTAACAGTGCCTGACCCCCATCTGCTCCCTCTGGAACAACAGATTGCCCGCTACGTGGAGAAGGCTAAGGTGTTCAGCAAGCTTGACTGCCTCAACGCTTTCAACCAGATCCGCATTAAAGAAGGCCAGGAGTAGTTGACTGCTTTTTGCACTCGGAAAGGTATATACAAGTTCAGGGTTATGCCGTTTGGTTTGAGGAACGCTCCCGCAAGCTTACAGAGGCTCATTGATGCTGTCTTGGGAGAACTTATGGGTACTTTCGCGATTGCATACATGGACGACATACTGGTCTTTTCCCAGATGCAGAATCTCATGCCTGCCACCTTGTGTTTGTCATGGAGAGACTTTCACAGGCAAACCTTACATTTTAAGGCTAGCAAGTGTGAGTTCTTCCAACCCAAGGTCGAGTTATTAGGAAACATTATCTTCTCCCATGGTCACATGATTGCCACAGATAAGGAAGCAGCTATCCGTGATTGTATTACCCCCTCATCTCTCACGGAGTTATGAAGCTTCCTTGAGACATGTAACTTTCTCAAGAAGTACACCCCTAGCTCTCAGAAGTTGCCGCCCCTCTCTACAACGCTTCAGGGAAGATGGTTCTTAGTTGGATTAATGAATGCAACGCTGCATTCCAAGCCGTCAAGTCCATACTATTGTCCAGCCCGGTGTTGGTACATGCAGACACCAGCCGCCCCTTTATTGTCACCACTGATGCTTCCAACTTTGTGGTGGGAGCTGCTCTGCTACAAGAGGGGGAGGATGGAGTGGAACGGCCTGTTGCTTACTTTTCTAAGAAAATGACCCTGGCGCAGCTCAACTATGCAATATATGATAAGGAACTCCTTGCAGTTGTTGAGGCAGTACAACACTGGCGCCACCATTTTCATGGGTCTAAGTGGCCATTTACTGTCCGTACTGACCACAAGGCATTGATGTACTACCGCGCCCCCCAGAAGCTATCCCCTCACCAGTCCCAGTGGTTAGAAATCCTGTCAGTGTTTGACTTCAAATATGACTTCATTAAGGGCACCCAGAACATGTTACCTGATGCTCTATCCCGGAACCCTGCCCTAGCACCTGACCCAGCACTAGTTGACGCCCACAATACCCAGGTGTTGATTAAGCTGGAACAGGTGAAGGAGAGCCCACTGTCCAACCCCCCACTCTGCTTATGATGGAACCTTTGGAAGGTGATGCTTGCACCCCTTCCCGTGTTAGGTTGTCCCAACCTCTGTCAGCTGACTATGATAAGATTAAGCAGGCCTGCCATAGAAATGGCGAATCCCTGGACAAAGGCTACCAGTTGATGGATGGTGTCATCCTCCATCAGGGCAAGTGGTGGGTACCTCCTGGACCCCTGCGTGAGGAAGTGATCCATGAAGCTCATGACCCTCCAACTGCTGGCCACCCTGGCAAGGACAAGACTCTTGAGTTAGTCCGTCGCTCCTACAGTTGGAAAGGTATTGCCACTGATGTGGCAAAATTCACAAAGTCCTGCTTGACATGCAACCGGTCAAAGCCAAGCCACCTGAAGAGTGCTGGATTGCTTGTTCCCCTCCAAGCTGCTGAGGGCCCTTGGACATCAGTGTCTGTCATTTTATTGTGGAACTTCCCTTGTCCCAGGGTTATGATGCAGTAATGGTTGTGGTGGACCGTTTCACAAAGATGGCCCACTTCATCCCCTGCAACACCACCATTACTTCAGTTGAGACAGCCCGCCTCTTTGTAGATCACATCTTTTGCTTACATGGTCTCCCCAAGGAGATTATCAGTGATCAGGGCCCACAATTCACCTCTCAGTTCTGGGAAGCCCTTCTTTCCATCCTCAGAATCCGCCCCTGCCGCTCCACAGCCTTCCACCCCCAGTCAGATGGACAGACGGAGAGGGTGAACCAAGGTTTGGAGCAATTCTTGCGTAGTTATTCAAATGCTGAACAGAACAATTGGTCCTCTCACCTCACACTGGCGCAATTTGCTTATAATAACCTTACCCATGCCTCTGCAAGCACTTCCCCCTTCTTTGCAAATTATGGTTACAACCCCAGTTTCAACCTAAGTCAGTGGATTGAGTCCACTGTCGTCGCCGCCAATGAGCGTGCTAAAGAGAACAGGGACATACATCAGGCAGTGAAGGACCATCTCGTTGATGCTGTGAGGATTTACAAAGCATATGCTGATCAAAAGTGCTATGAAGGATCTGAGTATAAGCCTGGTGACATGGTCATGGTCAACGCCAAGAATCTCCACCTGAAGCAACCCTGCCGCAAGTTAGGTCCCAATTGTGTTGAACCCTTCAAAATCCTCAAGAAAGTTGGCCCATCAGCTTACCAGGTTTACCCCCCTCAATCAAAGTGTTCAGCAACTTTACATGAATGCCACCTGACCCCCTTCAAAGGTCCCATGCCACCTCACCCAGATCCTGTGATAGTGAATGTGTGAACCCCAATATGAGATTGATGCCGTTCTTTCTTCTAGCCTATCCTGACGCCTCCTGAAATACTTGGTGTCCTGGAAAGGATATGATGAGACAGAGAACAGCTGGGTATCTTATCAGGACATGACCAATGCTCAGGACCTAATTCATGACTTCCACTCTAGATTCCCAGATGCCTCAGGACCTGCCACCCAAGCCACTTTAGCTGCCATGAAGCTACCCACTCCCCACGAGAACTTTGTCTTGGCCTATGCCCCCTCAGGTGGCGTAGAACCCCATCCAAGAGTGGAGGGTGATGTCACAGCTAGTGAAATATTTCCTGGAATTAACCGCCCTTCTAAAGCCAAGTCCAACAAGCCCTAGGGCAGAGACCAGAACCCCTAAGGATCACCAATGACCTATCTAAGATCATTGACAAAAAAGGGGTTTTGGCTTTGCCTTCCAGGACTGAGGAAAACGGCTTAATTGTGGCAAAAGCCCAGAAGGGAATCAAACTTCACACCCAGAAAGTCACAAGATATGAGGTTACGAAATTTGGCCAAATTCAAACTTTTTTAATTTTGTTGAAAAACAGCAAATTTGTAGCTCATATCAAATTCAAACAACCACTGGAATCTTCGTAAAGTAACCCCTATAAATTAAGTCCCAAGATGAGAAAGTCTTTGCTTTTCTCAGATATTCTGACACCCTAATAAAGTCTAGGAATTTTTGGGCCAAATTCCTGTATAATATTGTTTCCTTGAAAAAAATATATACTTCTCTGAAGATCTGTGATGGCTGGAGTTCGATTTCCGCTCTGGTTTGCACCCCCTGCTGTATGTGAGCCCTCCATCCACTCCGCCACCTATTCCGCCAGCTCCGCCTCCTCCTATTTTTCTGGCCTTTGCCTTGGATCTTATGCCACCCTTCCCAGCTCCCAGGGCCTCTTGTCCCTGATGGTTGTGGCCAGTTTGGTGTGCGTTTTTCTCCAAAGATTTATATGGAAACACAATACTGATCATTTAGGACGTCTCTTTGTTTTTGTTGGGTCATTTGGCCTTATCATATCACCTTTGGCCTGTGTCTTTCCATCCATAAACCTCCTGCGCTCCAGTTTCCCTAACACCTACTAAATAATTCATTAAATAAGTGTCCTAGTTCACATTTATCTCCTTGGCATTGAGGATGACATATTAAGCTTGAAGTTCTTTGGTCTGGACCCTACAAGTTCATTCATAATGTAAATTCTGAAACCTAATGTCAACATCAATCAGAGGACAATGGTAAAATGTGTACATGGCTAATTACTATGGCCCTATACACCCATCTAACAGGATATAGAGGGGGGCGTTGTTGGTATTTGAGATCATGAGTGAGTCAAGATCCCTAATCCTAAACTAAAGCCATGAAAATCAACTCTCCAGCCCTCAAAATAAAATCTATCCTTGAAGGGCCTAATGGAAATTTTGATAAGGAAGAATCACGCATATGAGAACTAATGGATAAAACTACTTAAATTGCACCTCCACATCCTGAACCTTAAAATTTTCAGCTACCACCATTGCAGTCATGAGGACATTGTATACCAATGAGGGCGTCAACCAGGTGGACAATCCAGAAGGAGGAAAAGGATCTTTATTGTATGAGGCAGTTGGATTTTAGGCTTTTTATTGCTTGCTGGTGCATTCAGAACTAATTACAACAATTAACCTCAGAAGAAAATACAATCTCTACTGCTAATTTAAATAATTTATAGGGGGTTTTCTGACCACTTTATAATAAAAAAGGAAACTTATAACAATAGTGATAAAATGATTTTTATGTGTTTTTTATTTTTGATGTGGGAGTAACAAAAGAAATTTCTCTTTGGATCTCACTGCTTAGTATTAAAAATGACTTGGGTCTTGAAGTGCAATAAGCATCAATTCTTATATTAGTTTTTGAGCCTAATTAGGAAATATGGGTATCTGACCTATCAGAGCTCTTAAATATCAGCTCACTTTAACATAACGGCTGATGGAGGGTTGAAAGTAAGTAGGACATGTCCATGAGTCAAAGATCGTATATATGAGCCTATCACCTTTAGTGAAAACAGTTGCGCCTTGTGAGACCCCCTCCAAAACTATAAGAAGGGGTTTTTTAAGCATAGGTGCTTGAAAAAAATTAGAAGTGGGCTGGGAAGGAACCTTTAATGCACTCCCCAGATTTCGCCACATAGTCAGTGCAATTTGCTTACCCAAACTCGTATTATTTGCCTGAGAAGTATCATTAAAAGTGTTACCCCAATTCAAGGGGCTCCACCAGTAATTAACCAGGGTCTTTTGGCCAATTTTATCCGTATTAAAAATTGAAACATTTTCACTATAAGCTTGGACAGGTAGTTGTCCAGAAAGCACCAAATTAGAGTTGATGCAGGGGTTGACGCCCCATCATTGGGACTATTTGCACCTCAAACATTTTTTTCCCTTAAATGGACAGGCAATTGTCTTACAGAGGCCCTGGAGGTCCCCTTGTCATCATGTCTTTATACACCCTATAAATATTGAAAACTTTTAGCTCAATAAAATATTCTATTTCATTTCATCTTTTTGTTACACTGACCTCTCCTCTAGTTTTTCTTCTTCAAGTCCATCTCAAATGTCAGCCACAGTCAATAGAACTGTTTATCTGAAATTATGATTAGGTAAAAATTCTGAAAATGGCTAGGCTTGGCATAGTATATTTGTCCCAAAATAAGTCTTCCTTGAAAAATTTATCAATATAAAATACTTCTTAGGTGTTAATCTTAGATAGATAATAAAAACATCTATCTAAAAATATTATATTAGTTTATATTATTAGCAAAAATGGTCAGTTAGCTCTTTTATTGACCAACAAGTTATATACATCTAGTTCCTATAAATTTAGTTTGATATATTAATATATATACAGTGGAGTTGTAAGGCTTTCCATGGTTTTAGGTAAGCCAGATGATTCATGCAACCCAACTTCTTAAAAATTATCTACTCCCATCCCACCTTGCCTATCTGTTTGTGTTTTGAGAGGATTAGGCTATTGCGCAGAGAAATCCCCAACTACAAAACAAAATTGTCTAAATTTAGATGTGTTATCCTCCTACTGCTTTCAATTTCCCAGAGTTTCCCCATTTCAAAAAATCAAAACCCAGATTTCCTTCTATTATAATACATACGGGAATGTTCAAGCAATTCTAAATAGAATTTTAATTTTTAACTCTCCCATTTCTCCATAACACTTTACAACTTTAATGGTTGCTATCAATTAAGCACTAGCTGCTGAGGTGGTGCGCATCTCAACCAGAAAATGTTTTTGAGAAAGTTTGTAAAAATTAAATTAAAGAGTGACTTAGTCATGGTTTGCCACATCATCTCTTCTGAGACAAAACTCATGCCTATTTCACAATTTTGATCCTTTCATACCAAGCGCAATCTGTAATATATCTGCATCCTAAGAACTTGTTAAAGTACTCAAGATACCATGTTGACTCCCAAATTCTTTCCTTCTAGATATATAACAGTGCTCTTACTTGTGAGGTTACTACCAAAAATTTATCATAACTACAACCTTAATTTCTGATTGAAACCAATATTATGTCAATTTTGTATATGTTTGCTGTTCTTAAAAACATTTTTTACATAATGATGTGCATTGCAGCCATTTTCATTTACCAGCTAAGATGGTATCAGATTCTGGTGGTTGACTCAAAAATAAGCCCTTAGACAACCATCAGATCAGGCCGATTATCCTAATAATGCTCAATCTAATAACTAAATTCTCACCTCAAAGCCTATTGCAACTAAATGGCTTGGGCCAAATATCTCAATGTCAATTCAATAAAGTATGTTATCAAAAAGTTCAGGCTGAATACACTCGCACATTATGGCCAATTATCTCTGCAACAAATCTCAGCAATTGGTCCCAATTATTTGGGAACAATGTCCAACAGCTAGTATAAAAAATTTGGGACTGACCTGAAGTTAATGTTTAAAAGTCCCATGGACTCAGACAGTGATAACGTAATCAATTTCCCGCCTTAGGGCGAAATTTAGATGTCAATCCACATAATTGGCATGATAGCACTTGCACATGGACTGCTCAAAGGGGGTACCTATTTCTACCAAGAGAGAGGCCTGCTGACGTCCTGATTAGGGGTATATCATCTACATTAATGGATGCAAGAATTTCATAGAAGGTGTATTTTGTCAGCAGTATGATGAAACTCAAATACAGAAGATTCTAAGATAATTTTTCATGTTTTTATTGCAAATTTTATACCTGAAATTCTCCCAATTTTGAGAGTATTTTGCCACTTATAAAACTAAGAAACGGTCTAAGTCATATCAGTTTAAGGGCTGAAATGAGGTGGTAAAATATCTGTTAAAATTGTGTGCTTGAATGTGGCCAGGAGATGCCCTAGAGGTATAAATACTAGCACCTGGCCTAATGACTTACTATCAAACAAATACTGTCTAATAAAAGATATTTTATTTTTATCTCTTTCCAGGTTTCCCATCTGAATCTTTTCTTTGGAGAAGTGTCAACAAGCAGGAAGTACAAATACCCAGCTTTTATCTATCCCTGATTCAGAAGTTGTTCCTGATTACAAAGGAAATATTGAGCAAAAATCGACCAGAAGAGTCAGGGCTTTTTCAATATGCCTAGTAAGTTTCCAAATGGCCAGAATACCGTAAGCCACAGGCATAATAGAGGATTTATTGGCCAAACATCTTCCCAATCAAGCGTGCTGGAATATAATTGTCAAGAAAGTTTTCTTTGGAACTTCACAACTGGTGCTCAATTAAAACTGGTGACACTCTCCAAAATGGAGTCCTATAACCAATTCCTATCAGAATCGGCCAGACAAGAAAGTGACAATGAGATGGAAACTAGTGACAAGAAAAATTTAGATTATTTTAATAACAGCTGCCAAGGCTCTGAAGCGGGTATCTCCTATTCCCTAGATCTTATTTCAGTGGGGGAGCTCATATAGATACAAACAGCCCAATTGATCTTACATATTCAAGCGTAAAAGCTATGCTAGAAACCCTAATTAGGGTTTTAGGATTGGTACTTCACAAATTAATCCCTTATTCATTCTGTTCTACTACCTTAAGGATCAGGCACTCAAGAAGAGATATATATGAAGTACTGTAATGCAACCATGGCATCTCTTGCCAAATGTCTCACAGACAGTCAAGCAACTAACGAGTTACTGGTATCTTTGTTCAACCCTCAATTAAGCATACCCAGCGAATCATCGCTATACAAAATCTGGAAATCATGGAAATCTACCATGTGAAAGGGGAGGAACAATATCAGAAAAGCCCTACTGGACAAACTAAATTCCAATTTTGCTGAAGTCCAAAAAAAGTGGATAATACAGGACTTGCCAATGAAGCTCCTGGGAGATTAAACACCCTTAAGGAGCTTCTAAATAAAGGAGTCCCAAAGATATCCGCAGAAGTTCTTGCTCACCACAGGCTATCGCACAAATAGGTACAAAACATGAATAATCGCTGTCAAAAACTCGAAACCCATTCTGATTACCTATTGTCTCAATCAGAACAACTTATCATACATAACACTTTGGGCCAAAGAAATCACCTGGAGTTAAATGCAAAAGTTGATGCCTTTGAGGAGTATGTTTGGGCTAAGCTGGATACTATAAATAAAGACTTTGAGGACCATGCAGCAAAACCAGCCATCCCAAATAGGGATAAAGAGGATGTCCAGATCAAAGAGAAATTTTCTAAACTTTAGACTGTGGTGTCAAAATCAAAGGCCAGATATACTGAAATTACATATATGAATCAGGAACTTAGAATGCAATTATCAAATTCAAATTCCCAAGGAGACAGCATGGCTAAAGATATTAAAAGCATAACAACCAATTAAGCTTTATTTAAAGAGTAGTACGACAACCTTAAAAAAGAATTATAATCCCACAAAAAGCAAGGCTGGCAGTGCTCATCCAACTTTGACAAAAGAGAAATAAAAAAAGCTCCGCTTATCTGGACAAAAAACAGTCTGGAAAAGTAACTAAGGGCCAAATTCAAGCGTTAGAATCCAGTAGTTTGGAGCAATATCATGAAATAAAATCATCAGAAATTGACACCAATGTAGAAACTAATGTTTCAAACATCCATTATATGCCTAGAGTCCTAGCATCATTCTCAACTCCAGAAACTTCCCAATGGGAAAGAGGGCCGATTATGAGCAATGATACACCAAGACGTCCAAGAAGAAGGACAACCTTATTCCCAAGACAGGGCAAGATGACCTCAAACCATTGAATTTACCAAAGTTTGAAAAGGATGGTTACGTTTACTTTTTCTTCAAGTTATTTGAAATATAATGAGGGGAGCATCAGACCACGCAAAATGATCAGCACTGGTTAACTCACCTGACGCCCATAGATGTGATCTCATTATGCCCTATTTGGGTGACAATTGGTCCTATATGGATGCCAAAATTGCAGTGACAAAACAGTTTCGAGGGCCTGAGAAATTAGAACCCAAAAAAGAGAGCTTTTTAATATTGAATTTAAGCAGAATGAGACTATTAAGGACTTTATGGATAAGGTTTTACATGAGGCACAAGTTCTGCATGGGTGCAATGTAATAGATAACTCTGACATCAAATTTGCAATGGAGCATGCAATTATGCCCTTCCGTGAACTGCCTAATGACATGTTACCTGCATTTAATGGAAGCTTGGAAATCCAAGAGCTTACCAATTACTTGAGAAGCTGTTCCCATAATTTTAATAACCCTAATCGGCCAAAGATCAGTAAAAGTCTCAATTTTGGCCCAAAAAGCAACACTGCCCAACCAGGGGAAAAATTTCGAAACTATAAAACAAAAATTTGAGCAAAAGCATCAAAAAGGGCAATTACATGCCACAACTGTGCTCAAATGGGGCACTTTGCTAACCAATGTACAGATGGTCCAACAAAAAGACTGGGGTCAACTTTGTTCTAGAAATCAACAGTGATAGTGAAGCGGGAAAAAAGCAGGTGGAGTAGAGGCGGAATGCTCTAACTCCACCGATTTTCAAACTATTCCACCTGACCCTAGTGAGCTCATTAGGGCCAAAGATGTTGCAGATAACTTCCACCATATTGTGGCTAATGATGTCTTGATAGTCACTACTTGGGCCTCAGCAAAAGCAACTAAGCCCTTGAAAATTACCAAAGAAGCCTGAGCAGAAGTATCAAAACCTTATGCAAAACAGATTATATTAGGGTTTTGACCCCCAACCCAGATGTTTGACCCACCTATCTAAGCTTAACAAAGTTCAAGTAGCTATTCCCATGAAGACCTTAGAAGATAACTTCCCAGATATTTGCTCAAACCTGAAATCACACCTGTAATCGGGCAGCAATAACAGCATCCATACAATAAATACCTCTGAAAACTACTCTGAATGTACTTATGTGGACATAACGGTAAACAAGGTGTGAGTTCAGGCCATCATCAATAGTGGTGCTAATATTAATATACTCAGCACAAAGTTGGCTAAAAAGCTGAAAATTGCTCCCAATGTTACCTTCTGTCAGGAATATGGAACAGCTGGAGTGCATACAACTAAATTGCTGGGTGCATACAGTACCCTATCTCTTAGATTTGGATCCATTGTAGTAACAGCACCTGCCATAGTGTTTCCAAATATGAACTATGATATCCTAATTGGGACTGATTATCTAAGAAGATATGGAGTTGTTACCAATCATTAAGAATGATACTCTCACCATTCTTGGTCAGGCTGTTCCATTTTAATATAACCGGGATAAGGCAGTTAAGAAAAAGAAATCAGCCTGTTCATAAATCTGGCCTACAAATATGGAGTCATACCAATTAATTATGTCAAAGCATGGTCAATGATAAAGCCATTAACCACACAGATTAATGAGTCAAATGGCATTCCACTTCAATTAAACCAGAGCATCGCTATACAATCCAGAGTTCAAGTAATCATCCCGATGGGACTAACAATTAGTATACTAGAAGGACTTTATGA
The DNA here is from genome assembly GCA_022478985.1 of Massospora cicadina. NCBI lineage: Eukaryota > Fungi > Entomophthoromycota > Entomophthoromycetes > Entomophthorales > Entomophthoraceae > Massospora > Massospora cicadina. The sequence continues at coordinate 23,177 of JAKSZP010000088.1, read as the reverse complement.
TGAAGTATATCAACCATGGTCTAAATTCAATTTGAACCCAACATTGCCCCTGGTATTATCATTCCAGGTCATGGATAAATACATATCTTATGTGCATACCTATATATTTCCCCATCTCCATCAAGTGAAATTAAACAATCACATTTTTACATCTGATCCCCACCTCAGAAATTCACTATTCCATGAGTTTAGAACTTTTGTCAAATTAGGGCTTTCCAATAAGGACCTTCTCAGCATATGTAATGTTGCCCCTATGGCTGATTTAAGCAACCTAACCATTTCTGATAAAGGCCAAGCTCAGGAGTTATTCTTTAAAAACGGTAAATATTCGCACAAGATGATTTTAACTTGGGATGTGCAAAGGGTGTCACCCACAATATTGATACTGGAGATTATAACCAATTTTGATTACACCCAATAAGATGCTCAAAATTATCAGAGGAAGCTGTATCCACGGAGGTTAAGGAGCTCCTCGTTCATGGCATGTTAGTACCTTCAAAAAGTCCATGTGCAGCACCAAATTTAATAGTGAAGAAAAAGGATGGCAGCAACTGAGAAGTCATTGAAGATCAGAAGTTAAACAACATCATAAAGAAGGACTCATACCCTCTGCCACAAATCGATTATGTCATGGATAAGCTAAGGGGCTTGAAGTTCTTGGAAATGGACCTTATCAGTGGATATTGGCAAATATATCTTCCCAAAGAAAAGCGTGAGAAATGTCACTTATAACCCAAGAGGGCTTATTCCAGCTGACGAGAATGCCCCAAAGGCTCTGCAATGCCATGGCTACATTCCAACGGGCAATGTACACAATCCTTGGAGATTTAAATTTGTCATGTGTACTAGTGAACCTTGATGATATCAACATTTTCAGCCCGCACTTTTGATGACCACCTGGAACACTTAGAGGAGGTTTTTAGAAGGCTAGCTGCTGCAAACTTGAAAATCAAGCCTAGAAAATGTCATCTTTCAAAAGCCAACTGGAATACCTCAGATTTTTAATTGATAAAGTGGGTCTTCGGCCCCATTCCTCTAAGATGGAGGTTATCTCCAAAATGAAATGGCCCAAATCCAGGCATGATATTCAAATATTCCTAGGCATGATCAGGTACTATCGCCGATTTATCTCTGACTTCACACAACTTGGAGAGCCACTTTTTTATCTACATAAAGATAAGGTCCCATTCAACTGGACTCCAGCTTGCCAGGATGCATTTGATCAACTCCGAATGGCCCTATTGGGTGCGCCTGTTTTTCAATACCCAGACTTTGATTGTGAAAGAATCCAAACTACTGCATCCAAACAGCAGTGAGGGCCATGTTATCCCAAGTTGGAGAAGACTGTGTAATACATCCAGTTGCTTTTGATAGTTGAACCTTAAACGTTCATGAAAGGAACTACACAGTGACAGAATGAGAATGCTTAGCACTCATATATGCTTGCAACCATTTTTGGGTATACCTTCATAGCACTCATTTCAAAGTTGTTACCAATCATGCTTCCCTAAGATAGTTGAACAACTTAGGAGAACCTGAGGGCTGATTAGCTACTGGGCTTTGAAGCTTTAAGCTTATGACTACATCATCAAGCATTGAGCTGGTAAAAAACGCCAAAATGCCAATTGCCTATCCTGACTTTCCACCATTGCAACACTTAGCCAGGCCGCCGATGAGTTGTTAATTAAAATGATCAGCCAAGAGTATCAAGATGAGCCAAAATCTATACAAAAATTATTATCAGATCTACAAAAAAATACAATTACCAAAAAGGGACACTTTACAAGATCATTGAGGGCAAGAAGTATATTTTCGCAAGACCCTCAGCCTGAACAGACCTAATAATGGCAGCGCATAAGGCCATAGGTCATGGTGGATTTAAGAAAATGAAGGAGCATCTGAAGCAATTCTACTATTTGGTTTCAATGCATTTCGACATCCAAGAAATGTAGAATGCTGTGCAGAGTGCAGAGGTAAAAAACCATTCCAAAAAGAACATCTCTTCAGCTCGTTTGGCCCAAAATTGCTTGGCACACTGTATCTATTGATGTTGTCTGCCCACTTCTAACAAGAAACATGAAGGCCAAGTACAAAATCATAGCCACTGACCACTTGGCCAAATGGGTCGAGGCCAAGGCCATTTGGGAAGCTGGAGTGGCAACTACTGCCAAGTTTTTCCTTGAAAACATCAATCACAAACATGGATGTCCCCAGGTTATTCTGACCAATAATGAAACCAACTTTACCGCCAATGTTCTTGCCAAGCTCAACAAATTAATATGATTATGAGGTGTGCTTTCTGCTCCCTATCATCCCAAAACTAATAAGACAGTTGAGCGCGAAAATGGACTTTGGTGAACATTATTTGGAAATTACATTGGCTAAATTATCTTAATGGAGTAATTATCTAATTTTGAAAGTACTCGCCTACAATATCTACTAACATTTATCAACCAGGATGTCTCCATTTCAAGTATTATATGGAAGACACCTGGCCCTAACAACGCTGCTATATTCAGCCCTAGAGGAATCTGGCGAAAACAAATATAATCAGTAGGTTGAGAAGCTTATAAATGCTTTATTCAAACTACAATCTCAAACCTTTGACAACAGAATTTGCTGAGAAAATGGCCTGACATCAAAAGGACCTAGAAATTCACTACACATTGTCTGAATTCAGAGGTAACGATGAAGTCCTATTTTTGCAACACCAACGGATAGGGCCAATTGCAAAAGTTAGATCACATATGGGTCAGGCCATTTGAAGTGATTGAGAAGACATCTATGTATATATTCACTAGTAAAGATATTAGGATCAGCCATATATACAATCAATTCCATACAAAATTTTTAAGAAGGTATAATAAGTGGGCCGATTAAGAAAAGAAAAAATTTGAAAAAAAAAACAAAAAGAAAAAAAAGAAAAAACATTTAATATATATAATAGTTTTATTCTAATTAATAATCTAGTCTGCACTTGAGGTTGGGGAGAGGATCCAACTTCAGACTTAATGGGCATTTGGGCCAAAAAAAATAAGAGGATCATACTTTAGACTTATTGGACGCTCAGGCCAAAGTTATCAAATAGAAGATCCAACTTCATGCTCATCAGGCGTTCAGGATGAAGATAACAGATGTTGATGATCAAAAAATCTAATTAGGAATCTTAGGGCTTTTGTTTGAGTCAAGTGGGGGAAATGTCAGATTCTGGTGGCTGACTCATTAATATACCCTTTGACAACCATCAGATTGTGCTAATTCTCCTAATGCTCAAGTTAAGACCTAAATTCTCACCTCAAAGCCTATTGCAACTAAATGGCTTGGGCCAAATATCTCAATGTCAATTCAATAAAGTATGTTATCAAAAAGTTCAGGCTGAATACACTCGCACATTATGGCCAATTATCTCTGCAACAAATCTCAGCAATTGGTCCCAATTATTTGGGAACAATGTCCAACAGCTAGTATAAAAAATTTGGGACTGACCTGAAGTTAATGTTTAAAAGTCCCATGGACTCAGACAGTGATAACGTAATCAATTTCCCGCCTTAGGGCGAAATTTAGATGTCAATCCACATAATTGGCATGATAGCACTTGCACATGGACTGCTCAAAGGGGGTACCTATTTCTATCAAGAGAGAGGCCTGCTGACGTCCTGATTAGGGGTATATCATCTACATTAATGGATGCAAGAATTTCATAGAAGGTGTATTTTGTCAGCAGTATGATGAAACTCAAATACAGAAGATTCTAAGATAATTTTTCATGTTTTTATTGCAAATTTTATACCTGAAATTCTCCCAATTTTGAGAGTATTTTGCCACTTATAAAACTAAGAAACGGTCTAAGTCATATCAGTTTAAGGGCTGAACTGAGGTGGTAAAATATCTGTTAAAATTGTGTGCTTGAATGTGGCCAGGAGATGCCCTAGAGGTATAAATACTAGCACCTGGCCTAATGACTTATTATCAAACAAATACTGTCTAATAAAAGATATTTTATTTTTATCTCTTTCCAGGTTTCTCATCTGAATCTTTTCTTTGGAGAAGTGTCAACAAGCAGGAAGTACAAATCCCCAGCTTTTATCTATCCCTGATTCAGAAGTTGTTCCTGATTACAAAGGAAATATTGAGCAAAAATCGACCAGAAGAGTCTGGGCTATTTCAATAAGCTATTGAGTTTCCAAACGGCCAGAATAACGTAAGCCACAGGCAAAGTTGAGGATTTATTAGCCAAACATTTTTGCAATTAAGTGTGCACAAATCTAATTATCAAGCAAGTTATCCTCAAAACTTCACAGATGGCTTATCCCTCATTGGCTGGAGGACTTCAGGGCCTTCCTAACAATAGCTTCTTGGTCACATGAATGGTTTCTAGTGAAATTAAAGCTACAATCAGAGAAATTATGGCATTCTGTGACCCTGAAAAAAAGCCTTAGTTAATATATGAAACATAATCTCCATACTTTTTTACTATAACAAAATAAAAAGTATTTTTTAACTATCAAACTTCAAATTATGCTATAACTACTTAGGTCATTGTAAGAATGCAATATTCTGTTTTTCTATGAATGTAAAATTTTTTACAATTTGAAATAGGAGCGCTGAAAACAAAGTTAATTTCAGTTTAATCTAACTGCAATAAAGTGTATATGAATAATTGGGTATGATAATAAACTATAAATGAAGGGTATTCAATTAACATCAGAAAAATAATTACAGTTTCTACATTTCTTGGAATATTGTGCTTACAATAATAGACTAATATGTAGTATACCTATTTTTAACATATATCCTCATCTAGTATTCATAGACCAGTTATTAATATGTTTAAGTTACAAGTATTTTAGTCTTACTAGATTCTTTTATATTTTACATTTATATGATAAGTTGTAGCAATTTGTAATGCTTTTAGAACCTATACAAAAAACGTAACTGTTTATTTGTTCAAAATCTTAAATCTCCAAATGTTCTTCACCAATTGTTAAAGAATTTTGATGCAACTTTAAATTCAAATAAAAGCATGTTTTATATACCTACTATATAGATGTCACACCCATAACAGGTAAAAACATTCTGTTATAAAAAAGCGTCATCTGTTGGACGTAACAGCAACACATGAAATACTAAACATTTCTCATGACAAACAGAGTGCTTTTTTGACAGAACGTTTAATTATTTTGCGGGACATTGCATTGAATTTTGCTGTGTTATTTACTATAGTGTTAGTTCATGAGTATAGTTTTTTTATTGTTTTTTCATTTTTAATTTGTTTTTCTTATTTTCAGTGCAATTGGCAGGTGTCATGGACCAGAAAAACCCCATTTCCAACTGCCATATATTTTTTACATATTGCTTTGGTGCACTGACAAGCAACTGAAGCGGCCTAACTGAGTAGGGAGAGGTTTGGGGCACTGACAGCGCCAAACATTCACCTACTATTGGTTGGCTATGTAAGTTCTCTGTGTGGTTGGTCCAACCCAACCACATGAAAGCTTCCTCAAAATAAAAACCCAAAAAAGACAACAGGTATGTGAGGTATGCAAACCCCAAAACATCCTTTATTTTTATTCAGGACTATAAAAACCAAAGGTGATCGCCATTAAGAGCTCATCTGGGGAGCAACTGACAATGCTCCCCAGGAAGGGAATGCTAGGGTTCATATAGAATTCCAAAGTGAACTTTAGAAATGGACAGGCATGCCTTATAAAGGCAGCTCTTCAGAGACCTCACCCAAGTTAATAATTAGGCTCACATAAGCCTAATCTACAGCTCAGAAAGGCATAACCCAGCGCCCAAAATGACTGAACCAAAAACATTTATAAAGCAATCTGACTCAGATTTGGTTTTCCAAATCCAAGTTGGAATGCAATAGATGAGACAAACTCATCCTTTATACCACCCCCTGCTTAGAGGAAATCTCTCCCCAAAGAGGGGCCTCACAGTGGAAGGCCGCCACAATGAGGGCTTTCTGGGGTGAGTTACCTCAAGCCCTGGGAAAATTATCCCAGATAAACTCTGAGCCCCTCAAAGAAACATAGATGGCTAGAGTGAATCAGGATTGGGCTTTCAAAAACAGCCCACCTGGCACAAGGATGCACGCCCAGCATGTGGCTGTATTGTGCCCCCTTCCAGGCTCCCGTTGGTGATGGTCTTCCCATCCCAACTGGAAGGCGCTTTTGCCAAAGAAAGTGAGAGAGGGGAATGTGGTCCTTTGCAGCTGAACGGCCCTGGCCCAAGGGTGCATGCCCAGCACTTGGCTGCGTTGCGCCCCCCTCAAGCTCCAGTTGGCAATGGTCTTCCCATCCAGACCACAAAGGCGCTTTCACCAAAGAGATGGTGAGAGGGGTGCGTGGTTCAGTACAGCTCAACGTCTGACATCTTTCTGGGTGGACCATCCATGGAGTGAGGGAGCCCTGAGGGGACAGGTCCCCTCAGTGCCACAAAATCCCTGGTGGTTGGGAGACCCCACTGGGAAATTAAATTGACTTACTTAAAGTCCAGGGTTGGCCATCAGCCACCAGCTCCCACCAGTGCTGGTTCTGTGACAACTGGGACCAAGTGACCACTGAGGTCAGTACAAACTGGGGATTGGCAGCATGAAGCACACATTGACTTTAGAATAATGTCATGGACCAGAAAACCCCAGTTCTGACTGCCATATATTTTTACATATTGCTTTGGTGAACCTACAAGCAACAAAAGTGGCCTAGCCAAGTAGGGAGAGGTTTGGGGCACCAACAGCGCCAAACATTCACCTACTCTTGGTTGGCTACATAAGTCCTCTGTGTGGTTGGTCCAACCCAACCATGAAAAAGCTTCCTCAAAAAGAAACACCTAAAAAAGACCACAGGTATGCAAGGTATGCAAACCCCAAAACATCCTTTATTTTTATTCTGGACCATAAAAACCAAAGGTGCCCACCAACCAGAGCTCATCTGGTGAGCAACCAACAATGCACCCCAGGTAGGGAATTCTAGGGTCTTCATAGAATTCTGAAGTGAACTTCAGAATGGACAGGTGTGCCATATAAAGGAAGCACTTTGGGGGCCTCACCCAAGTTATTGAATAGGCTGCACAAGCCTAATCTACAACTCGGGTGAGCCACAACTCAGCGCCCAAAACGACCAAACAAAAAGATTTTAAACAATTCAACTTAAATTTGGAAAACTGAATCTAAGTTGGAATGTAACAAACAAGAAAAACTTGTCTGTTTCAGCAGGGGAATTGAGCTGGGTCTATTGAATTTTTTTAGTTGAATTCAAATTATATCATAGAATTGACTTATATAGAGTAATTTTTTGAGCATATTGAGATATTTCACTTATCATTGCATTGGAACTGAGCTGTAAATATTAATATGCATTTTGAATTGAAATATTTATTGATATTTTATTTTTATTTTTTTTATTTTCTCTTTGTTTTTTAGTTAATGTTTCAGCTTTTTTTTAATGTTTTGCAATTATACATTTGTTGTTATAACTTTCTAACTACTCTTTCAAGTGCAATTGATTTGCTTTTGTTCATAAAAAATAATAACTTGCATAAGATCAAACTTAAGTCATTACTGTAGAATAAAAGCAGTGAAACAAGTAATTGAAAATCAAACTGGGAAAGAATGGGCATTAGCAAATGAGCAAAACAGAGAAAGAATGGCTCATATATGTGCCAAGAAAGCAGAGAAGTGGTATGCATCCAGACATGAGAATGCATAGTTGTTAGCATGGTGATCACACTCTGCAGCTTAAGATCTGCTACATTCTAAACAGAATGAATGCTAGAGGCTGAGAGTAACTGAAAGACATTAATAAGAAACAGAAGATCAGTGTCAAACATGACTCTGTGCTCAGAAATCATGTGATTAAAATCATTTTGCATTCCAGTATAACACATCTAATGAATATAGCTTGAGCTGGCATATTCTCATCAGAACTATGACTTAATGTGTCCTCAATCCAAGGCTCTAAAATTCAATAGAGAAAAAAAGGAATGTGTTGTCAGCAAGAAAAAATAAAAAAATTGGTTTAGAGGACTGCCAGAGCCACAAAAACTTTGCTTTCCAGATATACCAATGAATAAAAGCTTTTTCCAATCTAATATCAGAAAATAAAACCCACACTTCCAATGATAGCATTCAGCATATAAATCATATTTTATTCTACTAAGGCAAGCTGACCAGGAGATAGATAATACCAAGCTCTGAGGAGCAAAACTTATACTAAACTAAAATTGAGCAAACAGAAAGAGACAAGCATATCAACCAAACTGAATCAAAAAATAAAAAACTAAAATGATACAACCAGGTCAGATGCGGTAAACTGGTATGCATCCATGGGGGGTGAGTGGGAAATGGAGACTCATTATCCTCCTTTGGGTTGGACAGTGTATGTCAGAACATGAGAGCATGGGCTTGGGTGCATTCTCAAAATGGGGTTGAGGTAGCAGATTGGGGCTTGCAGCATGTAATTTGCTATGAAGAGGGTGGTGTTATTACTGGATAAGGCTTTCTCAGCCTTGAGGCAAACTTTAGGTAGGGTGGTGAAGGTGGTGATGTTGTTGCTGGTAATGCGGGTCTTGGTGCCAAATTTTGCAACCATTGCAACTTTTTGTATTGCTTTGTTGGCAACTTGGGGGAATTGGAGGAATTCTTTTTTATGAATTTGTTGCATAGGGGAAGAGCAGGGGCAGGTATCCCCTTGACCAAGGCTGTGACTGATTTTGCTACAGCCTTTCAGAGGGTCAGCACATAAATCATGATAGCTTGATTATGTTAACTTTTAAAGTGAAAGGACAAATTTATAATAAAGCTGGCTCACTGCTTCTGTTCCCAGATGTTCAAAATAAATTCCTAAAAATTTTATTTATCAGTGATGACAATGATGAATTGAATGCACACTGCAGAATTTCTACTGGCATATAAGGGCCCATTGTTTTCCAACTACAAGAGCTTCTTCACAAAATTATTAGTGTGTTTGTTCAAAACAGTAGCTTACATGATGTCATCTTATACAAACAAGATTGTTATTTATTCTGACAAACCTCCTGCAGGTTAACCCTTTCACTGATTTTCAAAAATCATCCGTTTTTTGGCCTTAAATTTGGTACAAATTTATTAACCAATGTTCACTCTTTTTAGGCTCATTTTGGTCCTTGTCGTAACATGAATAATTGATAAGCATTAAAAAAATCTATATAACTCTTATTTAGAATTGGATGCATATATGCGTTTTTAGATTTACATCACTCCCCATTTTTTGGACGCATATATGCATCGAATCATTAAATGGGTTTACATGTGCAAAAAACAATGCTCCAACTTTAGATGGAATGGCGATTGTTACAGTCAGAGATTAATTCCTACCTAAAGATATTGTTCTTTGGAAAAAGAATCAATTGACAAAAGTTGCAAAAACTCTTTAATGCTATGATGCCCTCCAATATCCAGTCGTTTTTTCATGGTGCCAATAGATATCACTTCAAAGTTAACCCTTTCAATGATTTTTTAAGGAACTCTGTTTTTTTGGTCTTAAATTTGGAAAAAATTCTTTAGCCAACATTTGCACTTTTTATAATTATTTCATCCTTGTCTGCGACATAAATCATTGATAAAATTTAAGTAGATATATAATTCATATTTTTGAGTGCATATATGTATTTATAGACTTACATACCACCATCTTTAGGATGCATATATGCGTTTTTAGATTAACATAAACCTCATTTTCAAAACACATATGTGCGTTTTTAGATTTACACAAACCCTTAAACTTGAACGCCTTATGCACCAATTAATGGAAGGGTTAATATGATAAATCCAATCAGTGGTAAAGAAGCAAGTAATGCTGCACAATGAACTATTATTCATACCAATTAATGGATAAATGAATGATGACAATCACATTTTAAAATGCTGTCATTTGTTTCACCAATACATTATAGATATGTATGCAAAATTTGAAACCGAACGTTCGATATTAATCATTTTAAATCAAACCAAGCTTTGCTCTGAAGAATACATTCATTTGTGAGATGCAGTTTTAAAGGATGGAAATATAAATAAAGTTGGAAGGCCAATGCTTTTGCCATCTTCATATACAGGCTGGTCATTTCATATGCACGACTATGCTCAAGATGCAATTACATATGGTTGTCACTATGTGCACCCAGACATATTCATTAAATTCGTATACAATCAATCTTGGGATGATATACAACAACTTTTAGTTCCTGGGCAGTTGCCAATGGATAGGCATGACATCACAGCATGTATCTTCAGATACAAGCTGAAATTACTGATGGATTTTATGGTAAAATATGAAGTGTTTGTTTTTGTGCGCTGCTGGATGTACTCAGTGGAATGGCAAAAGAGAGGATTGTCACACGCATATATAATAAACTGGCTCTATAACAAAATCACTTTAAACAAGATTAACAACATAATATGCACTGAAATACCCAGTATTGATGTCAATAACGATTTGCATGAAGTTGTGAAGGAAAAGATACATGGACCTTGCGGTACACTGAATCCAAATTCACCATGCATGATAGATGGAAAATACTCTAAGCAATATCCTCAGTATTAGTTTTAACACAGTTACAGGAAATGATTGATATCCTTTATACAGAAGAAGATTAGCAGAAAATGGCGGTAAATTAGCAACCATGAAAATACAAAATGCTGACATCAAAGTATATAACTAATGGGTTATTCAATATTTGCATTTTCCATCAAAAGCATACAAAGTGAACATGAATGTAAAATACTTTAACTCCTTTAAATTGGTCAAATTCATTTGTAAGTAAGTGAATAAAGGCAACAAGATGGCAGTTTTGGCATGCGACCAGAAAGAAGTGACAAGTTTGTGGTATTACATATTGATGAAATTGCACAGTATCAGCTAGAAGATACATAAGCAGCAATGAAGCTGTATGGCGAATTATTTCATTTACCATATATGAACAAAGTCCATCTGTTGTTCACTTTGCAGTACAACTAGAAAATGAACATTTGCATTCATTTCACAGCTTTAAATCTGCAACAAATAGCCCTGAATTATGGCTACAACTTTAACTTCTTTCTTTACATTTGCCAAAATGGTGCATATGCAAAAACACTGCTATACATTCAAGTGACTATGTAATACACATGAAATGTGAGTTGAAAATCAGTAAAATGATGCAAACAAGGTGAGCAAGTTGACAGAAAACCTGACATAATCAAAGAAAAACCAATAGTTAGACTGTACACTGTGCATCCCAATAACAATGAATGCTTCTTTCTTCACATGTTGTTAATAAATGTGCCCAGTACAACATCTTTACACCAATTGAGAATTTTCAATGGTGTTACACATGCCACTTTCCACAGCGTATAGCAAGCTCTAAATTTATTCTATAATGACTGATACTGGGATGTATGCATTAATGAAGTGTGCAACATGTCACATCCAAATCAAATTCATACATTGTTTGCAACAAATATAGACCGCCTATTCTTCTTCATCTTCAACAGATTTATGAAAGAAATAACAATTGCACATAGTTAAAAATATTTTTCATCGAATATGCAAGGAAATCTAAATATGAACATGGGTTTCACAGCAGAAATCTACAATGAAGTGTTGATAATGATTGTATATTTGTGTTTAGAAGTTGAAAACAAATTTTCTCACTTTGGAAATGCCATCATCTAATCTATCTATTGCAGCTTTGTTCTGTGTAGAATTGCATCATGAACAAAATTACAACGCAGGTGATCTTTTGTCATATATGCAATCAAATATTATAAATCTAATGTTTAAGCAAAAAAATCAGTTATTATCAAATATTGCAAACTGTTAATAATGGGTTTGTAGAAATTTTCTTCTTGGATGCGTCATGAGGAACTGGTAAAATGTTCCTAATTATATTGGTTCTGGAAGCAATTCAATTACAAAAAGACATAGCCTTAGCTCTTGCATCATCTGAAATAGCTGTGACGTTGCTACCGTGTGGAAGAACTACTCATTCTACTTTAAAGTTGCCATTGAACATGTAATTCATTACAGATCCCACGTGCAACATTTCCAGAGCATCTGGCATGGGAAAAGTATTGCATAAATGCAAACTTATTATTTGGGATTAATGCACAATGACACGCAAAATTGCTCTAGGCTAATGATTGATCATTGCAAGATTTGCTTGGAAGCATCAGAACATTTGGAAACACAATAATATATCTTGCAGAAGATTTCAGGCAAACATTACCTATAATTACTCAATCACTGTTAGTAGATGAAATAAATGCTTTCCTGAAATACTCTAATTTGTGACAACCCGTAAAGATGTTGAAATTAACTAAAAATATGCTTGTCTAGCTGCAAAACGATTGATCAGCTGAAATATTTTCACATTAATTGCTGGAATTTAAAAATGGAAAGGTATCTGTTCATCTGACCTCAGGACTAATTTCATTGCCTCATAACTTCTTAAATTTAGAGACATCAAAAGAAGAATTGGTTAGGTTGGGACCATCTAGTACTAAAAAAAGAAGAATTGGTTACAACGATGAGTCCCCCCCTTGGGTTGGGACCATCTAGTACTAAAAAAAGAAGAATTGGTTGAAAAACTATTTCTCAATATTCAAACCAATTATAAGAATCATTATTAGCTGAGTGAACAAGCTGTTATTTCCGCAAAGAACAAAGACATCAATGAACTTAACAATATTATTCGTTCTATCATTCAAAGAGAGGCAGTCACAAAATTTTTTGATACTGTTGTGGAAGCAGATGAAGCAGTTAATTATCCAACAGAAATTTTGAATTCACTTGATCTTCCAGGGGATGACACCACACGTTCTGCAATAGAAAATTGGGTTGCACCATCTAGTACTAAAAAAAAGAAAATTGGGTTGCCAAACATCATGTGGTGAAATGACAACCAGCTAAAGCTTTGAAATGGCACATGGCTTTCATCAAAAATTAAGGAGCAACTTCATAGAAGCAAAAATCTTGACACGACCTTTCAAGGGTGAAGATTTACTCATTTCTCGCATTTCTATGATTTAAAGGATATGTCATTTCGATTTAAGAGATTTTAATTCTTAATTTTATTGGCGTTTGCAAGCACATTAAACAAAGCTTAGGACGAACTATAGAATTTTGCAGTTTATCTAGACACAGATTGCTTCTCAAATGTATAATTATATTTTGTATGTTCAAGGGTCAGTAACAACAAATAATCTCTGTATCTGCACAGACAGTGTAACAACAAAAATATAATGTATACCCACAAGAATCGTGAAGTATAAACATATTAAACTTGTGTTTCTCTTCTTTCTTTTACATTTAACCAAACTGGCCACAGCAATGCATGGCCGGGTACAGCTAGTCTAGAATAAATACCTTAACGTCAACAAATGTGTTAAAGGGCCTTAATATCTACTAATTACATTAAGATTTTTACATCTTTGCATAATATTAACTAAATCAAGCCCTTATAACTCAAAAAAATTGATTTGGGTAATAAATACAATTATTTTTATTTAACCGAGGCAAGCCGACCAGGGGACAGGCATTACCGAAAGAAAGAAACGACATGAAACCCGAACAGGGTCAACTCCGTCGAAGAAAGTTTTTCCACTTCGGATTGGGACTCAAATTTTTCTGGTTACGTCATGGGTAAGGTTTTCGTGTTATTAGACCTACTAACCGCCAATAGCTTCCTTTGGCTGGCACCCCGATCGATGTGCGAAGGGCGGGAATCGAACCCGCAACCTTCAGGTTGGTAGCCGTACGCCCTTACCGATGCGCCTTCCACCCCGGTAATAAATACAATTATAAATTTAGATTTTTCTATACATTTTATCTATTTAAGGTTCATAAGATATGTATTGTAAAAAATAAGCTTCTTTATACTTAACTATAATAATATAAAAAGCTTAACTAAATTTGGCATAGTTAACATTACAAATTAAAGAAAATTTTTACCAAAAAGTTTCTGCTATAATCAGACATGCAATATCTAGTATATACACATATACAAAGTATCTTTATAAAATAGATAAACCATATTAGTGTCAAACCTCTTTATAAATATTCCTGGATAATTTAAAGCTACAACACATAGTTAATGCTTATGAAGATATAATTTTTCTAAAAATTAATACTTTATATTTTATCACTTATAAATTTAGAGAAACTTCTTTCTAAAGATGCTGCATATATAAAATTAGAAATAAAAAAGCTGATAAGGAATAATATAGCAAACATAACTAAAGTAAGAATAAGCAAGTTATGGGTGATTGATCATCTTCCATAAGAGCTATCCTCAAAAATGGTATGATATAAGTTATATTATTTAGTTGATATAAAAGGTCTGACACTAACTTCTATATATAAATAATGTAACCTTCATAATGATAAGTTTGATTGTAAAAAAGTTCCTTCATAAATTATGAATTAAAAATCAGCCACATCAATAATTTGAGCGCCATACTTTAACAAGACACAGTTTTTTAATATTATTAAGAAAAATAAATGATATTTTAGGTGCATTCAGTTCATAAAGTTAGATTCTCTGACAACCCAGCAAGTCACTGGGGCGCAAGGGATCTTTGGGCTCAATGTATACAAAAATTGATAACATTTTTACACTTTTTTCTGAATTTCAGGCTAAGTAATGTTCTCCAAACTCCACATCATAAACTTAATTTTTTCTCTTTAAATAGAGGCATATATGCTACACCTAACACTTTCTTATTTGGGTTGTGTTTTTTGATAATTTTATTTTCCCTTTTGTTTGGTTAGTAGGAGTGGGTGGTTATCCTGAACTCCCCAAAGATTACCATCATCCAAAAATAATTTTACGTTGTTGAGTGCAAACCCAAGACTGTAATAAAAAAGGAGGCGCATCCTGGTGGCCTTTCTGACATATAAACATAGGTAGATTCCTAAGGTATAACTGCAAAGGTGACTAGAGGTTCACTGGGAACAGATGCGTTCCTGAACCTTGGCACATATAGGATTTGAGGAAAGGATACTCACTTTTTGAGTACTCATTGTAACGCCCATGAGGTGGCAGAGCCATATAGTCTGCAGGCGCTGTACACCTCAACTTGTTAGTGGTTAGATGCGCAATCCGCCTGGGTGGATCTTTACTCAGGACATCAGGATGAGATACAAGTCATAACCTGGCTATTGTCCCTAAATATCAGGTCTATGCACTGAAAGGTCTTAGTTTGGCACACACCAGTTGGTAGAGACTATGTATAGAGATTATATCTTTACTAGGCTGGTTGGACAGTGTAAACTTAATAAAGCACAGATGCTTAAGGCTTGAAGACCATTGATACAATAGAACAGAAGTGTTAGGATTGCTACCATGGGAAAAGTAAGGTAATGTAAATAAATTGAGTAAGGAAACTTTAATTCATATGGAAAGAGTCACGCTGCCATTCCAGTCTCAGGATCTTCATCTAGATTATCCCTCCTGTCAGCATCATCATTTATGCTAATTATATCATTAGCATATCTCCATTAACTATTATTAAATGTGCTCAAATTTCATTATTGCACAAACGCAGTTGTTCCCTTTGGTTGGACTTAGACTACTTGCCCATTCGCCAGTTTGATGCTAGGCATTTGGCAAAATTCTCATTTGTTTCATCTGTGGATTGTTGCTCTTGATTCTTTATTGCCTATCTCATTTCATTTTTTAAATTATAGTTTTGTTATCATTGACTGTCATGAAAGAAGAAAGTCTGAAATAGTTTAGACACAAATCAACACTTGCTAAGGCTGACAGCAATTGATGGAAACATCCATCTAAAAAACCCTTCGATAATCCATTGTCTGTAAAGATACAAAGGAAATATTCAAATATAAAAATTTCAATGAGTAAAAAAGGATCCACTAAAATCTTAAACCAAGCATAATGATCCTCAAGGGTTAATAAAAATCTTGATGATACTAGCATCAATACTCTTATTGAGAGAAAGCCCATCCTCATAATTTAAAGCTTTTGACTATTTAAGAAAATAAATGAGATTGCTACCTATATTGCTGGTAAAAGTTATTGCCAAAGTGTTTTTTCCATAAAGACAAATAATTCCACTAGGATTCTCGCTGAAGCTAATTTGTTAAATAATTATTAGGCTTTTTAGAAATTTGCATTAATTTTGGAAAATCTCTAAACTAAAGCTTTTTTCAGGCTTTCCCAGGTTACCAGGTGAAGACATACCTTCCCAAAGTTGTTAATTCCATGCAGAAATGCTAACTTCAATAGGATGAAAATACTTTAGTGTGACTAGAAGGTCTACAATAGCCAGCAATAACTTTCTATATATAAAATCTAAAAGATTTACAATTTAACATGCCAATGACCTTCAATCTATTAGCCCGGGATGATGCATTCTATTAAATCTGACCAACCTAAGTGTTTGATACAATGTAAGCTTTACTCTAGAGCTCTAGAACTTGGATGGAGAATTGTAAAGGTTCCATGTTGCACTCATAATATTGCACTAGATCACCACACCACCATCAAATATTGCAATTTGGCTCTTTCTATAACTAATCATATCTCCATCTATTTGTCCATCCTGTTCCTTACCAGCAGGAGCTACCAAGATTTCACCATATGAAATCTAAAGAAAATTAAGCCCAACCCATAATTTGCATTCCTATCTTCTTGCGTTGTATGAGACTAAATATAACTTTGTTTAGAAAGTCACGAGGCTGTTATTGATGAAAGAAGAGAAATAGATGAGCTACAAAGCCAAATTATCCATATTGGCAATGGAGTTGGTGGGTTTTTATAGTTGAAATTACCTGCCTACTTACTAGTTCCACGGTACCCTACTGGAACAATTATATTGAGTGTGGCTGACCTAAAAGATCTGTTAACTAACCTGAAAAATTATATGAGACTCAAATTGACGACTTGATTAGTTGAGTTTGTCAGCTCAATGATAGAGCTGACGCCCAATCTGCCTCTAAACCTATTGTTTATGAGAGACCACGAGGTCCTGAGGTCCCCTAAGGTAATGACAGTCCTCCTGGACCCCCTTGAGATTCTTTATATATTGTGCCAATACAAGACAAAGACATGAGGCTTGTATATTAAACCGTAATGCCAAGTGAAGGGGGTGTCTTTGAGTAGCTGGTTGGACATTGGAGGGAACTAACTTGACTTCAATTCAACTTTAGCTGCCCTCTCTAATAAAGTTTCTACCATACAGCAATAATTTTTATATATAGCTTCTTAACAACAATCCCACCATGCAACTCTGGACACTAAGATTGATTGACTCACCTCTCAAATCCAGGACCTAGTACTCAGCAACAAGCAACATCGCAGAAATTAATTAACAGGCCTAATTAAAAACAGATGCACTAGACTCTCAGCTTTGAAGCTAATACTGCATGTGTGGAAAATGGGGTAATAATTTTCAAGATGGTCTTGATCTCCACTGGCAAAAAGTTGACCAATACCTCATGACTTATCCTTCATAATAGAACCTTCTGAGATTTGGGACCTTCAACCCCGCCATACATGTTCTATCCAAACCAGTCAACTCCTTTAAACCAACTTCAAAAGAAAAGATGTTCACAGCACAGATTAAAATCAAACCTTCCTTTTAATATGAGTATGATATAAAATTAACTACAGATAGAAAGATAATGCAACACATGTAAGTCTTTTTTGATGGTAGCACTCATGAGAATATGATGCTTTACTAAAAGCATGAATTTCACAGATCAAATTAAGGCAGCTCTCATTATAGAGTTCAAAAAAAAATCGACTCTGTCTAACTGTAGGCAAGCATTTGTTCGCCTCTGTCAGAAGAAAGGAAAATGTTTTTATTGACTTTGCTAACTGCTTTTATTGTGAGGCTAAGGCCTTAGCATATTTTGATCATGTTACCCTGCCTAATGCAATAGTAGTGGTGTTTTCAATTTATCCTCCAGCCATACCCTTGTGTTTCACTTTAAAGAAATAAAGAAGCTTTTAAAATTGATCCTCAACATCAAAGAGGATATTATAGAATTGCCAAAAAATAAAGCACATCATACCTCAATCAATAAAGTGTTGAAAACCCATATCCAAGCTGTGAGAAAAATGTGAAATCTTAACCCAAACGTGATCCCTATATCCATTGTAATTTTTTAAATTATCAGGAAATTCATTGTTGGAAGAAGAATTCAGACAAGGAGTAAAAAAGGAGTCAGCCTAGGGCGTGAGACTACCTAAGCTGACAAAAAATGTTTTAACAACTTTCTCAGAATCACTCACCTCCTGGATGTTTTGTTGTGTCTGACCCAGATATATTTGACATCCTCAATACTCCTGATGGAAATAAAGTATGCCGTTCATATTGATATGCTCTGGTTATAGACCATAAATTCTTCAACAGGTACATTAAGTCATATGCTATTTATACAACCCTCAATTTATCTCTGAAATTACTTAAGTAGAAGTAGTTATGCACAGAGTAAAGTACTGGCTAACTTTGACACTAGTTCACTAATAAACATAATCTCTTCTTGCCTGATAAAGCACTAAGGCCACTCCCAATTGTAATCGTACCTTCAAAATATAGACGGATTGACTTTAATGCAATATATCTCTTGGCGCTTACTTGCCTTTACACATTAATTTTTTGATGTGGTATAATCCCCAAAATTATCCTAAGTAATGATTACTATGATAAGCTAAATGGAACGCAGTTCCAAGCCTTTTTTGACACTAAGATTATCCATAAAGAAATAATTTCTTTATACTGTGATTTTGTTTTACTCTCATCATTAATAATCTGACCTTTGAAAGATGGACAAGAAACCCCCAAAGTTGCCTTCTGGAACACTCTAAGTCTATTGATAAAGTGAAATATCAATTAGTGGGACCTGAGATTATGCTACCTCCTTCCACCATCAATGCCTTGAGGTAATTCCCATTTTCCCCATAAATAAGCCCTCATCCATCATAAGGCCCAAATATAGGTGGAAATGGGGATCCAAGTTACATAACCGTCAACTCAGTTCTTAGACACTTATGAGGAAACATATTCCATTGATATGTGAAAACTCTGGCTTGCCTGGGTATTATAAACCTTTCATATAAAGAGCATATTACTAAATTGGTAGAAAATATCACCAATCAACACAAGACCATGGCTTTTAACTACCTGATAACTTATTACTGCACCTTACCAGTTCGTAAGGTTGGTTCCATCTCTGTCTGTGGATTTCTACCAGACCTAGGACTTGAAAATCCCAAATTTAGCCCAAATGGAGGTAACAATTGGTGATTCACTTAATAGTGCACAATACTAATTGTGGATTCTTTGATTGAGTAAAACGATGATAATTATAAAGGGCCCAGATGTTATTTGTGGTAATAAGAGTGGTACAACACAAGGTGCAAACTTGAGAATCTTGGCCTATCAGGGCCTAAACTTATTGAAAGAAAAGTGTGAAGAAACCCAATTGTCCAAGGAGGTAAAACAGTTATTAAAGGCCAGCCTTTTGAAATTTCTCAGAACCTGTAAGCTTCTCCTCTTTTTCTGATATGTAAAAAAGATGGAAGACATCACATTTTTATAGACTACAGGAGACTTAATGCAATTACCTGGAAAATTGATGCCCCCTGCCCTTCATCAATGGTTCTCTTCAGACACGAGATTTTTTAGTTTTTCTTTCCCATAATCTAGCCAGTAAATATTGGAAGACCAAATTGATACCATAGGACCGAAAAAATGTGCTCAAATCTCTAGCAAAGGACTTTTTGAGCTGATAAGTAAGTCCCAGAGGTTGAGTACTCCCCTGCGACTTTGCAGCAGACCTTGGACGTTATACTTAGAGATATTAAGTGTCTTTTGTATTAGTTTATTTGGATGACGTTACTGTATTCTCACACATTTCTAATGAAAATATACGCCACTTGTGATAAGGTTATAATTGGATGAGCGCAGCACCTATAAAGCTGAAACTTACCAAATGCCTTTTTTTAGAGAGAGAAGGATTTTATAGCCATACAATTAGGCGAAAAAGAAATTCTAAACTACCTGACAGAGTCGTTACATTCTAGAATATGTAACAATCAAATTGCCTACGTTACATACAGGACTTTTTGGAACTTTTGGTCACTATTAACGATTTATTTTTCATTTTTGATAAGCTAGCTGAGCACTTGGTATATTTACTCCATAATGAACCACCCCACTGCAAGGAATCACAACAATTAGCTTTTAACTACCTTAAGGATACTTAAATGACTGCTTCTGAGTTAATTAACCCTGAGTTTATCAATGTTTTATTCTTAATCACCAATGCCAGCAATATTGCAGTAGGAGCTATATTAGCTCAGAAATTTTAATCAAGTCAACCTCCTTATTGCTTACTTCAGTAAGAAACTTACTAATGTAGAAATGAACCATAGCATTACAGAATTGGAGTGCCTGGCTGTGATGCTGGGCATTAAGCATTTCCTCCACTATCTATATGAGGAAGAATTTACAATTTATCCAATCATGCATCATCAAATTGGTTTCACCGGATGAAAAATCCCAATGCGTGACTTTCAAGATGGGCCCTTAAGTTGCAAAACTACAATTCTCTATTGTTCATTATTCTGGGTCCATTAAAATGCTTATGTATTGCCCCGCTTACACATACTAAGCTCAGAAATAGATCTAATGTAAAAATTTCATTTGTATTTATGAAAAAATAGAGTTGTGAGATTGAGAACACCTGAAATTCATGAGCAGATAAGAAATTTAATGGATCAGACTTAAATTGCTGCTATTCTGCTCTATAATTTAGTTAGGACTGCTTGATTACCATATGTCCACCCATTGGATAGAACCTCAATCATTATGGAGGCAAATAACACTGTGGCATGGTGCCTTACAGAAAAAAACTATTTGCTGAAAGAACAACACTATTGGAATGGCATGCTTAGTTTCTATTTAAAAATTACTTAAGTCCTTTCTCGTTTGCACTAACTAAGGCCCCTCTGACGCAATTTTCAAAATTAGTAGTTGGTCCAACCTCACCCTTTGCCAATATTAGTATAAATGTCGATGGCCCTCTGCCTACCACCATGTATGGGCACCATTATATTATCCTTGCTATTGATCATTTTACAAAGTAAAACAAGGTCATATCACTAGTCTCCGCCACATTAAAGGCCACTGCCTCATTTTTACTTAAACAAGTTTTTACTAAGAATGGTAGCTAAAAAGTCTACCTGTCCAAATATGGAATAAATTGCTTCCCAGGTTATGACTGATCTTAATTCATAAATGATACTTTTTCTATCCCTTAGGCCCCCTAACATCCTTCCTCTAATGTGGCCATATAACAAGCTAGTGGTACCCTCATTTCAATTGGCAGAATTCTCCCTTTGCAAGGTGTAAGCCTGTCCATGGGAGAAGATCTGCAGATATGAGAATGCGGGATGTAGCCTTTAAAGTATTCAGTTTATTTCAATAAGCCTCAAATTAATTCTCAATCCCACGTCATCAGGTCGTACTTTAAATTTAGTGAATAATTTGAATTACTCTGAATTCAACCTAAAAGCATTTAATTACCTCACGAATATTATACCTTTATTATGAGGCCACATTCACCCAACTCCATCATCTGAGCCTAAAGATTCTAATATCTGCATCAGCTATTAGTTATGAAAGCCAACAAATTTATCTACACCAGGACTATTGGAAGATCTCCTACTTAAGGTTAATACTAATTTAACTTATGCTATGAAACTATCACCAGGGGATCAAGAAGCTCAGATGACCTTCCAGGAGGAACGCAATGAGGGACAGGCCACGTGGGAATCAAGAATGAATGATGAATCACTCTTCACCATTCCCAATGAATATTAGTTGCCCTTATACTTTCATCAGTATTATAATTAGTACTGTCTTATTTTTTATAAAATACTTTATTCAGTGAATTTCTTATTTTTTATTTATCCCTAGTATTAGTTATCAAATGAACAAAGTCTCATCAACTGTGCATCTCACGAAGCCACTGTTCTCTTGTCTGATTATAGCCTCCTTCATACAGACACTATGTCATGCTCCACAGCGTTAGCATCTGCAAGTGCAACTGGCAGAGTTGCGACATTCTGATGCTCACTACAGGGGGCTTCCAAGGTGCACCCTGAGGAAATACCCTCACCTTTAGATGAATCAACTGCGATCACATCAGATTCTGATCAGCTGGCTAACCTCCTCTGGAATGGTCAAGGTGCAGCAAAAGTGGGGAGTGCTTTACCAAGAAGATCTTTAGGTTTTCTAAACAAGAAGGTCCTATACGTTTCAAATCACCTATCCAACTTAAGTCTTTTCTCAATGTTGAGTAATTGACTGGACCTAATCGTCAGATATTTGATAGGGACATAATAAGGTTAACTGTTTAGAAACTTATTATGGATCATATCAGATATTAGCAATTATGGACCAGGTATATTCTAAGCTTATGCAAAGCTTAAAATTCGCGGCCTAGCGATTTCACTTAATTATATTTGACTATGATGACATGGGCCTGAGGGCTTTATTGGTTAGGTCAAACTTAAATTTAAGCTTTGATTTAATGACTCGGGCGTGTGGGCTTTGTTAGTCTATGTCAAAATTAGTTCTTAATGTTGGTCGAGTTTTCAATCAAATCAATTACTAATTAGTGATACAAATCACCTTGGTATGTGCTGCTGATTGCACGTGAAAGTGAATTGGTTCAGCTATTTTGAAGGTATGACGAAACGCCATTTCAAGGATGATGATGGTGTTTACTCTGACTCTGAGGCTGAGCATGATGCCCTGAGTCAAAGTAACTGTAGATGTCATTACAAACTTTTTACGTGGCCAAGGGTCACTGAAAAGTAAGGCATCATAGGTAAGATGTGGTTAACATCCGACCCTATAAATAACTTTGCATTTACACTAATAAAATATTCTTTCACTACTGGATTTGTTTATAATTTAATATATAAACTTTTTTGTTTAGTATGTTCATTTTTTATATTAGTCGATTTTCACTTGGGATCAGTAAGATCAGGGCGGCGTGCCATCATTCAAGTGAAATGACAACATATACTATTGAATTGCCAACAATAAGCTTTAAATTAAATTCTAAATCACCATCCTATCTGTTGTCCTCATACAACAGATGCCCAAAACTCTACCC
>JAKSZP010000087.1:0-220221 GCA_022478985.1 Massospora cicadina | reverse complement strand
TGACAAATGGCATCCCAGCAAATCAGGGGCTGCCAAACCAAATTATGCCAAAAGCAGTAACGTCGAGAACAGCAGTGAATGGCAGCCCAGCAAATCAAGGGCTGCTAAGATGAATTACGCCAAATTTGAAGTATTGTGAGTCAAGGGTGCAGTAGCTGAGCAAATCAGAAGTCGCCAGGAAACTATTAATGAATATTGATTTAAAAGATTATAATAAGGTTGACATGGAAATGCCAAGCTCTGATTTGTCCCCAATAGATGGAATTAATTGCAGAAAAGTTTCTGTAATACCTGGGGTAACTAATAAATGGTCTAGAATGGGCCTAGATGGTAATATCAGGGGCTGAGATTCTCAAAATAGCCCGCAGATAAACCACAGCCTGCAGAATCCATGGTTGCTAATTCCCACATATCCCCCACTCCCTAACATAAATACAACCAGACAAAGGTTTAGGACAACTTTGTCTTCTAATATATGCAATAAAAGCCCCAAAATTCAAATATTTTTTTAAAATTTGAAAAATCATTTGTTGATATTTTGTGGAGTTACTATGGATTTTGAACGGAAAATGAACTATACCTCTGGTTTGGACAAGGCTGTCGCCTCACTGTACGCCCTCTCTGTTGGACAGACAATTTTCCTAAGCATCAATATTGTCCTTACCATCTTTCAAGGGTTTAGCAACAACTGTTCATCAAGACAACAAATGGGATCTTTAGCCATTGCTGCACTCTCCTGCTTGTGGGCCCTTGCCTGAGCCCTCCTTCCAGATTAGTTCATGGCAATGTGGAAAGATCCCATTTATCACAATGTTTGGTAAGCATATTTCTATGACTTCAGCGGAGCTCAGCTCTGTCAGCACTTAACGCTCTCGTGCCATTCTTTGCTTTGTGACTCCTAATCCTTGATTGCTACCCGCTGCTTCCTCTCTTGAGCATGTTTCCATGACATCATGCCATTCCAGTACCATATCAGGCATCTTTGCAGAGAGATGGTCTGGTCAACCTGTAAAAACCCCAGGACAGGATCCCAAGGGTCTTGCCATTTAACCGGTATCAACCCCAGGACAGGTTCCAGTGTCTACTCGTTGTTCTTAGGATCCTCTCAACCAGCCTTGCTGATTCCTGTACTAGCTCCCTGAGACTACTCACGGCAGACCAGCATAACCTAAGCTGGTCCTACTGACGACTTGTTCATAGGGACTATTCCTGGCGAATCTATTTTCAGCCCATCATGATCCTGCCAACAACTTTTTCTTCTTAAGCGCCTTGACTTCTTCCCAGTGGACCTAGTTACAACCCAATCTGGCCCTACTGATCGTCTTATGCCTTGAGATTACTTCTGGCAGACCCATATGCAACCCAATATGGCCCAGCCAATCATCTGGACTCTTTCCCGTTGATATCTTCCCCTTCCTCCTCACTTTGTAGGTGGGATTACCACCAGATGCATTTTCTGAAGTCAAAATAAGAAAACAGTATTTTTTATCAATTTCATAATCATCCTTTTGTTTTTATTTCTTTAACTTTTTTCTTTTATCTTATTTTTCTTTTTTCTTTTTCTTATATACTAATATGTATCTTTTATAATTTTTCTCTGTCAGTATTTGCTAACTTAAAAACTCAAATTACTACCACTAATAGATATGTAAAAAATTCCTGACTCACACAGATTATTTAGTAACGTTTTTCTCCACCCATATTCGTCTAAATTTGATCCTCTTTCTCAGTACTACTAGCCTCTCACATTAGTTGACTAATTTAAGATCAATCAACTTCACTTACTATTTTTCTGGATTAATTGACTTCTGCTTTGATCTCATCCAATACCTTGGGAACTTCTCACAGAGGATCTAGTTGCAACCCAAGCAGGTCTTGTTACCACTCTTCATTATAGACAGATGCCTGGTGAAAAATGTTCTCTTGAAGTGCCAGATAGTTCTGCATCTAGAGTGCAAGGCCTTTCCCAATTTTGGGAAGTTTCTTCCTCATCCTGAGGAAGTACAACTTTACAAATTTTTGTGAGATCTCCTCCCAATTTAGGGCAGAAAAATGTCCCGTTGCTTCACATTTTCTGATAGTGGCTAGTTGATCCATCCTTCTTATTGAATATATCAGGGGTTTTTCCCATTATAACTTGCAACGTCTGATAAGCGATTTTATAATACTCTCAATAATGTCATCCTCTACTTTTGACATAGCTTGATCATCATCAGCCATAATTTTCTCATAAAATTGATTGGGTGCATCAAAAGTTGCTCCCAACATTTTAAGATGATTTATAATCTGTGAGGTGGAAGTTTATTGCACCAGTGCCAACGCCATAGCATGATGCAAGTTTTAGTAGGGCTAAAGCGCCGCTTGCATTGCAATCCATGTAACAAAACTGATAACTTTTTTGCTATGTCCAGAATCTGCAACTTCTGGTAACAATTGGTGAAAGCAGCAAGATTTACATCCTTTCTGAACTGCATGCTCATTAACTCTTGTTTTTGGTTAGCCATTCTGGTATGCCTTCTAAACTTTAGCATAATCGCTTCCTTTGCTTCAGAGTATGATCAAATATCCCCATTCAGGTGGGGCAACACCAGATTTGGCAATTGGTGTTGAGGAAATCCATAAAGGTTACCACTTTTGGTGGTACACATACCTGACCATTCTCATTTTAATAAAGATGAAAAAATGCTGGCACATTGTCCCGTTGAAATGCGGTCAATTCTGGTATATCTCTAAACTCTTTTGCCTCTCTATTGGCAAAAATCCTCTGGACAACAACCCTACTAATTGGTGTAAACTCAGGAGTAATTTCTGACATAACAGTGAATGCTCCAGGCACCTTTCTTGATGGGGGTACCTTCCTGACCAAAATTTTGGGCGTAATATCGTCAGCTTCACTTGCTTCACATGAGCACAATCAAATCTGTGAATGTTAAATCTTTAATAAGCTTCCACATGCACGCCATGTCCTCTTGAACCTGGCGTAAAAATTCATTATGCGCTTCCCATTTATTCTTCGGATATAAAATGTCCTTGATTAATTAGCCTTCCTTTCACTTCTAGGAGGCAACTTTCCTGTAGAGGTCTTTATTGCCCATTCTGATTTTCTCAATTTCTTCCTCAGCTTTTATCACCCGTTCCTAAGCATCAATATCATCCTCTGACACCAAGATTAACACTTTATGCTTGATGGTCTCTAACTCAATCCAGAGTTTCTTAATTTCATTCATACTGATAACTCTCCTTCTTAGATCTGACTTTTTTTATTTATTTATTTTTATTTTTGTTCAAAACTCAAATACCTCATGTAGTTGGCACAGTTATAGAAATTTGGGAACCTTGTGCTTAATCACTCTCAAAAACCATACAACAATTGTAAGCTCTGGGATGCTCTCTTAGGATCCCACTTCTACTGCACAATTTCTTAATAGCTGCGTTGGTTTGTATTCTAACTGTTATTGACCAAATCTAGGTAGTGATAGTATGACGAAAACTTACTCAAGTTAAGTTCTATTAAGTCAACATTGAGTAAAAAGTCTAATGCTAAACTGGTGCACGCCTTTTTTTCAATGAAGGCACTTCTTAGATGGCAGAGAACTCTGCCCTCCTCTTTTTTTTCTCTAATCAGGAACTCTTCTTTATCTTTTCTCGCAGCGCCCAGCAGAAATCTGATAACTATTAAACAACCTAAGGATATCTAATCCTTGCACTCTTATCCTAATAATTTATACAACCAATTTATAAAACAAGTAAATTTTTAAATTAAGTCTTTTTTATTAAAAAATAATAAAGGTTTTATAGCACATTTGACAAACAGCTTTTCAGCTGCCAATTGAAGATTAATCTATTGTACTTCAGATGGTTTTGACCCTTGAGTTTCAGTTCCTAAATATTAGCAAGTTTCTTTGCCTTGATTATCCTTAGAGCTGTATCCTTGATATTTGGCAATCATATATCATTGTCTGAAGCTGAGCACCCACTTTTTAGGGTTGTGCTGCCTGATAACGCCTACTACCATTGAAACAAGCGAAAAAATGGCGTGGAAATTTTTGAAAACCCCCAAATATTCTATCAGAATGCTCCTCAGATAAATTGATAATTAGGTGTAAATCCCTCATCAAATCACTAATCAATAAGGTTGAGGATGCTCTCCAACGAAATAATAATTAAAATAATTATTAACTTCCATTGATTAAGTATGAAAAAATAATTTAGTTAACAATTACTGTCAAAATATTAGATTGGAAATACCATTCTTTAAAATGATTAATCTGTCAGTGAGATGGAAATTTTTTACTTGAAATTTCACCAATGGTCTTATAGTAACTGAGTTCATAGCAAATTCTTGAAAATTCATACTAAAAACATATATACAAAAACTATATAAGATGCTAAGCAAACAAAAACTTAAAAACAAGATATTAAATGGGAAACAATATAAAAAAATAAATTTTTAGTTTGCTACGCTTAAAATCACCTTGTGGTGTTCCTTACTATTATTTGGCAGGGACAGCTCGGGTAGCAACTAGGTCTTCCAGAAGTATTCCTGAGGCGCAAGATTATGTCAGTAAGATCAGGATGGGCTTTGGGACCATCTAGTACTAAAAAAAAGATCAGGATGGGCTTTGGGACCATCTAGTACTAAAAAAAAGATCAGGATGGGCTGAAA
This sequence comes from Massospora cicadina, assembly GCA_022478985.1. NCBI lineage: Eukaryota > Fungi > Entomophthoromycota > Entomophthoromycetes > Entomophthorales > Entomophthoraceae > Massospora > Massospora cicadina. The sequence continues at coordinate 215,555 of JAKSZP010000087.1, read as the reverse complement.
CTAGATCTGCTTTGAGTAGTCACTAAGAAATGAGTCAGGAGAAGCAGGACAGGTTATAACTGGATACACTGTGATTAGTCACTAGGAATGAAGAAGATCCACTCTGCTTGAAAATGGAGAGCCCAACTTGGGGGAACTGGTTTTCCAGTCTTATTTTTGGCAATGATACCCAAAGTGGTCCTGGTAAAGCAAGATGCCATAGGACCGCGCTCTATTAAGGTGACAGCAAGAAGGAGATCGCCAAATTAATGATTTGGTTAAGTCTAATGAAGGACCTCTGAACCAGACTTGTTGGTTATGTCTAGATAAGAACCAATTGTTTCTGAAAAACTGTTTCACTAGCTGATCTGGTCAAGCGATGAGATGTGTTGGTTTTTCAATTATCCACATTATTCATCTTCATTGCAGATTAAGTATTTTGAAGATTGTTACTAAACAATATATGATCTGGCAATGGTTGCTGACTAAATTATTAGTAGTAATTAACCAAAGAAATAACTGACATTTGCGTTTGATTATTTTTTTAGGTATCATCCCAACAATGTTAGATGATTATTTCAATGAGGGCATAAAACCAGTATTTAGTTTGCCATGGTAACTCTTTCAGGCAGTGGCGCTGACCAAATAGGGTCATTTTTATGAAACTTTTAAAGGGTTTTTAACGCTTGCTTTGGAGGTAGTTAATAGTCATAATTAGCCAACATGGGCTCTATAACATCTGTGTATGGTTCCTGACACAAAGAGATGACTGCAAATTCGTAAAAAGTTACACTGCTGAGGATTTACTAAGGCGAAGGAATCCGCCATTTTTTGGAAGTTAATCTTAAAAGTCAAAAGTTTTGAGATAACAATCAGTTGATTTTCAGTGAGTTGTCTGAAAAGTTGTCCGCCTTTTTCCTATAAAACCCTAGAAAGTTTTTATATAACCAGTATTCAGTTGATTTATATTTATTATGTTTACTTCTAAATTGGAGATTGATATATAGGTCCCTAATTGTTTTTCTCAAGTTACATTTTACCAGAGCGGATTTAGAGCCACTTACAGTGAAGACTCAAACTATTAGTTGTCGCCATAAAACTAGTGTCATTATTGTTTTACAACCAACCTGCGCAGTAAACTACCCAAAAGTATACAGAAGCCAACACCGTTACTGCAGCCACTTTACCCCTGGGTTTCCAGGGTTTCCTCTCCACACAACTCAGACCCAGCTACCAATAGACATCACTATGTTGGTTTAGTTATTGGCTTGCCCGCTTATATTCCCCCTGAGGTGCTCCATCAAGAGATAATGGAAGATTTGCAGCCTACACTCCAACCTTATTGATAATAATCATTAAACTAATTCCTTGCCTCTAAATTGGAGCAATAATACAATTTTAACTCTTGATTAGATTTTACACTGAAAATATTACATTGTTGTTGACCCTAAGACTTCTCATTCATATTTTTTCCAACAAATCATCTCTTTTCACAATTGCATTATACAATAGTCAATGATCCTCATCACAAAAGCACTACTGCACCTTGAATGAAATGATTTGACAATAAATATTATCTGCTTACCTATTTAAACGATCACTTTAATCTTCAAACTTTTTTCATCTATGCATGTAGATCTTTAGCGCAGTATTAACCATTCTATAAGACCAAGAGCTTTACCAATTAGGCATGCTATGCAGTAGAGTTAGAAATTGGACCTGATAACATTAAACAGTGCAATTAGTGCATAAAGGGACCTTGTGCTACACAAGTTTTGCTCACTACAGGGGTTTTTAGCGGAATGTAATAAATTTATTAACTTTACAATGGGCTCAACTCAGGAAGTTGGAAATGGAAAAAAGTGCTAATTTATCACTTTCTATTTAATCCTCCTACTCTTAATCAACTGGTTTGAAGGAAATCATATTTTAATATTCTCCTAGGTTTGAGAGCTTAAAGACTTATATGTTCACTGTGGAGCAGCTATGACAGGTTGGGACATGTTACTTCAGTGATTCTAGCTCTTTGGCCATAAAGTATCTGCTTTGGTGCCCACCTTACTTTACTGTCAGCAAAGTCAGGGCCATCTGATGCAGCAAGATGATATAAGTTTATTCTGAGAAATCATCAATTACTATAACAGGTTAACGGCCTAGCTCAAATGGAGCAATATCTTGCTGGGTTCTCCAATCCACCCTGAGAAATTACTAAATGACCATATTTGCCACCATGCTATAGTCATGGAAATGTTTTTTATTTATTTAACTGAGGTAAGCTGACAAGAAATGGACAATACCAATATATGTAATGGGATAGGGGGAGGTGAAGTATAGCGAGATTTAGGCACCCCAGAGTAGATGAGATACCCCTGTTGCCAGCTGGTACTGCCAGGAATAGGGGGGTTGAATGCTTTACACTGAATGGGTTTCCCCTGTTATGAAGCAGGTGTGGAGATGGAGTCCATATAAAGAAACCAGACTGAGAACCATAATTCAACAAGTTGTTGTTGCTTCAGCCTTATGTATCCATATAGACAGGCTTGAAAATATTCCAGTAGTTGTTGGTGAAATCTGCTGATTGTCCCACGGATGGAGGGCACAGTTCCCTTGAAGGCATCCAGTTCTATGGTGTGGATTGTCCACATTGCAATGGCGACTATCAGGGAGAAAGTTGTGGGCGGTATTTGGAATTCAAGTTGGAGTGTGAGGAGGCTTCTGGAGATTGACAGCTCCTGGTCATTTTGGGTTCTTAGAAGATGCGCAACTTCCCACCATATGACACTAGATGACAGGCATGCTTCGAGGCAGTGGTGCATGGTGCCATCCCCTCCACACACTGCGCACGCTACATGAAAAAAGTTGGAGCGATCTTCTGCTCTGTAGGTTCTTCTGTACAACGTCAGGTGTTAGCTCTTACCCTTGTCTAGAGGAGCGGATGATTCTTTAGGCTCCATATTGCCTTCTGTTTTGTGATATTGTAGGGAATGTCTAAAGCATCCAGGTAGTCAGTTCTTGAGATGAATGGGGCCATGTTGTGTGTGTCCCTCTGGGGGTGGTCATCTGATTTCATTAGCATAAAGTTAGCTCTGGGCCTTCCCCTTCCCTGACTAGTGCTTGTGAGAGTGAGGGCCCACACCATGTGACAAATGGTGTAGAGGAAGCGTTTGAAGTGTGCGAGGGTTCCATGTGGGCCCGCTGCATTGGGGCAGTTAGAAAGGTATGTGAGAAGGCCGGACGGGTTGTGTGGATTGGATAGTTTGATCGCTTGTGCAAAGTTGGCCATCGCCGCTCTAGACCAGTGTTGTTGTGGGAGGTCTGGGGCTAGGACTTCCTTTATCCAGGTGCCCAATATGCGGTTGGCGTGTACCACAAAGTCTAATAGGCCCATGCCTCCGCTGGAGCATGGGCTGAAGAGTGTTTCCACCCGTACAGGTGACTGGGACCATGGCCATAGACATTCCTGGATAAGTGCATGGATTGAGGATATTTTTTTAAGTGAGAAAGTGATTTCATAGGTGGGGATCACAACTTCGGGTTGATGAATGAGTTGAAAACTGTTACTCACTCCATTAGTCCTGGGAATCTTCCCTTGAGGAAGGCGACACGGAAGAACCACAATTGCTTAAATTCTTTCTCTCACCATCTTACCATCTAGTACTAAAAAAAAAAAGGAAGGCGACACGGTTAGACACCTGCTGTAGTCGCTTGTTCTCAATTGTCTCATTGGCATACCCCCTCTTTCCAGCCATATCTCAAGGTGGTGGAAAGTGTTGGTTGTAGGAGATGATGAAAAGGGTAGGATGTGTGGGTTGTTCCTTTGTGGGAGGCTGTGAGGTTTGGGTGTTGTGCTCAGTTGTTAGTGTACTTGCCTAGGGAAATTATTTCCGTTTTCCTTTTTTGAGCGACGCGTTGCTCACAATTAAATATTCCTCCAGGGTGTGTTCCAGATGTCGGGCATCATTGTTAGCTATACCTGTCATGCAGTCATCCGCAAAGGCAAGTATCTTGACATTTGGTTGGCCTTGTGCAGTTATGCCCATGAAGCGTGAGTCAGCGATGAAAAGGATTGGATCAATACTGAAGTTATACAGCAGTGGGCTGAGGGGGTCCACTTGTTTGAGCTTACTGTGTGGTGTGATCTTGTTAGTTAGGAAGCCAGGGCCACATACAGCCATGGATGCGGATTCTGAAAGGAGCATCGTCCAATTTATGAACCTGGGTGGGAGTTTGAAGGCGCTTAGACAACACTTCATGTACGGTCAACTAACGCAGCAGATGTCTTCTGCTGGTATAGGAATACAAGGGCACCAGTTGCTTTGGACTGGCATATGTTGGCAATAGAGTGTATATTGGTCCATATTGAACGCCATGCTATGAGCTCAAACTGATTGGGCGACAGGATTTTGGAGGCTATTGTGCCTAATCTGGTAGCTAAAATTTTTTAAGTAGTTTTGTATCAGTGTTAGAGTGCAATTGGGCGCCTGTTGGCCAGTTTTAATTTGTCGCCCTTGTTAAACAGGGTTATGACATAGGAGTCCTGGCCACGAGGTAGGAGGCTTGTCTCCAGCAGGCACAGGTTCATTGATGCCAAGAGGAGGGGGATTTGCTTGAAGTAATTTTTTGTAGAATTTGAAGGGTATCCTATCAGGCCCTGGGCATTTCCTATGTGTGCACCGCGGAATATGTCCCAGAGCTCCTCCTGTGTGATTAGGTTAAGGAGGTTATAGTCCGGCGGTGCACATTTTATTCCAGCAGTGTGTATAAAACTTTAATTTTTTGGGGGTCAGTTAGGGTGTCATGGTATAGTTAAGTTAGTGACAGTGTACTTCCACCTTGACCTCCAATGAGTCAGTTGTCTTGATGCCTTCAACATTGCTGACCTGTGTGCATGTGGGCAGGTTGCCACAGGAGCGGAATTGGTGGAAGCAGTATAATGAGCAAATTTTTCCTTTTTTATGAATTTACCTTTTCTCGATACTTTGATTCTGTGCTGCTGTTTGAAGATGAGGGCATTTAGGTGGGCGTATAAATCCTCCCATTTGCGCCCTCAGTTGGGGCTATAGCTAGACTTCAGGGTTGTTGAGCTTAAGGTGGTCCAGTTCTGCCAAGGTGCGCCTAATTGTGGCTGTATTGGCGGTGTACTTACAATAGGCGAGATGGTGAGGTTATTTATTAGTTCAGATTTGAAATCTGCCCAGGTTTTGATAGGGTCCAATATGAATAGGTTGCAATTTTGGGTTCGTAGCCTCATGTTCAACCCAGTCAGATATTTCAGGAAATTTTATGCTTTCTGGGTGTAGCTTCCTCCAGGTTGACACTTGTGTGGGAGTTCAGGTTGGCAAAAGATGCACCAAAACAAATCGATGGTTGTAAAAATAGATCTTTTTTGTTGAGAAATTGGAGATCTTTGAGCGGTGAGGTTTCAGGGCAAGGATGAAGTCGATGCAGCTCATTGAGATGAGCGTTCCCTCACATATGTTGGGGCAGGTCATGTGGGGAATGAGTGGTGACCTGGGGGAGAGTATTGTGTAGGCCAAGGGATGCCTTCATTGCACGGATTTGAGTGCCCCAGGGGTTATCTCCTGGGGTTAGGCCATTGGTCCGTGTTGGAGTTATCCCAGCTGTTGAAGTTGCCCAACAGGATGGTATCTAGTGGGAGGAAGAGTGTTAAGACGGTTTCAAGGAATTGTTTCCTCTCATCTGTATTGCATGGTGCATAGATGCATACTATTGAGATTATGTCCTCTTGGCTTTCAATCGTTGCTACCAGGATGCAGCCATGCAGATTTAAAGAAGAGTTAATGATTTTTAATTTTTTGTTATTTTGGACAACCACCCCACAGTGGGACGTCCATACCGCTAGGGATGGTGAGACCCTGGCTTACCAGGGTCCCTCTTCCCCCTGTAGACAGTGGGTTTCTTGGATGGCCAAAATATCTACAGGGGTTTTTTGCAGTAAGAACAGCTTTTTGGCTTGTGACGCTTAGCCCTGGCTCCTGCAATGTTTAGTGTCCTTATTGACACTGAGGTGCTTGCGACACTTCAGGAGCAGTTGGGAGGGACATCTGGACCTAACCCACCGTTCATTGCCGTGAACTTGCTCCATGTCACTGGGCCAGCCCACGCTGTGCCATTGTCTAATCCCTTACCCTGTGCCAATTTCGCGTGGGTCTTGTGGTTTTCAGGGTTTGAGTTGGATTTTCCTGCTTATAATTCATGGTGGCTCAGTGCGGTACATTGATTATTTTCTGTGGTTGTAGGGTTCAAATTTGTATAATTGGGTCCCACATTTTCGCCCATAGTGGAGCCAATTTTCCTGCTAATTTTGCTTGAATGATACCACGTGGTGATTCAATTGAATTGTTAAGAAAATTTTCAGTTTGAGCATTCTGCTCTTATTGGGTGGCTCGGTTTATTCCTCTAATTTTTCCTCAGCTTTAGCATTCTGCTCTGATTGGTTGGCTTGGTTGATTTCCTCTATGTCCTCCTGAATTTAGCTTGGGTCAATGGAGGAGGCCACGAGTGATGCAGCCTTGGCCGCTGCCCATTTGCAGGCTTTCTGTACCATTTTGCGTAGTTTGGGTGATACTGGTTCTATGAGGATATATTTCTCATCCTCTCCCAGAGGAAGGAGTGGTTGGTGTCAGTTATTTTGGCGAAGTTTTCATCATCTTTGTCTATGGCGTCATCACAGAAGTCTGAGGCCAAAATGCCCTCCTCACAGGGCATACATGTTCCTTATGCCCCAATGCGTTGCAGTGGTTGCTGATAGGCGGTGCAAGTTCCATGTGACGTGGAATACCTTTGACACTCCCCCATCTGGGAGGTGACACACTGCGGCATGTGGTATTCCTGTGAGTTCTGTGGCCACTTTAGGGATTGGGTTGATCACATAAATTGCCTTTCCTGTGCACAGGTTCAGCATCAGGTGAATTTGCTGTAATTCGAGTTGTTTAATTTCTCTGTAGATGGCAAGTCCATTTCTGAGTTCTTCCTTGATTACCTTGTGGGGAAGGTTGGTAGGGAGTAAATCAAAGAAGATGAACAAAGTGTTTGCTTTGTTCCATCTGGTGCGCGTGGTGCGCACAATTCATTTGCCCTTGGGGGGACAATTTTGATGCAGACTTTTGCAGCAGCGTCTGCATCTTCTTTATATGCAAAGCCCATATCAATCCAGCTGCAGAAGATGTTAAGGGTGGTAATGTACACCGCATGGGGTAAAAGGGAGGCCTGTGCCTCGCCCACTTTCTTCCATAGAGTTGGAGAATCAACCCCTAGAAAAAGTCGGAGCCTGTGCTCTACCTTTGATAGGGGTTGGGCATACTAGATTTCCATGTATAATTTTTTTAGTGGTGAACTTCCCAGACCTGGATGGTGTCTTAGTTGTAGTTTCTTGGAGCCATTGGTTCCTAGTCCCCCTCCAGGGCATTTCTTGCCCTTTGGCGCACCGTTTTGCCCATTGCCTGATACAGCTTTCTCCCAGTTTGATTGGGTTTTGTTAAATTCGCCCATCTCTCCTGTGTGATTAGCAAAGAATGTTGTTAAAATTAAATTGTGGTAACTAATGTTATCATTATGGGAAAGAAAAGCTTATAATCATGCAAATGGTTAACAGAAACAAAAAGATCGTGGAATTACTGCAGGAAATGAATAGACAGCTCAAAACCAACTTAAAAAAGTGTTAGCCAGGCTGTTAATGACAACCACAACCTTAGTGCCCAAATTTTACAATAATTGGATGAACTTAATATGATAGAAAGAATTGGCCATAGGTTATCAAGCCATGGACAACCGCGGAGTCACCAATGAATGGGTTCAAAAGATGAATCGCCTCAGGGAGGAGTTTAATCTAGCCATGTAACTCCAAGAGACATTAATAATCAGTCTAAGGCAGTCAAGGCACTTGACCAATGCACCAAAGTGAAATTGTAATGGCTGCACAGCATTTATGGGAGCAACATAAGACTAATTACCACCTCCTGCCTGAGTTGCAACAAAACATAAAATAACAAACAGATATGCAGCAAGATATCATAGAATAAGAAGGTTAATCCTGACGCTCCTAAAAAAAGTGAAGATATCCTTGAGTACAATGAGCTATGAAATCATGTTCACAGATATCTTAACATGGAGACTGCCAACAAGAGTGAATTGGAGTACTTGAAAGCCAGAGTGTGTGACATAGGAAGAATCCCTATGGAGTTGTAATAGTTCAAGATGCAATGTTTTTAGGAATAGCAATATAACATATGGGAGTTTCAAATTGAAGAAGAGTGCAGGATGTTAGATGTTGATGCCCATATCAAAATGTGTCTCCAGCTCATTCAAAGCAAATTGAGGAAGAACCCAAGAAGGTGAGGTTACTGAAGGACCAATGCATCACCATGCACATTTTGTATCACCATATTTGTTCTCTTTTCCCCCTTCAGAGGAGACCTAAGGCCCTAAACAGGATCAAACTCATGCTACTAACCCAGGACCACAGGTTAGAGTTGCACAAATGACATCCAAATCAGAAAGTTTCTATCCAGGATTATAGTGATTTAATCAGTTAATCTTCCTAACTTTACCAAGCATGGGAGTGTGCTGTTGTACTTGGAAATGTTCAATATGAATTAGAATGAAGAAAATGATCTTTTCAAAGCCACTAATATGATTAACTGTTTAAATGCCCAAAGTCAAGATCTGAACAAGCCTTAATTACCTGAGGAACATTAACCTTCTCTGATATGGTAAACGAGCTTTTATGAGAGCTCAGAAGTCTTAAATGTATGTCTACTTTGAAGTCTGAGCTTATACCATTCAGAGCAAGAAGAATGAGACATTACTAAGTTTACTGACTATTTTACCACTAGGACCAGGTATTGCTGGGGGCTAAAGCCAAGATGGACTTTGGCGTAAAGATTGTGCTTCAAAATTGCCACAAAGAATTATCTAGAGTTAACTGCTCTCAGCTTCACGCACTTGTAAAAGACTTTTTACACCATCTATGATCAAATACCTGAAGGGGTGAAAAGTTTTGCTTGAGCAGCCTGATGTGGAAGCATAATCCAGCTGACCTCACAAGTTAATAATGGCAAAGGGACCCTAGAGAGCTTCCCTCTCTGTTGAGGGAACTTAGGAAATTGCCGCAATTTAGCTGAAATAAGTTGCTAGAACTTCAAATCTAAGGGACATTACTTGTCCTCATACCCTAAATGACGCCCTGGGGTGAACCTTGTGAGGTCTCAAGGGGATGACAGTGAGGAAAAAGACCCTTGCAGTATAAGGGGGACGCTCTAGTGTTAGTTATATTCTAGTTCTGTCCCAAACTCAGGAGGAAGATGGTAGTCATCTTCATAAATCAAAAACCTGATCAAAGCATTCTCATGTTGTCATCCATCACCAGAAGTCAACAAGCGGCCATGGAACAAGAGGGAGAAGAAGTTGTCTCTAAACATTATGCTACCCCAATTGCTGAGCATAATCAATTCAGAGATACCAACGAGTCTAATATCCATCTACTAAAACGAGTCAAAGTCGCCTTACCAACTGAGAATTTAAATACCCACTTCCCCTGATATGGGGGAACAGATCAAAGCTATGATTAATCAAGTCGATTCCCCCTCTATACTTGCAGTTAATTGGATTTCACATTACTTTTCCTATTGTATTTATATTTATTCAAGGTAAGCTGACCAGGGGATGGACATTACTGAGACTAAAATTAAAGCTAAAAACTAACGTAACTAATTTGTTGAGACAAAACGCCAAAATGAGCATATTGAGTGAAACACTTTGAACAAAACAACCAACCAGGTGGGCAGCGGAAACTGCTTATCCCTCCATGGTGGAAGGGGAGGGGGATCGGGGGCTCATCTTTGGCAGCTTCTTCCTCCCATTGTAGAGTATGTGTCAAGGCAGACAGTAAGGGTGTTGGGGCATCTGCGGTATGTGGTTCAATATTGCTAATAAGTGGTATTTCATGGAAATTGCCAGCTAGGAAAATGGTGCTGATATATTTGGCTAAAGCTTTTCAGCTTTAATGCGAGCGTCTGGAACTTTATTGAATGTGGCGATGCTGGTTTAAGTAATCTTAGCTTTCAGGCTCTATGCTACAGTTACCACATTCTGGATAGCATCGTTAACATTTTTGTGTAACTGTTCCACTGTGATTTTACTCTTTTGAGTAAGACTTTTTGGGATAACAGGAGGTGGAATTCCAACTGTGAGCATCGCCACTGATTTGGCGACGGCTTTATGAAGGGGACGACAATCTGGCGTTGCAGCTGCTTTGACTGCAAGCTGTTGATCACTGAAAAATGATTCAGCATTTGGCTGTGGGGTATATAGTTGAGGGGGGTATTTGGCATCCCATTATGCATTAATTAACCAATCAATTTGCAGAGATGGTTCTTCAATGAGCTTACCTGATTCGTCAATCTCAGTCAATAACTCCCATGGGTTTTGGTTGAATTGAATTAAGAATAGGCATATGGTTGAGGTTTGGTTGATTTGTTGGAGGAAGCATGTGATCAAACTGGGATCCAATTGAATGTTTGATTGGAGGGATCATGTGTGGCATTGGGGCGAGGAGGAGGCTTATTAGTGCTGAAGGTGCAGCTGCAGCTTCTGGTTTTGGGTGAGGGGGGGGGAGGTAGAATTGTGCCCCATGCTGGAACTTTTATAGGGTGGGTGGCAGATTGGAGGTCAGCAGATGAGTAGTCCAATCCATCGGAAGTGGCTAAGGAGGAGCACTTGCATTTTGTGTGGTCCAACTCAAAACATGACAGATAGATCGTCCATCCGCCCTTGATGCGGGCCAAAATAGGATGGTTGGGCGCTGAAGGAATTACGGTGCAAGGGGGAATTGACATGGCAATTTTACTAAATTCAGGGCTGATTGTGGCATACGCCTGAGGCCTAGCAAGTCATGTGGCCCCATTTGTGACCACAAATTGTAAGATGGAGTTGGAGCCATAGGCTGCCATACCGTCCATCAGCTCCTGGTGGAGCACTGCAGGGGGAGGTGGGTGGGCAAACCAGCAAGCTGGACCACCAAAGTGGTGTCAGCTGGGAGCCAGGTAAGAGTTGTGGGAAGAGGGGTGCCCTGGAATTCCAGGGGAACAGTTGCTGTAGTGGCGGAGTCAGCTTCACAGGTGAAGCCAAGGTTGAAATACCCTTATAGGGGCGAAATCTATGAATCTGGAGGGTGTCATCACCGCCTGTGCCATTTTGATAATGGCTTGGTCATGGTATGGGAAGAGTTTCCCATATTTGACCCTTAGGTCATAGTGCATGTTGCTCCTGGGGAGCACCAGGGAGCAGCGAGGTAACGCTTGGGTATGAGCAAGGTGGGCGACAAGATCCTTGGGAGGAACAAATTGTCACATGGGTTTGGAATGACCGGGTGAACCAGCCTAAGCACATTTTCCTGCTAGATGGAAAATGGAGGGGGGAGTTTCACCGCTGCCCCACACTGGAGCAGCCAGCAGAGAATCTGAGGACATTGGAGCGAAACTACAATGGGCGATTAAGATTTACTTTATTTATTTGTGTAATTTTACTCAGAAAGTTACACCTAGCGGAAAGAGAGTTACTTTCCCTATAGCAATTGTATCGAAATATGTGTAAACAAAGTTCTGGTGTGAGCCATTGTAGACAGCGGCACACTTGTGAATGTAATATTCACTCTGTTCACAAAACAATTAAGATTAGCTCCCAATGTAGCTCACCATCAACAATACTGAGCAGCTGGTTCTAAGAGTACCACAGGAAAAGGGGCGTATAGCGTGTTACTAAAGAAATTTGCTCTTTGCAGGTTAGTGCACCTGCTATTGTGCTTCTTAATGATAACTACCAATTCTTGTGAGTGCTAGCTCTCTTAACTTTTTTGAGGCCAAATTTAAACTATGCGGAGAACACTTTCACTATTCTTTATAAAATATTACTCCTTCACTATTTGAGTGATAAACAGACTTTCTCTAACTCATAGGAATAAACTTAGATTGTGGTCTTTAATGATAGTGTAGTCGCAGTACAATTACAAGTAGGTCACAGAAGTTCTCTTCCTTCTTCCAACATTCCTGAGAATAAAGTCATTCCCATTAAAGCCTCAAAGATTGTGTTATATAATCTGGAGAATGCATGAGGTGTCCACCAGGATGAGTTAGGATTTACCTTTTAATTTTAGGAGAAATTTATTACCCATAGCAATGGTCAAGGGCTGAGACTTTTGTGGCTCCTGGAGTAATCTCATCTGGACATCAGGAGATCTGTGTATTGCTCGCCAACCTAACTGCCTCTAAAATATTTGTCAAGAGAGGGCAGAAGTCTCATTAATGCATGTTAGATTATGGTGGTTGACCCAAAAATAAACCCTTCAAATAACCAACAGATTGATCCAATTATCCTCCTAATGCGCAAGCTAATACTCTAAATAAAGTTTATTGCAATAACATGGCTCATGCCAATTATCACAACATTAAATTATAGTATACAAAGCTCTGGACAACTACACTCGCATATTCAGGCAGATTATCTCTGCAACTACATGGCTCAGGATGATCAGCTTAATGTCAATTTAATCCATTTATTCTATCAAAAGCTTGGGACGAATACACTCGCAAATTTGGGCCAATTATTACTTCACCAAACCTTGGCAATTAGTTCCAACTAATTGGGACTAATATTATTATTCAGCATAAGAAGTTGTTCTGGGATCAATCTGGAGATAATGTCTAAAAGTCTCATGTACAAATAGATGAACAAAATGTAATCCATTTCCACCCTAGGGCAGAATTTTGTATTTTGGTAAACGTAACTGGCACAATAGCACTTGAACATGGACTGCCTAAATGGGAGTACCTAGTGCTATCAAGAGGGCCAGTCTTCCCCAATTAGGAGTCGTTCCCATCAGCTGTATAATGAAAAAATATTTTGAGCTAGTCCTAAAATTTTTTTGTATGTCAATATATGTGTAATTGGCATGATAGCACTTGCACATGGACTTCCCAAATGGGAGTACCTAGTGCTATAAAGTGAGTCCTGATGACATCCCAATTAAGGGTATGTCATTTATTAAAATGAAACAAAAACTTTTTTAGAATTAGTATTTCATCAGCAGTATGACAAAACTCATTTTGAGATGATCCTAGGACAATTTTTCAAGCTTTTTGTTACAGTTTTTGTCCCTAAAATCCTCCCAAATATGAGAGTATTTTGTCACCAATAAACTTAGTAATAGGTCTCAGTAATATCAGTTCAAGGGCCAAACTGAGGTGGAAAATAATCTGTTGAGATTGCATCCTTGAATGTGGCCAGGAGATGCCCTAGAGGTATAGATATCGGTGCCTGACCTAATGAATAATTATCAAATAATTTATTGTTAATAAAGAATTATTTTATTTAATCTTCTTTACAGTTTGTATCTTAAGTCTCTTTTGTAGAGTGTCAGCAAGCTGGATCTTAGGATCCAAAGTTTGTATCTTTGCCTTCCTCAATTGAAGTTCCTGATTACAGAGGGAAAATCAAGCCCAAACTCGGCCAGAAGAGTGGGGCCACCTTAATATGCCTAGTGAGTTTCTGAATGGTCAAAATACTGTAAGCCACTGGAAAAATCGAGGATCTTTTTGCCATTCTTTAGCCCAGTTAATCATGCAGGATTTTAATTATTAAGCGAGTGATCCTCAGAATTTAACAATGCGACACAATCCACTGGAAGAAATTCAATAAGTACATGATTATGAAATTTTAACAGAGTTTGGCTTATCTGAGCTGCAACTACCACATTGTGCAGTCATTATCAAAAGCAACTTAATGGACTAACTGAGGATCAGAAATACCTAGTGTTGGCCCCCATAATATAGTATGCATTAGTATGTGCATTATATAACTATGACCTCATATGTGCTGTGGATATTGAGCACCATATTTGGCACTGGAAATGCAAACCTCAATTTGATTGCAGCCTATATAGAGAAATAAGGCCATTGATAAAGAGATGGAAAGGGAGTTTGAGAAGCTCATACATCAAGGAATGGTCATCCCCTTGCACAGACCATGGGACAGTTTGGTGCTCATAGTTAAAAAAAAGTGGCTCTAATAAAGTCGCATCAATGACAAAAATATGAATAAATTATTTAAAATGGATTCTTATTCTTATTCTTAAATAGATGCCAACTTGGATTAGTTAAGAGGAGCTAAATATTTTAATGCATTAGATTTCATTAGCAGATACTGGAAGATTGACCAGCCTCATTAAAACCAAGGAATGTGTGCATATATTACCTCTCAAGAGCGTTTCACAAACTCTAATGCCACAGGGACTGTGAAAAGCACAGAACACCTTCCAGTGGGTGTTGGACATTATCATGGGAGATTCTTAGATGAGGTGCAGTTTATTTTATCAAAACAATATAAACTTTTTCTCAAAAACTTTTACTTAGCATATAGAGTATCTGGAAAAGGTCTTTTGAGGTTGGCATGAGCTCAGATAAAAATAAAGACTAGCAAGTATTAGTTTTCTAAGTCACAAATGGAATATCTGAAGCACATTTTCAACACTCAAGGAATGTAGCCATGACCTTGAATTCTTGGAGCCATCACTTACATGAAAGGTACTGAAAGTAAGCAAAATATTCAATATTTCTCAGAATGGTTAAATTACTACTAATTCATACTGGGATTTGCACACCTCGCCAAAATTTTCTTCCATTATTACTTTGATGAGGAATCACCTTCCAATGGTCACAAGAATGCAATATTTCTTCAAACCAGCTGTGGATAGCTTTGACAAAGGTTTCCATTATGTGATACCCTAATTTTGAGCATCCTTTAAAAGTGTAATCTGATGAATCTCTCACAGGTATAGTAGCTGTACTCTCCTAGATAAGGGATGACGTGGAGGAGAGCCTAGTAACCTTCTGAAGTCACGCATTAGATAAGCACGAGTACAAATACAAGATAATTGAGTGAGAATTCTTAGCTGTAATATACACTTATAAAAAGACTTGAGTCTACATACTTGGGACTAAGTTCAAGATAGACACTTACCATGCTTCTTTGAAATGATATATCATCTCAGGGACTTGAAGGTTGATTAGTATGATAAGCATTAAAACTAAAGGACTATGACCATAATATTATTTGACATTCAGAACACACCCATTTGAACGCTGATGGGCTATTAAGACCACCAATCAGCAGCACTCACACCCTTTGCAGATTAGCTCTTCATAAAAATGAAAGCAAAGTATTACGTCAACTTGCTCAATAGTTGAGGAGATGGACACCGCCGGAACATTGATGAAAAAACCCACAATTATACCTCCTTATGTCACATGTCGCTGATGCCCCAACCCCTATAAAGTCTGCCATGGTCTGAAAGCTAAAGCGGTCGTCAGACAAAAGTTTCCCCAAAACGTCCTCGCCATCTGATATAGCTTCCTAGGCTGAAAACTTAGGGGCTATATTAGGAATTTTTTAATTACAAAAATCCCTTTGTTTGACTCATTCACAAATAAAGATGCATGGCAGTTCCCCCTTTTGGTTGGAACTACTAGTGCTAAAAAAGAAATCAAAGAATTACGCTGAAAAAATCTATTATTTGCCACTCCTTGGATCAGCTTGTAAGGAAACTGGGATTCAAGATGGGCATTTATGCAATTTTTGGAGAATAACTGGATAT
This sequence comes from Massospora cicadina, assembly GCA_022478985.1. NCBI lineage: Eukaryota > Fungi > Entomophthoromycota > Entomophthoromycetes > Entomophthorales > Entomophthoraceae > Massospora > Massospora cicadina. Next base: position 199,909 of record JAKSZP010000087.1, on the reverse strand, counting down.
TATACTCTAAACTTTTTCAGATAAAGAGATAATCGTGTGAGCTCATCATTCCACAAGGCATGGGGCTTCCTGAAGAACCTAAAACTAATACAACAAGGGTCATATTTGAGCCCTTAAGATTTAACATTCAGGAGATGTTAAAGAAGTGTCAAAAATGTTAAGCTGACCAGCCTTATAAGCCCACAAAATTTTCCAATTTAGGCTAGCTAATTGAGCCTATCACACAGTGTCTATTGATATTCTAGGACCTTTTTCAGTTAGCATTCTTATCTTGAGATATATCATATTAGCCATCTTTTATATCACTAATTTGGTTGAGGCTTAACTCTTTAAGGATCTTGGAGCGATATCAATTGCAAAGCTTATAATGTAACAAATAATACACTCCAGCATAGTTGTCTGAAAGTTATCCTCATGGACAAAACAGCAAATTTAACTCTCAAGTAATTCACAAGCTAAATTAGCCAGTGGGAATCCGCGGAGTTCTTACTGTCTTATCACCCTGAGACAAACAGAATGGTTGAAGGTGCCAAGTGTACCTTAGGACAAGCTCAATGGTTTTTTGCCAACTCTCCATCTAATTGGGCATTTATGTGGACTCATCTTTTTTTGCATAAAATATTAGTTACCACATTGGTACAGGATATCTACCCTTCCAGATTTTATATGGTCGATAAACTGTATTACTGCTCTTGTTACACTCCACAATTATCAATGATGATGAAATTTGGCCATTAAAATATTTTAACTGACTGGTGGAATCCATAATTGAGATTCAAACTGAGGCCTATGGAGCAGCCCTAACCCAAAGAATCTAAGAAGGACAAGGATGACTTGCATAGGTTCACCATGGTAAACTTTGCAGTCAGCGTTTGAGCCACATATTAAGATACTCATAGTTTTGGTTGATGCATAAGTTGGCTCCCTTATGAAAAGGACCTTTTTTGTATTTAACTGAGTCACTGTTGAAGCGTACACTATTCATTGCTTCATAGATGGATGAATAGCCATTTGTGTTAATGACATGTGTTGGGTAGTTGATATGACTGGATAATATGCTAGCCATACTGGCAGATCAGAGGGGGAATTGATTTAATTTATTGCGAGGAAGGCCGACCAGGGGATGGACACTTTCGAATTTTGACCCAAAAGAAACGAAACTTAGTAAAAGGGAAGGCACCCCAGAGAAGCGATGCTATCTCTTGTTGCCAGCGGGAACGCCACTATGGGGAGGGGAGGGGACGTGTAAAGGGGCCGTAGCCACTATTGAACATGTGTGAAGGAAAGAATCTGATTTGATGAACTGAACTGGGAACCAGGAGGAGACCAACTGACGGTAACGTGGTGGGAGGTACCCAAACATCCACGCCTGGAAGTGGTCCACCAAATGGGACCAGAATCGGTGGACAGCCTGGGAAGGTGGGGTGGAGCCTGCTATGGCATCCAAGACAAACGTGTGGATAGTCCACATGGCGATTGCTACCACTAGAGCACGAAGGGAGGGTGGAAGGGGAGATGCCATGGATATAGTAAGCATATCTCTTGACAGACTGAAGGGATGTGTTAGATCCTAGCCAAACAGACGTTGGACTTCGCGCCATATCACTTTAGAGGTAGGACACTTCTCCAGGCGGTGGATTAGCGTTCCATAGTGGCCACACATGACGCAGTATGAGTGTAAAGCATTAGAGCGCTCAGCCGTTTGGTACACTCGCCTCATGCAGCGCCACACATGGTAACGGATTTGAGGCTGCAACAGAGGATGGTGTGCGTATTTCCAGATGGTTTTTTGGGTCTCAATGGAGTAAGGGATGTCCATCATGTCCAGGTAGTCCACCTTGGATAGGACATGGGGCCGCGTGAATATCACGCCATCTTGAATGGGTAGCCCCTGTACCTCTTTTGTGAACTGTGGAGAGGGGCGGCCTCTTTGGCTGTGTGTCCGCTAATACAAATTCTCCACTAAACGCTCCACATGGAGAGGAGAATTCGTTTGTAGTGGGTTTTAGTACCGTGAGGACCTGTGGCCGATGGGTGGGACGCCAGGTACTTCATCAAGGAGTGAGGGTTCAATGGATTGTTAAGGCCCAAGGCTTGGGAGAAGTAGGAGCAGGCCGCGCGGGACCAGTGTTGGGAGGGGAGCGTAGGGGCGGTGACAGCCGCAATCCAGGTGCCCAGGATCTTGGCAGCATGGGCTTTGAAGTCAAGCAGGCCCATGCCACCATGATGATAAGGGCCAAACATGACTTCTAATCTTACTGGTGGAGGGCGGCCTGACCAAAGCCATCCTTGCAGCAGGGCATGCAAGGATTAGAAGAAGCTTGGAGAGAAGGGGATGGCGTGAGCTCCAAACCAGACTTTGGAGAGGAGCATAGAGTTGGCTAAAACAATACTGCTAGTAAGGGAGGTAGGGTGGGCTCTGAGGGAGGCGATGTGCTTCATCACGTTGTCTAGAATATGACTTTCCATTACTGCTGAGGCATACTCACCTCCCTCCACCCACACGCCCAGATGGCGGACAAGCCCTATGGTAGGGCGTGGCACGAAGGGGAGCACAAGTGGGGCGGTGTGGGGTGAGCAGGGAGGGCGAGCACGTGTGCGAGAAGATGGGCTGGGCCGGGCTGGGCACTGGTCACTGGGGCCCAGCATGCTTGATACCGACCATGGAGGATGATTTTGGTTTTGGAAGCATTCAGTGCAGCATTACTTACCTGGAATATTCCTGGATGAGAGCATCAAGCGCGTAAGTCTTTATTAAAAGACACCCCAACCACACAGTCATCTGCAAACGCCATCATCTTGACTGGGGCTTGGCCTGGTACATGGACCCCAGTGAGGTGGGCATTCACGTTACGAAGTAGTGGGTCAAGGCTGAAGTTTTATAAGATTGGGCTCAGGGGGTCCCCTTGTCATAAGCCCCTTTGAGGGCAGACTACTTCCGTTAGGAAGCCAGGGCCACGCACTGCCATTGTTGAAGATTCCATGAGCAGCATTACCCAGTTGATGAAGCGAGGGGGTAAGCGGAATTGATGGAGGCAAGCCCTGAGGTATTCCCAGTTTACTCTATCATAGGCCTTCTGTTGGTCCAAAAATACAAGTGCCCCAGAGCTGTGGACTGGCATGCGTTAGCCACAGAGTGTATGTTGTCCCAAATTGTTCTTCGGGCTTGAAACCGAATTGTTCTGGGGAGATGGTAGCAGATGCTACAATCCCTAAACTATTAGCCATTATTTTTGTTAAAATTTTTGTATCCATGTTAGTTAAAGAAATGGGGCGCCAGTTGGCTAAGTCTAGCTTGTCCCCTTTCTTGAAGAGTGTGACAGTGAAGGCCTCTTGACCTCCTGGTAGAAGGCGCTTTTCCAGAAGGCTCTGGTTAAGGGAGGCAAGAAGCAGTGGGGATATATATTTGAAATATTTTTTGTAGAACTCATATGGAATGCCATCTGGGCTAGGCATTTCAGATTTGGTGCACCGTGGATGGCTATCCAGAGTTCATTCAGAGTAATCAAATTTATTAAATCTGGGTATCGAAAAACAGTGCAGATGTGGGTGCAGTCAAAAAATTTCGCCACTTCAGCCAGCTGAAATGGATCAGATTGGTACAACATGGAGTAATACTTTTATGTTTTGATTGCCCCTTTGACTGGCGTATCCGTGATGGAATCATCCAATCTCCACACCTGTGTGCAGGCCACACTCTGGAATAGTGCGATTTTTTTAAAAAAAATATGCGGTGCACTTGTTGCCCTCTGTAATGCGTTTGGCCCTGTACTGAACACAAACCTGATGTTTGTGTTGCCTTTTGAGCGCGTTGAGGTGGGCAGGTGCTTCCGCCCACTTCCAGCCCCATGCAGGGCTATAGCCTGTGGCTGGGATGTTGGATTCCAGGTGTGGCAATTCTTCCAGAGCACGCAAAATGATGGCTGATGTAGCTCGTGAGCATCGGGAGGAGAGGTGGTGAGAGTGGTGGATGGTATCCTCTTTGAAGGCTAACCATGTGGAAATTGGGTCCGCGCAAAATGGTGTAACAAACTCTTTTGCCAAAGTTGCTGATTCCATCCAAGTGAAAAATCCTGGCGACGCAAGTATGGGGGGTGGAGTTTGCAACAATGTGGGACCTTAGCTACTGTGACAGGTAAGTGGTAGGTTATTGAGACCAGCTGGTGGTCAGAGAATTCGATTTTTGTTGTTTGGAAGTGGGAAATGTGAGATCAAAATTCTGCCAGTGTGAGGATAAGGTCGATGTGGATCATGGACCTTAATTGGCTGTTGTGGATGTGGGGGCGCATCATGTTTTTGAGCAGTGGGGCTTGCTGTAGCAGCGCATCTATTAACCCAAGGTGACCTTAAGAATGCGAAGTCTACGTGGCCCTGGGGGGAATGGGAGGAGGAGGGCCAACGGTCTGTGGGTGAGTTTAGCCAACAGTTCATATCACTGACTACAAAAGGGTCAGGGGGTAGTGGAAGGGATTTGACCAACGAGAAAAACTCCCGACGCTCTTGTGCACAGGTTGAGGCATAGATGTTGATGATAGCATGCACCACGTCAGCCCACAAGAAAGTGAAAACTAGGACTCAGCCATTGAGGAAGGATCCAACAATAATAATTTAAATTTTTTTTCCAAACTAGCACCCCACAGTGCTCTGACCAGAAGGATAGGGAAGGGAGGAGCATGGTTTTCCAAGCATCCTCAGAACCTCACGGATAGTGGGACTCCTGGACGGCCAGGATGTCCATGGGTAAATTTTTTTAAAAAACTCAGTTTCCTAGCCCGGGATGGAGAGCCTTGAGTCCGGCGATATTCAACATCCATAAAGTGAAGGTTTCCCCCAACGCACCTTAGGTGCATTGGGGTGGGCACCTGGGCACACTAGCCTCCTCTAGATCCCCATGGGCCTTCACGGCAGCGCGGGTGTTTGAAACACTATTGGTAGTTTTGTTAATTTTAGCAGAAAGATTCGCGTTGGCTTTTGCCTTCACTTTTTGTTTCCCCAACGTCAAATGAATTTTTTGCAGTGCAGATGAGTTCAGTGCACCAACATTTGGGTCAAAAAAAATTTTCAGGTAGGTTGGAAACCAAATCAGTTTCAACTGAAGCTTGGTTGCAAAGGTCAGGTGAGATTGAGTCACCCTTTGGATCCTCAGATTGGGTGGCCCAATTGGCTTGGGCTTCCTAATCTGATTGGTTGAGGGATTCCCAAGTTGCTTCTGCTGCGAAGGTTTTGATGTCCTCCTGGCTTTGGGAGTGTGGGATAGTGGAGGTGACTTTGGCTGCTTCCTTGGCCCTGGCCTTGCAGGCCTGTTTGGCCTTCTTCCACTCTTGAGGGGAGATAGGCTTTAATAGGAGGTAGCAGCCTTGTGCTCCCCATGGGAAAGTTTCTTTGGTGCTGGTGGTTGGTTTGTAGTGCGCCTCTCCGCTGGCCATAGCCGCTGAGGGGTGCTCTTGGAATGTGATGCCCTCCTTGGTGGGTCATGCATATGCCTTATGGCCAAATGTGTCACAGTGGGTGCAGATGGGGGTGCGCTATTTACGGTTACCTGGAAAGGGTGGGTGGTATGCCCATCGAAATTGATATATATGGAGTGTGGGATCTGGGTTAGGTCCTTCACAATCTCCTCAGTTGGAGTCAGATCTGCAATGGCTTTGCTGGTGCACAGGTGTGGCATCAGCGTAAAGCGTTGAATCTCGAAGGATTGTATTTCTCCATATATGGTGAGACCATCTTTCAGGCGCTGCTCCAGAATGGCACGTTTGACTGTAGTGGGCAAAAAGTTGAACGTGAGGAAAATTTGGTTGGATTTTGTCCATCTGGTGCGTTTGGTTTTGACGACCCATTGCCCTTCAGGGAGGTCAATCACTACGTGCACCACAGCAGCTTTGTCTGCTGCCTCCTTGTTTTCAAAACTGAGGTCCAGACAACTGCATGACATGGAGTGAGGTGTGATGTACACTGCGGTTGGGAAAAAAGTGTGCACATCCCCACAAAATTTTTCCCTTAATGCTGTTTGTTGGATGTCCAGAAACACCCAGACTCCATATTCCACCGACAAAAGTGGCTGGGAGTGTGGCGTGTTGATGTATTGGTTGCATCGCGCTTGCCAAGTGAGGATTTCTGGGGAGATAGCGACTGCCAGTTTTTTATTTTTTTCTATTCTGCCAGTTTCTCCGGGGCCTTTTTGCACATTGGAGGTCGCGGGCCTACCACCTGTGCCTCTTACCTTACTTGCCCAACTGCTCCCTAACGTGGGCGCAGAATAATCTCCTATGTGAGATTATCAAACTAGATTCAGAATTGAATTGAATTAAATAGGTTGCAAAAGTGATTACAATGAGAGAGAAAAAATCAGAGGGTGAATTGAGATGAGTCTAAAGATTGATGAAAAGAGGTATACAAATAATAGCTGATTGAAATGTCAACCAATAAGCGAAAAGGGGGAATTATGACGAGATTCGATATAAATGAGAGTTTCTAGTAAAAGGGAAAATGAATAGAAGACTACCAAGCTGAGGATGCATCTGGCTTGGGGAATTGAGTTATAAAGATTCACACGGAGGATTGAGAAGTGGGGCTTCTTTCAGAAATTAGGTTGTTGCAGAGAGGTCTGCAAAAAAGTAAAATAATAAAGGCCAAAATAAAGGGGCAATAGCTCCGTATAAAAGTTTATTAAGTTTTATTAGAATTGGCGATCTTCATATCATCTGATTTGGTTGCTTAGTGGCTAATACCCTGTGCAAACTGACTCGGCGGAATCAAGACTCTACGCCAAGAATTAACAGTGGTGCTCACTTCAGGGGGCCACTGGTAAACTGTAGTTCTTTGACGTTAAAATTTGATGATAAACCCTCATTTGCTATGTCACAATTTGATCAGATTCCACGCGTGTTATGTGGAAGGAGCACATGAGACACCTAATAATGAACCAATACTATTCACTGTAACTGGAATGGGTAATAATGAAGTTATGATCAATCTGCAACTAGAAAACTGCCCTGAGCAGACGCCCAACCAACTAGGACGCTCCACGAATGTAACCTCTCAGCAGCTGCAGAAAATTATGGTGTGGCTGTTACACGGATATCAATTATATGAAGATGAGGCAATGTAGTCTGTCTTGAGTTTGTTTTATACCAATGAGACCAAGAAAATCACTACGCCATGTACATGTCTTATCTGGACATGACTACAACGGGGTTGGCTCACCGCCTTGGTACCCACGGAATTGAGGAGTATCTAGTCGTTTATGTGCAACCATCTATTCAACAGCTACTGCATGTGCTGCCTCGCCACAATATAGAGATTGGGGATGTGATGCTGTTTGCTTTAGTACAGCAAAATGATACTCGCCTCTTGATCAACCACCTCAACACTCTTTTTGGAGGTACAGGGGGCGCTTGGGCAAATGGACTATCATGTTGGGAACATCTGTTATCGATTGGACATGTTGGTACCACAGATAAACCTTGAGTTATCTCAGGTAATAGATGAACTTTTGGCTCGGCATGGCCTTTTGATGGAATGAATTTGGATGTCACAACATTGGGAAATAATAACAAGCGCTTTATGACGGATTTAACTAAATGGGCGGAAGCACTTGAAGCTGTGATTGCTCAGCTTAAGGAAAACATAACACTGATGGAATGGCAAGTGGCGGATCAAGTAAGTTTTGTTTCAGCTGAATTAAACCAACTTCATATTGAATGGAGTAGCCAGCAAACAGCTGATAACGCGCTTATCCTTTGGTCAATGTCCCCCAAATATCTAAGGCTAACCTGTCAGGTTACACAACTAGAAGCTGTTAGCCAGGCTGAGCATTGTCAAGTTTTCCCTCTTCTGATTGGTGAGACATGAGGTTATTCTGACATGCAAGAACGACTTGATAACCTTCAACGGGCCAATGAGGAATTGGTACAGGAACAAGCCGCCCTCCTTAACCAAATAAATGACATTAATCAAGTAAGCGGATAATGCTAGCCAACAGCATACCAACATGCAGAGCATAATTGAAGATGTCCTCTCTTGAATACAAGCAGTGGAGCAGAAGTTGCACGTTGAGTGGGAATATCATTGGGAGTTGCAATATCAGTATGCAAAACTGCGACGGGAATTACAGGATGGACAGTTTAAATGCCATTTGGTTTAAGTGGAGCAGTTTATCAATGAGCATTTTGTGGAGCATGCTGGAGCTGGGGGGAATGGTGCATTTAGTGGCAATTTGGGGTAGAATGCTATGGATCCGCTAACAAATATCCCTCAGGTGCTGAAACATATTCCCCGCATGACTCAACTTCCTTTGAGTTCATTTCAATGAATTCAAGCCTGACCAGCCAGCTGTATGATAGTTCACAAAGGGGTGGTACCCTTAGTCGCTCTGGAGCCAACTCGCCTGATCCTTGCGGCAGGAGCATGGAGCAAGGCAAAGCTGTGAAAATCAAAAAATTACCTTCTTTCAGTAATGACAGTAATCTACACGGTTACTTCAAGCGATTCAAATTCGCCGTGGAAGGGGCTTCTAGTTGGTAGAAAGTGAAACTGTTGATGTCTGCTCTAGATGTGGAAAGCGCCGATCAAGTTACCTGCTACCTTACAAACAGCTCAGCATCCTATGAAGAAGTTAAAGCGATTGTTCTCCAGCTGTTTGGGGGTGCAACCAAGATGGCCCAATGGAAATCCGACTTCCTGACTATACAGTTTCACTAAAATGAGACCCTATAAGATTTTACTGAACGTTTATCAGCGGAAGCATATGTACTACTTGGAGCTAACATTTTATCTACCAAGGATGTCAGTATAGCGATGATGGCAGCCATCAAACCATATCAGGAACTATATAATGCTATGTCTCATGTTTTGGATGAAGTTGCATGATTTATTCGAATTTTAAATACCTTACATTGACTCTCCGCCACAATCAGAGCCCCTAATATAGCCCAAAAACCCTCTGCTGTCTCCGCACCAAACTATTCAGAGTATGGGCCGCAGCGACCAAGCTATCAACCACTGGAACATATTCGCCCATCATACAGATCTGCGAATCCTTTTCAGACTAGGTATGATCTGCCAGTTTGTTCATGACCCTAGAAACATACCATCCATTTTTGCACTGGTCCTTCCGCTGCAAGCTATATACGTGAACCTTTTATGAATACTTGCTTCCAGTGCAGATGAAGAGGGCATTATGCGGGCAACTGCTTTAGCAAACCACAAGTGTATGCGGTGCCAACTGAGGAAATTGAGCAGGGAAAAGCTCGAGTGGAGTAGAGATGGGACGCTCTACCTCTGCTAAGTTCAATTCACTTGTCCCTAACGATTCCCAAGCATCTATTTGGGTAGGATTTGGAACTTATTAGGATGAATTGTTATCCCAACCTCTTCCATCAGATACTCCTGCTTCTGTTTCCAAAAGTAAAAATTTACCCCCAAGCCCCAAGTTCCACCAGGATGTGAAGAAGCCATATGAATGGAAGATCTTGGAACAGAATGGCACATGTAACGTGGATCCCTCAACGGCCGTTGCCTCTTTAGTTGGGGTTAATCTAGCCATTTCAGTGGAGAAAATCGCCAATGAGTGTACTCAGGTTAGCAAAGGCATTTCATCCTTTTTGAATAACACAAAGCCTTTGGATGTACACATAATAAACACTGATGGTTCCTATTATTTAAAATTTACTTATTGTGAATTTTCGTTTAAAACACAAAAATCTGCGCTATCATTGACACAAGAGCCCCTGTGAACATAGTATCTACCTGGTTGGTGGCTAAGCTTCTGCTAAAACTAGATGTGGACCATTGAGTAGTATACAGAATTGCAGGGATGCATAGAACTGTGTCTAAAAGCATATAATACATTGCCTTTACAACTTAGGTCAGTCCAGGATTCCGCTCCAGTGGTGGTTCTGCCAAATAACAACTATGACATGTTAATCGGCGTGGCATTTATGAGGAAATTTGGTGTTGTGATAAATATGGCGGAGGAAACTTTCAATATTTTAGGACTACAGATCCCTGTTTATTTTACCACTTGTGGAATCCCAACTGATCCATTCCGCTCTAGTCAAATCAATCTAGCATACAGCAACAGAGTGATTCCTGTCTGTTATCATTAACTGAAGCAGCGGACCAGGGCTCTCCCCGCCAGATTAATGAGTACAAAGGGATTCCGCTTCAGGCAGCAAGCGCTTTGAGCCTACCGTCTGGACACCACACCAGTGCATAGTAGGGACTGAGCTTGAAATCAATGTCCCTAAAGGGCTTTATGGAGAAATCAGGGCTCCTCAGAAGCACTCATGGGTGGAATCATATGTGGCTCCAGGGCTAATGCCATCTGGGAATGGGGAGGTGAAAGTGCTGCCAGCGAATTTACAAAAGGAGACAATAACAATCCAGCGGCACCAAGTGGTGGCTTACTTACACTTAGTTCCTATAGAGGAAGTTTGCTGTATTCTTTATTTCAGCTCCTGGGAGGATCTCAGACTACCAGCAAGCTCTCCGTTCAGCATATTGACCATGGTTTCATGGGGAGCACTTACTGGATTATCAGCGGAACAGCAAGAAAAGGCTATGGCGTTACTTAAAAGTATTGAAATATTTTTGCACATGACAATTATGGTTTGGGGTGCGCTCAAGGGGTGGTACATCAGATAAATATGGGGGATAACCCTGCCATTTTATCATGACCTATTAGACATACCAAAGCAGCGGAAGAGTTTGTCTCCAATGAGGTGGATAAACCTATCATGTAGGGGATGCTAGAGCCATCAAACAGTCAGTGGGCATCACCGGTGCTCATTGTAAAGAAAAAGATGGCCAAATTGAGTGGTTATTGACTATTATAAACTAAATAAAGTAACAAGAAAAAATTCTTACCCTCTTCCATGGATTTTTGATGCGTTGGACTGATTGTGAGGGGCAGATTATTTTTTCGCCATGGATCTGATCTTGGGGTACTGGCAGATCGAATTGCCATCAGTGGAATGGGAGAGTGCGCTATCATCACTTTGAGAGGGTTATCAAAGCCAACTTGCATGCCACAAGGGCTGTGCAACGCCCAGGTTACGTTCCAGCGTGCCATGGATACTTTCTAGTTGATTTAAAGCTGTCCTTCATCTTAGTTTACCTCAATGATAACTTTGTGTTCTCGCAGATGTTTACTGAGCACCTTGCCATTTGGAACAAGTGTTTTGGCGCCTCGCTGCCTCCAAAATCAAAATTAAGCTTTGGAAGTGCCATTCTATTTAAAGAACAATTGGAGTACCTTGGGTTCGTCATGGATTCAAATGGGCTTAAACAGCAGCTGGCTAAGGTGGAAACAATAAGCAATATGACTCGCCCAAGTAGTAAGCAGGACATTAAAGTGTTTCTGGGGATGGTCGGGTACTCCAATGGTTCATTCCCAATTTCAGTTGCATTAAGGCCCCACTTTTCGAGTTGTTAAAGAAAAATTCTTCTTTCAATTGGATGGAATGATGCCATAATGCTTTCAATGTGCTGTGAACTGCATTAGCAAGTGCATCCATTTTTAAATATCACAACTTTGACAAACAGTCATAATGCAAACAGATGTATCCCACTCCGCTATAGGTGTAGTATTATCTCAGAAGGACAACGATGGCGTAGAGCATCCTGCCACATTTTGTAGTCGAAGCTTGAACTGTCACAAACGGAACTACGCCATTACCAAGTGGGAGTGTTTAGCGGTGATCTACGCTTACAAACAGTTTTAGGTATATCAACATATGGTAAGATTCCAAGTATTAAAAGACTAAGCTTCCTTGCGTTGGCTGCAGAATCTGAGTGAACTGGAAGAGTGGCTTGCACGTTGGGCACTGAAGCTCCAGGCGTACAATTTCAATATTATACACTATCCAGAAGCAAAACATCAAAATGTGGATTGTCTTTCCCAGCTGCCAACAGTTGCTATCACAGCGGATTTAGCTGACATAGTGTATGAGAAGATGTTGGTGAACAAATACCAGGATGAGCCGCTGCAGGTGATCAAGGTATTAGATGGACTCAGGGCAGATATTTCCTATGTGGGGAAGAACTATATAAGCAGATCAGAGACTCTACGCTAAGTTTCCCTAAACCTTTGGCTAGACCTGTGATTATTATGGATACTCATCGGACTGTAGGTCATGGAGGATTGCGGAAAACGCTGGAGTTTTCGTGATCCCAATACTACTGGGAGAGCATGCTTTATGAAATATTGGAAATGGTTAGTTGTTGCCATTAGTGTCAAGCAGAAAAACCATTCAACAAGAAGACCACATACCAGCTGGTTAAACACCAGTTCTCCAGACACACTGTTTCCATTGATGTAGTGGGACTTCTTCCAACTGGCGCCAATTGATCCAAGTATATAATCGTCGCCATCACTCATTTGAATCAATGGGTGGAGGCCAAGGCCATTAATGACTTGGGCGCGGTCATTACTGATGATTTTATTAAGGAGTGTGTTATACAGCAACACGGCTGCCCACAATTCATTTAACAGATAATGGAACCAATTTCACTTTGCACATTCTGCCAAAGTTGAACGAGTTGATGGCGATCTGCGTGATTTTGACCACCCCATATCATCCAAAATCAAATGGAATGATGGAGCAGTTCAACAGAACCCTAGTGAACATACTCCATAATTTGGTAAAGGATCACCCTTGGAATGGAGTGCCCTTCTACCTACAACTATATTCACATATAATATCAGCTATCATTTATCCACTGGTAAGAGCCCGTTCCAACTGCTGTATGGTTGACATCTGGCTCTGCCTGCCTTGCTTTACTTGTGTGTAGAGGATACTGGTGGGGTGGACCCACAGAGATTTTTGAAGACTATTAAGGATACATTGATTAAGCTGCAAATTGAAGCCTACTCTACCAGTTTGGCCAAGAAGATTAGCAATCAGGCAGCCAATCAGAAGAGATGAAGCAGACTTCAGTTTTTTGCTGTAGGGGACCATGTTTTATTCCATGACCAGCACGGATTTAAGAGGAAAAACAAGCTCTCCAGCATCTGGGTTGGGCCATTTGAGATAATCAAGAAGACTGACATGCATGTCTACACCATCAAGGAACCCACGGAAGGTCAGATCATCAACCGAGTCACATGAAGTTCCTTTGAACATACAAACAGTAAGAGTATATTGTCCAGTCAAAGGGGGATAATGTCAGGAAGTTGATATGACTGGACAATACACTAACCATACCAGCGGATCAGAGGGGAATTGAGACGAGTCTCAATATTTATGAAAAGAGGTATACAAATAATAGCTGATTGAAATGTCAATTGTTAAGCGAAAAGGGGCGAATTATGATGAGATTCAATAAAAATGAGAGTTTCTAGTAAAAGGGAAAATGAATAGAAAACTACCAGGCTGAGGATGCATTTGGCTTGGGGGAATCGAGATATAAAGAGAAACATGGAGGATTGAGAAGGGGGCTTCTTTAGGTAATTAGGTTGTTGCAGAGAGGTCAGCAAATTAGTGAAATAATAAAGGTCGAAATTAGGGGCATTAGCTCCATTAAAAGTTATTAAGCTTTATTAGAATCGGCGATCTTCATATCATCCAATTTGATTGCTCAGTGTCTTATACCTTGTGAAAGCTGACTCGGCGGAATAAGGACTTTATTCCAAGAATTAACACCAAGTTTTTATGACCTATTATAAACCTGACAACTCTCTGACTAAAGATCAGGTGGATAATCAAGTCGAGGGGGAAGTGTTATAAATCAATTGACTTGATTTCTATTTTAAATCATTATCATAACAAGATCTTAACTCTGTTATTAGATCTTACTATAATGGATTGTAGTGAAGTTAACTCCATGACTTCCCATTTGAACTACCCCTAGCAAATCATTCCTTTTCACAATACAATTATACAATAGTTACTGATCCTATTGACTATAGCACTAATTCATCTAAAATGAAGTAATTCAACTATTAAATTTTTTGCTTACTCTAATTAAAAAATAACTTTTTTTGTCAGATTTTGGCATTTAATTGTGTAGATCTATACTGTAGTCTTATCTATACTAAGATTAATAACCTTACCACGTAGTATGCTATACAGTAGAACTAGAGTTAAATTGACCAACCATAAAATGTGCAAGTAGCGAGTAAAGGGACCTCTTACTAAACCACCAAAAGCAGAACCCTTATGTATGATGGTATTCCGAAGAGTTCAAGCTAGATGGTTAGAAGTGAGCTTTCATCATGAAGAATAAACATAGCTTAAGTACTTGGTGTCATGGAATTGTACCCAGCGTATGAGAAAGCTGGGTCCATTTCAGATAATGTAAAGACTGTCAAAAAGTCATTTACAGAAGTTCATAATGCTCACCCAGAATCTCCAACTTCACTCACACCCAAGCAGCTGCTATTTTAGAAATAAAGATCACAACCACTCATAAGAAGGAAACTTTAAATAAAGTCTCTGAAGGGGAAGTGGACCCTGTCCTTTTGAGAAATGTTAGTGCAAGGTCGCAGGCTCCAGCATCAGTTATACATAACATTAGAACTTTTTAGAACAAAGTTGAGTGCTATTTCCAGAGCTAACTGTTTCTCAGAGAATTGATCTAATACAAACACTACTAAAGGATGGATAGCTGCTGTTCCACCTTGGTTTTTCCTCCCAGCTTAAGAATTACCCCTAAAGATAAACCCATTAATGTAGCTGAATATGCAGAGAATTATGTACAGAAAATATGTCAGCCTTGGTTAGAATTTATAATTTAATCAAACCCAGAATAACAGCCACAGTTTTGCCGCTCAAACAGACAGCTCAATTTGGAGCCTCTTCTATTGTAAAAAATTGATACCTTGGAGAACATAAGTAACAATAATTTGATAAATGAGAGTCAAATGAGAAAAAAGCAAATGTGTTAGGAGAGTGTCTATAACTCTCCAATTCCCAGCAGGGCAGTGCTTGGTGCACAAGACCAACGCCAGGGAACTAACCATTAAAATCAAATTTAATTATTGCCCAGCAGAGGGTGCTTAAGCAATAATAATTTAGGCAGAGAAATGCTAGAATTAACCAGCCAAAATTGTCATGGTGCACATGGAGGGAAGGGGTAAATGACCCAGGTTGGAGGGTACCTGGGCAGACCAAGGGTGCGCGAGGTGAGAGTCGGATTGTGTTTATGATGGCAAGGTTAATGAAGTGCGAGACCTCCTTGAAGAGGTTTGCATACAGGGTTGTTAAAAAAGCATATAATAGAACGGTATATGGGGTAAAGGTTTATTTGGGAAGTCGACCAACAAGAAATGTTGGTCAGGGGAAAAAGTATTTAAGCTCAGATAGGTAAATTGGGGTTATGCTGCAGTAGCCCAAGCAGCGACTCGCCAATAGGGCGATACTTCCATCAAAGTAAGTACAATAGACCAAAATTAACTTCACTTGAGTTATTAAATGAAGTTGAATTTGACCTGAGCGCATTATCTCATAGCAGGAACGGGTTTTGAACCCTTGTTCCAAAACTAAGCAAACCAAACCATCCGCCTTAATTTAGTAGATAGTTCGTTTTTACCGCTTGGTAGACATCAGGGGCTGGGCGTTTGGCGCACCACTGGTCCCAACCTGGGCATATTTTGCCCGGACCCAGCGTTGGTCCAGGGTGTTCTTCAGGTCAGGAAGGGCCTGCAACCTCACCTTCAGGGCCTCCAGATACCCAGCCTTGTCTTTGGGGTTAACCCCCACTATTATTTTTTTTAGTACTAGATGGTAACCCCCACTATTATGTCATGTTCACATGACAAAATAAATAACCAGAAACAGGAATCAATTTCATCATTAAAATACTGGATTAATAAACCAAATTCACCCATTTTAAAACTTACTGTAACAATTTAAGAATCATGCAGGGATCTTAACTGATACTAAAATAATCATAATTCAATAAAATATGTTTTTGATTACCTGTAAAAATTAAAAAATAATTTGTTTGTTACCATTAAGCATCACTTTTAAAAATCAACATAAAGAGAAAAATTAATAAAATTAGGGACCTCAAACTGCAAATCACCAGTTCTACCTCAATGCCTTGGCCCCGCCACCTGTTGCTCAAGAGTGGGCAGTGGCGACACCCCATTTAGCTTTTCACACCACACGGAAATGTGTTCATTCTAGTTTTTATGTCTAAATTATCCAAACTGCTGTCATTTCCCTCCCAGTGGATTAGTGTACCACCTTGTGCGCGCACACCCAATATGACCCCACCCTCTCACCCTCCCTCAATCTAATATCCAATTTTGCCTTTGGGTTGACTATGTGAATTATCTATATAACCAACAAGCCATTATTAAAGCTTAACACCACCGCTTTTGAACCTTTTTGTTCATTAACTTCCACCCTTTTCAAGGGCTTATTTGACATTAGTCCGCCCTCTGAAGATGATGCTGCTGCAGTGGCCGTGGCCAAAATTATATACAAAAATACTCTAATCCTTACAACTTGTACTTACATACCCATCAATAACACAGTGGTGATTATTTAATGCCAGCCTCCCATATCACCTTCTACCCTCATATGTATATAAATATTTAAAGTTGGGGCTGTCAGCCTAAGGCTCAAACCCATCCTCCAAATCTCTACCCTAGTGGTGACAAGTGCCTTGCAGCTTCCTGTGCTAAACTACTATCACCCCTTTACACTCAGATGTTGTCATAAAATACTCTCACGGTCAAAATTGCATGATCACCTGACTATTTCTTCTGAGCATGTGCCAATACAAGAGCCAGTCTTCTCCTCTCTTCTATCCTTTAAACCACTTTAGGAAGCCTTATTAGCGTTGTGATCTTTGGTGCACCAGTGTCATAATTTTGGAGCACAAGTTATACACATAACAATTGCAAGGGAATATTTATTAATAACAAACTTCAACCAAGTTACCCAAAATGGTATATACTGGAATAGGACTTTTATTAAATTAAAAAACTAAGCACCTGTGGTATCAGATATTGCCAAAGGCTCATGGCTCAAACAAGTTGATTTATAGAGTTGGCTTTCACAAGTTACTCTTGGAAAAAGATCCATTTGCCATTGACACTCCCCCTCAAATATGCTCGGTATACTAGTATTCTTATTGGTGCTTTTATCAGTACCAAAAAGCACCCCATAATTTTTAGGCTTAAATAAGCTAACTAAAATGAGAAAATTTCTCTGGAAACTAGAGCTCAGAAATTTTCCTCAAAAAAAGGATAATATACCAACTTATCAAATTATTGAAAGAATGCCCTAGTAATTACTAATGACCCTATTACTGACACTTTACGCCAGCATGGGGAGGCGATGTAAATTAGTCTTCAGAACTGAAATGGACTCAATAAGAGTATCAAGGCCGCAGCATCAGAAGCTGATTGATATTAAGGTTGAGGATTCTGATGGAAGGTTTTGGGGATCCGCTGAGCAGAGGTTTATCTTTTAGGTTACTAATTATAAAGTCTTGGGCCACAGGGCATATTAACTACTAATCGCTCAGACCTACTAACTACTTTTTTAGTTCCATTATAAATGAAAAGGCATAGAAATATGATATCCAGATGGCTGGTCAGACCCAATTATAACATGAGGTATTCCACAAATTCTTCTGACGCTGACTCTCACTTTAAAACAACTATGGTATAATATAATTGGGATACCTTACTACCTGTACCCCTGACAACAGTTCAGTCATTGGGCAAATGCCTCTAAATATCTTCCTCCACCCTCTCCTTACCAGACTTAGCCGTTAGTTCACCCTCCATTCAATCAGGAAGATTCTTGTTTCACCATTTTGTCTTACAAACCTTCCCATTTTCCTGTTCAAACTTGCCTTATGCCAATGCCCCAATTCAATTAAACCAGAATCTCTGTTTCTTATTGGACGAGGTTTCTACTTCCCATTGAACCTTCCAACCTTCACCTAAGATACCTTTTACACTCTGATTTGAAGCCCAATTGCACCTAGTTTTTAAGCCCACCAAAATTCTGCACCATTCCAATTAAAGCATAAGCTCACAGTTGATATGCTACCTAGAACCATTAGTAATCCTATCCATCAAGCTGCAATTAAGTTTATCACATCATTTGCAGATGGATAGCTCATCAGGATGTATTAATAACCCTTATCATTGAAGGTAAGCGTGACCTTTTCAACTTCCACAAAAAAGCCCACAAATCAACCCTTGCAGTCGTCGTGGTGGCATTTAATCGTTAAGCCAAAAATTACTCATATAAATATTACCACCTTATTCAAACTCCCCAACGTGTTTATTCATCTGAACACAATTTTTTAGCACTAGTGGTGCCCAACCCAAAAGGGTAGCCACACAACTTTGTTTGCGGATGAGCTAAACAAAGATATATTATAATAAAAAATTCCTAATATAGCTCCTAAGTTTTCAGCCTAGGAAGCCATATCAGATGGCGAGGACGTTTTGAGGAAACTTTTGTCTGGCGACCGCTTTAGCTTGCAGACCATGGCAGACAACATAGGGGCTGGGGCATCAGCGACATGTGACATAAGGAGGTATAATTGTGGGTTTTCTTTATTAATGAGGCCTGCAGTGTCCATTGCCTCAACATATTGAGCAAGCTGATGCTCAGAAAAAGTGATGAGAGTTGGCACACAAGTAGACGACTTAATATGTTGCCAGGATTATGGATAATTGAGGTTGAAAAGAGAATTTTGGCTGCAAAGCAAGCGTAGCTTGCATCAAAAGAAAGCTCCTCAATCTCATATTTTGCATCTTCCTCCAAATCATAGGGGAATTAATGATAGAAATACCCTCAAATCAGGGGTTCCATCGCCCTATGAAGTTGCTGGCAGAATAGGGTGTTGGCAGGGAGAAGCCACGGATTCAACTGCCATTTTATTTATATTTTTATATAAAGGATAAATATCTATATATAGAAAAAATGGCGTGGGCACAAATCAGGAGTACTGATGAAGATTTTCTCCAAGCAAAATCCTGTTTGACATTGTATGGCCGGTCACTATTATCAATCCAATTAAGACGCCTAAAATGATTTGATTTGGATAGCCCTGGACAGCCACTGGAGTTGGTAAGTTGGTCACACATTATTGGCCGCAAACTGTTGAGCATGGCATCTCAGCTGAAACTATACAGCTATTGACCCAGTTTGCCAAAACTTTACCAAATTTTAAATTAGTTTTTTTGATCGGTTGCAGCTTTTGAAGCCACGCCAGACACACTGAGGTTGTAGGCTCGAGAATTGAGCCTTAATCAAAAAATTAGGGTGCAAATGCATCAAGCCTATGCCATAGTGAAGAGCAGTGGAAGCGGCAGAGGCGAAAACTGCAGTGCACTTGTGCTTCATATGGTCATTTTTGAAGCACAAGGGGCAAATAGCATCCATTCATAATGCGCACTCAGAGTGGGTGATCAGGGGCAGATCTGATCGTGGTGTAGTGGGGGTAATTATGAGGTGAGTGTCACAATAGAATGGCCAAATCATATCAATCTAAGCAAAAGTCTTCCAATTAATTTGATGCTTTTATCCTGGCGCACATTCCCTTCACAGCATCTCCCTCTAAGTGTTATCAAACCCCATACTGCTGATGCCCTATATTCTTACTTTCCACTTTAACCTGCACCTTGCTTCATGAGGATGTTTTTAAAGATGCATCAATTGATTAGTCCACCCCCTATGCTAAGGTCAACTAGTGGTTTAATGTTGCCAGCCTGGTTGGTTTTATTTTTTTGTTTTAGTGACATTTTTCTCTTTTAGTACTAGTGGTGCCCAAACTGAGGTAGTTCCTCCAAGAATCTTTATTTGCTATGTGCCAAAATAAAAAGATTATAATAGAATAGTAAAATACATACTATGGTGCCTTGGAGTTGGCCTAAAAATTCATATTAGAAGGGGAATGGGCTTTAAATGATTCTTGTCTGTAAGGTGCTTCAGGTAGCAGGCAAGGGCAGACAGAATGAGGGTTGGAGCGCCAGTAGAAAGGGGCAGAAGATAGAAATGTGGGTTCTTCTTATAGATGAGGCCAGTGGTGTGCATCACCTTAACAAATTGAAACAGTCAGTGTTTAGCAAAAAATAAGTTCAGTATGTATGTGGAGGACTTGACTTGTAGCTGATTTTGAGGATAGTTGGTAGAAAAGCGTAAAAATATTGCTTAATCAGAGATTGCGCAGCTCGCAGCAAAGTCTAGCTCTTCAATTTCATACTTGACATCTTCTGGTAAAGCTCAAGGGAGATTAGGGCAGGTGATACCCACGCAAAGTGGCTCCATCGCCACATGGAGGGATTTGCAGAGGAGGGAGCTGGTGGAGGCAGCGGTTGATTTAAAAGCTTTTTTGTGTAATTTTTGTAGATTGGACATTCATTTTGAGGATGGAAATGACAAATTGGGATGAATTGGTTAAGAATGTAAATAACAGAACTAGGGAGGAATATGGTTTGGCCCATTAGGTCCATACTTCATCATTGATCCATTTGAACATCTTAAATAGACTTAATTTGGCCAGCGCTGGTATAGCAGCGAGAGTTTGTGTGGCAGGGGTTGATTGGAAGCATAATGTAGTCCATGGCAATTCTTCTAGCGCCTGAGCTGAAAACTGCTTGGGTATGGTTTTAGGAGTTGAGCTCAGGCAGGGTGGAGCGGTGAGGGCAGCAAAGGTGCAGATGAAGGTGGGGTAGGGAGGCTTTTATCACCATTCAAGAATTTTGGCATGGGGATAATGGATATGAATCCATAGTGAGGAGCGGTGAAAGCAACTAAGAGGAAAACTCTGGGCACTTACACTTTTCAGTGGTGAAGTTTGAAGCACAATGGGCAGATGGCGCATCCATTTTTGATGTGTGCCCAGAAGGGATGGTCAGGGAAGATCTTATCATGGCGCGGGGTATCATGAAACAGGTGTTGCTATGGTAGGGGCATATTATTAAAAGAAGTGAGGCCTGGCGAGATGATTGGTACTGTTGGGCACCATGATATACAACATGGTTTCAGAGCCATAGGCAGCCAAGCCCTCCATGAGTTCATGGCGGAGGCGTCTGAGGGATAGGAGGAAGGGAAAGATGGCGAACTAGACCACAGCATGGCCTCATCCAGCCTGTGGGTTCAGATGAATGGGACTGGTTTATTTTTGTAAATTAGGGGCATCTGTGCTGCCGCCATTGTATCAGATTTACTAGAGAAGCTCAGGTCAAAGTAACCCTTAAAGGGGAAGAAATTTATAAGACTGGCAGGCCTATAAACTGAAATGACCATCTCATTGATGGCTATAATCTTTTAAGGGAAAAGTTTCCCATATCTGACATTAAAGCCAAAAACAGGTTGTTCTGAGGGAGCACCAGGTAATTTTGAAGCATCGCCTTGGAGATACAAGGTGGTGGGCTAGGTCCTGAGGTGGGAAGTAGAGACTTGAAGCTTTTTGAAGGGACAATTTAGTGAGCCAAGGCACAATTTGTGGCAGCTGATAAAACCCAGGAGGTGGTACTCTGCCACCCCATGCAGGGGCATCAGGCGTCAGATGCATAACATTGGTTTGTAGATGCGTGGGAAAAAGGCTATTTGATTGTATAACTTTTATTTAAATTTCAAATTTGAGTGCATAAGTGATCAAAGTGGTGCCACTATGATTTCCTGATTTTTGTTACACCTTTTCTTATTAATTTTTTTGTAAAGTCTGTCCCCAGTTGGCTAATCTTAAATAAACAAATAATAATCACTTTATATTTGGGAAAAAAATAAAGTCTTTTAAACTCTTACTAAATGCATTACAAGCTTAAAATATAATGCTAAAGTAAGGTTGTTGAGTATTTTAAGACTGGATAACAAGCCACTATTAAGACAATGCGGATCAGCGGTGAAATTCTATTGAAGGATTAATGGGCAGAATCTGTTGAGGATGATTCAGAGCTATAAGTGATTGGTCGCTTTAAGATAAGGCGATAATGGGTCATAACGGGTCTTATTGGGTTGCCTTCTAAAAAGGGCAATGAGGAGATGTTGACATTTGATGAAAGGGTTTTGGATAGCCTCAAATCAAGGCGATAAATGATAAAGAATGATACGCTGAAACCAATGAAAAGATGGCGACATGAATAAACTAAGTGGAAGAGCCGGTACTGGCAGAGGCCACTGGGATATCAGTGAAATGAGGGGACTGGAGGGGTTGTCTTGGATTAAGTGAAGAAAGAAGAAAGAGGAAGAGAGCGGACAAAGGAAGGATCCGCTGAAGATACATTTTTAATAAAGAAGTGATTGGGTAATTGCTCCCATTTTATTATAAAAATTAAGTAGTTAAAAGTGTATTGAGGAACTGGCAATCATCATATCGACCATTCTAATTGTTCAATGGGGGAAACCCTGTATAAAAAACCCTTTAGCGGGTACATACCAAATTCCCAAGATTCAACAGTGGTGCTCACTACAGGGGGCCCATTAGCCAATAACAAAAATATGAAAATTCAACTGCTGGCTATGTTGCATCCTGGTTGTTTCCAAATGAAATCTGCACAAAACAATGGCCCTGGGCCCTAAGAGGAGTTGAGACTTGCATTAGATACTGTGATCAAATAACAGGATGACTTACTTCAAAGAGTTTACAGTGACAACGCCACCGTTCAATTGTGAATGAAATATTCATGGGTTCCTTCACCAATTTGAGTTTGTAACGGAGGGAACTTCAGATTGACAAAGGGTAAAACTGTTACTCTCCTCTTTGGACGTTGGAAGTGTGGATCAAGTCGCCTGTTACATCTCAGCTAGTTCCATCTCATACCACGAAGTTAAGGAGTCTGTGCTGCGACTGTTTGGCGGAACTGTGAAAATGTTGAATTGGAAAGCTGAGTTCTTGACCATTGGGTTTCAGCGGAATGAGACCCTCACTGTATTTGCTGACTGATTTAATATGGAAGCGCATGTGCTTATTTAAGCAGGCATTATATGAAGTTGATGTGTGTATAGCTATGGCCTCAGCGGTGAAGCCATACCCTGAGCTTTACAATGTTATAGCTCCATTGTTAGAGCTGGACGTACCTCTCCTTAAACTTGTTCAGTTTGTACGTCGATTATCTGATAATTTCACTCCACCCAATACTGAGCAGATCCGCGCAGTCACAGTTGTTCGCCCTAATCATGTGAGAAGAGATAACTGGGCAGGAGAATTTCCATCAGGATACTCTTCTCAGTACAATGGACGTTCCTCAATTGCTGATCAACATAGAACCAGCTTCCAATCTGGGCCTAACTACGCTGCAAGAGGGTGGTCATTATATTGTGGGGGGTCTGGTTAAGTCAAACCTTTTAAAATTCATCTACCATATGTACCAACTTATCCTAAACATGGCCGTAGGTCTTATGGAGTAAGTTGCTATATTGTGGACGTAATGAGAATATGGGATGATAGTGTCCTAACTGATGGTTTCCTCCCTTGCAACAAGAGAAGGACTATTAGGGAAAAGCCTGAGTGGAGTAGAGAAGGGACTCTTTACTGCCGCTACCTCAAACTTACATGTCTCACCTGAGTCCACTGTGTTAAATATAGCTGAAGCTTCGCAGTATGATGATACTTTCCTCTACCAACCACCTTAAGGGAAAGTAAATGTGCTGACCCAAGCACACGCTGAAGAAACGGTGGACATTAACTCTATGGATCAACCAAAGCTTTATGCTTGTCAAATGTTCAACCAAAATCTGTTAGACCAGCTAAAACTGGTCGCAGATGCCCTGTCATTAAGAGGAACAAATGTCGCCCTCCCAGTAAACATTATCATAAACAGATACCCTAAAATCAGTGCAGGTATTTTGAGTTTCCTGGGAAACCTGAATCTTTAAGTGTACACAAGGTGAATAGCTGGGATGCATCTTATTCAGAATACACTTACTGCGACACTGTGGTAGCCAAAACTTGGATATGGGCTATCATCAATACAGGTGCACCTGTTAACATTGTCTCCACTAAATTGGTGGCAAAGTTGTCCTTAAAACCTGACATAGACCACCGAGTGGTGTAAGGGACCGCTAGAGTTGAAACCACCAAATCTGAGGGAGCATATAGCGCTCTTCCCTTGCAGTTCGGATCTATTGTTGTGGTGGCTCCAGAGGTGGTATTGCTAAACAGTAACTATGATTAATTGATTGGAGCTGCTTTTATGCTACACTATGGGGCTATAGTGGACATGGTGGAAGAGACCCTAGCCATTGCGGGGCAGCGAAACCCTATATATTTCTCCTCTTGTAGAGCGTCAAAGAGTTCAACGCACATGGGACTAATCAACCTTGCCTACAGCGATGGGGTGATCCCAGCGTGCTATCATCATTTAAAAAAGAAAACGCGGGCCTTTCTCATCAGCTATACAAATACCAAGGGTTACAGCTTAGAGCAGCTGGAGCTATATCCATTCCCTCTGGACATCAAGTAATAATCGACACTGAGTTAGAGGTGGAAGTGCCAGCGGGGCTCTATGGGGAGATAATTGGGCCTTATCATCAATTGCGGCTTGAGCCCCATGTGGCTCCCGGCATCATACTACCAGGCCATGGGGAAATCAAAGTATTGATAGCAAATTTTCAGAACAGTCCCATTAGAATCTGCCAGCATCATATTATAGCATATTTACATCTAAATTTGGTAAGAGAAATTAAACAGGTTCATGAGTTTGGTTCTCTGGATGAATTTGGATTGCCCATTAAACTGCCTCTTGGCGCAATGGTGGTTGTACCGCGGGAAAGTTTATTGGGGTTAACAGAAGATCAGAAGGAGCAGGCTGAAGCGCTGTTTCAAAAGTATTAAGAGATCTTTGCGTTCGATGATCATGATCTGGGGTGCGCTCAGGGGGTTATTCATCGACTTGATACTGGGAACCATCCTCCCATCAGGTCTTGACCAATCCATCAATCACATGCAGCTGAAGAAGTTGTCACCGAGGAAATTGAAAAGATTTTGGAGCAGGGAATGCTTGAACCGTCCAAGAGCCCATGGGCTTTGCCTGTCCTAATTGTAAAAAAGAAGGATGGTACTAACCATATAGTAATTGACTACTGGAAGCTCAATAACATCACCAAAAAAGATTCATACCCTCTGCCACGGATTGATGTTGTGCTAGATCGACTTGTGGAGCCCACTACTTCTTGGTGATGGATTTGATATCTGGGTATTGGCAAATTGAGTTGCCAAGGGGGAGCAAGAAAAATGCGTGATAATCACCTCTAAAGGGCTTTTCCAACCAACACGCATGCCAAAGGGACTATGTAACACCCCAGCTATGTTTCAACAAGCAATGGATACCATACTGAGTGATCTGAATTGTCGTGCATTCTTGTATATCTTGATGATATTAACATCTTCTCTCGCACATTTACTGAGCATCACACTCACTTGGGAAGAGGATTTCGCAGACTGTCTGAGGCCAATATTAAAATCAAGCCTCGTAAATGCCACTTCTTCAAGGATCAGCTTGAGTATCTTGGGTTTGTGGTGGATGCAACTGGGCTAAGACCTCAACCAGCCAAGGTAGAAGCCACTCAGAGGATGACTAAACCCGCTGATAAGTGGGACATTCAGGTGTTTCTGGGAATGGTAAGTTACTACCGCTGATTCATATTCAATTTCAGTTGCGTCAGAGGTCCAATGTTCGAGTTATTGAATAAAGATGCAATGTTCAATAGATGGAGTGATGTCAATGCACCTTCAATACACTTCAAATGGCGTTAGTCAGTGCGCAGGTGTTGCGCTATCCTAATTTTGATAAGATAAATTTAGTGCAAACAGATGAATCCCTTTCTGCTGTTGGGGAAGTCCTGTCTCAGAATGACGATGACAAAGAAGAGCACCTCGTGGCATACTGTAGTCGAAGCCTGAATTGCCATGAACGCATTTACACCGTAACCAAGTGAGAATGATTAGCGGTGATTTATGCATATAAACAGTTTTTAATTTACCTTCATGGAGTAAAGTTTAAAGTCATGACAGATCATGCATCATTGTGTTGGTTGCAGAATTTAAAGGAGCCTGAAGGGCGGCTAGAATGATGGGCTCTTAAACTGAAGGCTTACAACTTTTAGATTTTACATCGACTGGGAGCAAAATACCAAAACAATGATTGCTTATCAGATTGCTGACAATTGCAGTTACAGCAGATCTAAGCAACATAATGTCTAATAAAATGCTCAGCGGAAGATATGAAGTTGAACCGCCTCAAGTAATCAAGTTACTAGACAAACTCAGGACTAATACGTTCCTAAGAAATGGGGAATTGTATAAGCGTATAAGGGACATTACCTTGAATATACCTAGCCCTTCTAATCACTCAAATATTATTATGAGTGCACATCGAGCAGTTGGCCATGGCGGAGTTTGGAAAACTCTTGAATTGTTAAGACCAAAGTATTATTGGAAAAGCATGAATATGATGTGCTCAAGACCCTGTCTTGCTGCCACCAGTGCCAGATGGAGAAACCGTTCCACCAGAAGACTTCATACCAGTTGGTAAAGCCTCGCTTTGCTTGGCACACCATCTCTATCGATGTTGTGGGCCCCCTGCCAACTGGAGCAAATTGGTCTAAGTATATCCTGGTGGCAATTGACCACTTGACAAGGTGGGTGGAGGCGCGAGCCATTCGGGATCTGGGGGCAGTTACTGTGGCTAAGTTTGTAATGGAATGTATAATACAGCGGCATAGCTGCCCACAGTTTATTCTTACTGACAATGGAACCAACTTCACCTTCCACATTTTACCCAAGATCAACGAATTAAGGCTATTTGCAGGGTCCTAACAACCCCGCATCACCCTGAGTCTAACAGAATGGTTGAGCGAGTTAATGGGACTCTGGTGAATATACTCCAGAAACTGGTTATGTATAGACCCTCCAACTGGAGTACCCTTCTTTCTACTGCGGTATTTGCCTACAATATAAGCTACCATTTGGCCACGGGAAAAAGCCCCTTTCAATTGCTTATGGGCGGCACCCTGCTCTGCCTGCGCTGCTATAGCCTGTATTGAGGACAACGGCGGAGTGTTTCCGCAGCAATATTTAACCACCCTTACAAACATGCTGATTAAGTTACAAACTGAAGCATACTTATTCAGCCTCACCAAGAAATCAAAACCCAGGCTGTGGACCAAGCATGGCGGAGTAGCCTAATGAAGTTTAAAGATGGGGATATGGTGTTATTCCACGATCAGCATGGGTTTGGCTGGAAGCACAAACTAGCTAATAAGTGGATTGGGCCATTTGAGATAATTTAGAAACTGGGAGTTGATGCTGATACTATCAAGGATCCTGTGAGCAGCCGTATTATGAATTGGGTGCATGCAAAGTTCCTTTGACCATATAAGCAGCAATAAAAATAAATAATAAAAAATAATAATAAAAATAGAAATAGATATAAATGAACAAAAAGAAAGATAATAATACATATCATATAATATATATGTGCAAGTACTAGCATGATTTTTATTTTTAATGCGGGTTGTCCTTCAAGGTCTTTCACTAATCTGTTTTTGTCTTCCTGTCTTTTTTGGCTTCCTGCGATGTTATTTTTGCTTTGATTGATGGGACCTGTGTTTCTTCTTCTGCTGCTTTGGGAGTGCCGTAGTTTCTATGTACTTGACTGGGGTTGGGGGTGGAGGCGAAGGCTGCCAAGGTGATAGCGAAGGGGCTGGTGTCTTCCCCTGTGCCATTATGCTAGGTCGAAGTGGAGAGGATGGTGCAACGGAACTAGGAGAGGAGGACGGACTGGGATTCCATGGTAACAAATGAGGTGGAGAGAGTTTGGCTGGTTGATTTGTTGGAACCATTCCTGTTCCACAAGGAGCAGCACTTGTAACCACACACATTGATGCTCCTGGGAAATCAATGAGTATGCCAACAAAGGGGGCCAAAGTCATAAGGGATGGTGAGTGAGCAGGTATGTGCCAACTCGAGGAGAAAAGGCTGCGCCCAGGGCCAGGCAATCTACAAGGAAGTCCTCCATGCTCTGATATGCTATTGGAAGAGGAGCAGTTGTGGTGAATGTCGCATGGTAGGCCCAAATGAGAGCTGTCTGGTGCTGCTCTATTACTGAACCTAAAGTGGTGGCGGGATGCAAAATTAAGTTACCAATGAGCGCCATGATGGGAAGGTACTGTGATGGATTGTCAGCGCTGAGGGCGGTGGACGCTGCAGTGACTCCAGAACAAAGGCGAGTTAATTTGTTGTTGTGGAAGTTTACCCCTAAGGATCAAAAGTGAGCAGGAGAGCAAGAGAAGGACCCTGACCAGCAGGATATCACCCACTGAACAAAGCACAGCATTCAAAGTATGGACAGAGGCACTGGAAGGGCTTCTACAGGAGTCAGAAGCACTAGGCGACTAAAGCCACTCGCCAAAGTTGGGCCATTTCATTATGAAAAAGCCCTCGACTCCACTCCCCTCCCCACCAGAGCTGGGCCACAATGTCCCTGAAGGGGGCGCACCAGGAGGCCAAGTGACTGACGAATTCTGGAAGAATCTCTTCCTGGGTCAGTACAGTTGTGAAGTCCACGTCAGCCTCATCTTCATCAGCTGGTGGAAATGGGAATCGGGGAAGTGAATATGGCCTGGGTCAGGTAATTCTGGTCCTAACCACAACCTGTATAAGAAGGTGAACTCACAAACTCGCAGATGTTGACGCGGAACAGCTCTCATAGTGATTATAGGAAAAAGAGGTATACAG
The DNA here is from genome assembly GCA_022478985.1 of Massospora cicadina. Lineage (NCBI taxonomy): Eukaryota > Fungi > Entomophthoromycota > Entomophthoromycetes > Entomophthorales > Entomophthoraceae > Massospora > Massospora cicadina. Next base: position 171,250 of record JAKSZP010000087.1, on the reverse strand, counting down.
ATTATCATCCAGTCAAAGGGGAGGTAATGTTGAGAATTTATATGACTGGATGACAAGCAACTATTAAGACCATGTGGATCATTGGAGGAATTCCGCAAAGGATCAATGAGCAGAATCCGCTGGGGATGATTAAGAGCTATAAGTGATTGGTCAATTTAGGATAAGGTAATAATGAGTCATAATAGGTCTTATCGGGTTGCCTTCAAAAAAGGGCAATGAGGAGATGTTAACATTTGATGAAAGGGTTTTGGATCGCCTTAAATCAAGGCGATAGATAATTAAAGAATACTATGCTAAAACCAATGAAAAGATGGCGACATGAATAAACTAAGAGGAAGAGTTGGTACTGGCAGAGGCCGCTGGGATATCAGTGAAGTGAGGGGACTGGAGGTCTTGGCTGTGATTAAGGAAGAAAGAAGAAAGAGGAAGAGCGCGGATGCAAGAATGATCCACTGAAGATATATTTTTTAATAAAAAAGTGATTAGGAAATTGATCCCATGTTTGTTATATTAATTAAGTGGTTAAAGGTGTATTGAGGAACCGGTGATCATCATATTGACCATTCTAAATTGTTCAATGGGGGAAACCATGTATAAAAAACCCTTTAGCGGGTGCTTACCAAATAGCTGAGATTCAACAAAGGTCTAACAACTTAATTGTACTTATGCGTTTATAGAACTAAAATGATCCTATTCCAGCTAAATAAAATAATAGAGATAACTAGGCTCACTTTAGGTTTACTTTTGGTCACATATAGTAATCAGATTTAAGATTGTTGGCAATTAGATCAGTGAGTTTATCTTGTGTTCTTTAGTGTAAAAATTCACTAGTTCAAGTTGTTATTGGCAACAACTCTAGTAATCTTTTACTGCATAGGTTTGGTTTCCTTGTGCACTTCATCACATTGTATAGTAGAATGGATTATTAAAAAATAATAGTATGATGACTATTATCCATTGTTGAGTATGAATTCTTATATTTTGGCCCAACGCTCAGCCAGTATTCCTAATAAAATACTTGTAATGTCATAATTGTAGGGATTTGTTCCCTTGTTCTGTCCAACCTGATCCTCGCTGAGATACCCTGGTGACAGTCTCTTTGGTCCAACACACAGTCAGCAGCTATCCCCAATTGTGTCTCCTTCTTCTCTAGATCCCCGTTTGGATCTTTACTCTTTTCTCTACAAGTCTTTCAATTATCACACACACCAATAATATCCTTAAGAAGAATAGCACAATGGAAGCTAATGATAGTTTACTCTTTAAACTATATATCAAATGGATAACTTAAAACTATATAACTCTGTTCTTATAATTACTCCTTTTTTGTTATAGTATACCTAAGGGAATATATAGTGGGTATTCAATCGTCTAACCCTCAGTTGACACCTCTTTGATCAAATGGAAGCCATTGCTGTTGAATCACCCATCTTTATCTTGGCAGCGATGGTCTTCCCCATCCTGGCTATGATTCCATCTTTGGACATCTTTGAGACCTAAAACGGAAAGAGTCAGAAAACGTGTCTCTAACGTTTTCCTCTTAATCCAAGCGAACCAACCATATTTGGCTAGCGACCTGCTTGGGTAATGAGACTTTTTACCCATTAAGGCAGGTCATGCACCAAGCGATTGATTCGCTAGTTGCAGGCAGCATCACTCGCCTCACAACTTGCTATTCATTCCCAATCAGTCAATGATGAAACCTGACCAATCCCAATTGGCACACCTGATAGTTGATCACTATCAGATGCCCCTAATTCATTGGCAACTCCACCCAATGAGATCTTAAGTATTCATCTGGATCGATCTATGATGGATATAACCAGGTGAATATCCCAAAATACCCCAAATGTAGTTACTCCAAAACTTGGGCCAACCAATTTCCAATTCACTTCGCCTTAGAGAATTTTCCCCTAGCAATTCCAGGTAATCTTGCAGGCTGAGGATATTGGCAAAAATCCCAACACTCTCCCTCTTGCCTAGATTTCCAGCGAGAAAAGGACTGGGGCATGAGAACACCACTTCAGACACTTGGTTGAATACTTCATTAGTGCAAGTGAAGTACACTATCAATACTCAACGCTGCTCAGGACAAACTTTGGCATATAGCGCTCTTCCTCTTCCTCCTCGCTATCACCTTCTCAGAGCGCGGTCCCCATGATCTACTGTCATGCTGGGCTGATTGATTTAATTATGATGATATTAGTACTGGGATCGAGTTTTTCCCCATTAGGGCATATGACCCGCTGTCATATTCAGGAATCTTAGTCTGGAGTCCTTGATTTCCTGATTTTCTCCTCGTCCTAGACAGGAGACTCTTGCCATAAATGTTTGTTCCATGGCTCAATTAAGAATAATTATTTTTATTCGCCCTTGTTACTTTTCTCATAGCCTCCTGGCTTAAGTCATTCCTAATTCTTCCCTTTGAGAGCTCATCTCATTAATTTTGAGATTAATTTCTCCATAAATGGAGCTTAATGGATTGTAGAGTGCATAATGTCACCTTCCATATAAGTCTGACATTCCCCCTCTTGTCCAGCTCATATGTCAAATTCCGAGTCATGATACCAGCAGCTTCTGAATAGTTTGTCTGATCAAAACCTCTGTCTCTCCCAGCAGATGAGTCAGGATGCTCAGCGGAACCTCTTCTATGGTCCTTCCAGGACTCATAATCCTATTTTGGCACCAGCAGCCAGTCCTTCCATTGAATTACTGTAAACGGTAACTAATCCCTCCAAAACCAGGCTTGCTTTCATTTTAAATAACTATTGCAAATTCTTCCTCTGCCATCAATTCCAAAGTTGGATTTTGAAACTCTCCTGGTTTGGCTCCTTTCACTGATACACCAACCATCGTTGTAGATGCTTTGGAGATGAGCCTGTTTGCTCTTTATCACTCATTTCTTTCTGGGTCAGACCTGCTTCCTAAGTTCCTCTTCTGACTTGGAAAATATACAAACCCACAGTTCTGGCTACCGAGCTCACCATTGGTAACAGTATTCACTTTGAGCTCCCCTAAGCTGAACTTCAGGGCTCAAGTCACTAAGGCTTTGTCCCTAGCGCTGAATCCCTCTATTCTTAATACCATCCTGGATTGGGATACCACCACTTATGCTCTTCGCTTTGCTGGACAAGCTATTCTAAGTTGGTCCATGAAACTTCCAGCCTCACCTGGGTTCCAACATTCGTTCAGCTTTAGCTTCTGAGAAGACTGTAGTCATCGCTTTAAGGATGCAATCTGCTCCCTGCATGACTATCCTTTCGCCAGTGCTTTACATTAGTATCTTCCGCTGATGGCGTTGATAGGGGGCATGATTTGGCAACGCCTGTCAAGCATCTCCTGTTTGTTGTCAGCCCATATGTCCGGTGTTCTTGAAGAAGCCCATTGTCAAGCGCTCAAGACTAATCTTCTGGCTTTGGTACTATATCAGGATTACTTAAAGTTATTTGACGATTGCCTCTTCTTATACTGTTGCTTTCCTCCCCACTCTGTGGTTTCACATTGGCTTCATCTGACATCTCAATTTCCTTTCCCCTAGTTGCTTTCTCGCAGGGCTCTGCATCCGCTAATAGAACATGATTTTATATAGGTCTAGCCCTCGCTAGCATCTGATCTCATATCAATTTTGATGGGCTGTTCATTCCTACCACAATCCATCCCCCTCCCCTAGAGGCGACTTAGGCGAAATCATCCCCATATTGTGGACAATTAATAAAGAAAATAAAAAATATAAAATTTATATTTGTTTTTCCTCTGTGAAGGTTGAAAATTTTTTTTTGCAATATGATTTACCAATTTTTTTTATTCTTTTTTCCATGGGACTTGACCTTGTTTCAGTTCAGCGGTCCATCTTATTTAATTTTTCCCCAAAACTGGGTCCTGGGTACTTAAACTCTGCCAGTTTTCTATGGTTCAGAGGTCCTTTTTTCGGACTTAACCATCTAGATTAATTCAGAGGTCCATTTTTTTAGACTTGACCTAATCATCAGGACATGACCAACTTAATGGTTCATTGGTCCTTTGGAACTCTTTTTTTCATTGATCCATCACTTCAGATACTTAGCGTGGACATGATTCACAACTCTTCCATCCAAAAGATTCTTGATGGAGTAAGCATCAAAAGCTGTATTGGCAATAACTTAAAATTAACCTGACCACAACACATCTAGTTTGTTTCTTCTTCCAAAACCATGTATATTGCAGTAGGCAACTCCTTCGCTTATTCAATATTCTGCTAAGGCCGGTCAGTTCTTATTGTCCATCAATCTCGCTCATGTCCTTTTCTTCAACGTATTATCAAATTCTTGTGATTGCATATCAATCAGGATATTCATCAGTCAGTTCAAATATTACTCAGTACTCATCCCCAACCTAGGTTCCACCACTAAATATAAAATCAGTGGCAATGCGGCCTTTCTTCCATATAACAACTCAAATGGCGTCTTTCCTGTCGTGTATGATAACTAATGCTGTAGGTAAACGTCACTGAATTCAGGTACGTTCCCATGCGGAAGTTCTCCCTATGACTAGCTTCCTCAGCGTCATAGCCAGCATTCCATTCACCCATTCTACCAGTCCATTCATCTCCAACTGGTAAGGTAATGCCACAACTCCTTTGATACCCATTATATCATTCAATCTCAGGATCACATGAGATGTAGAGTTGGTCCTATTGTCACTAAGCAGGACCTGCAGACATCCATGCAATTATACTACTTGATCCAGGATAAACCTCTCGGTACTGGTAGTGTTACTTTTGCTAGGGCTTTCACCACGACCCATCTTGTCAGATGGTCTATGGCAACTAATGTACTTGACTACCCCTGTGCTCATTGTCAGCGGCCCCATCACATCAATGGACACCGTGTGACAGGCAAATACAGGGCGGATCAGTCAGTATCCAGTTGTATTCTTATGTGGTTTGTGCAGCTGGCACTCCACGCAACAAGCTAGATGATCCAGGACCTCATAGTTGATGGAATTCCAGTAATAGTACTGGCTAATATGATCAGTTCTTTTCCTCAGGCCTCCAAGCCTGACAACCTTGTGAGCTGCTTGCACAATAGCTGCTCTTTCTGACAGCTTTTGGAATAATAACTGCTTCCCATTGATCATTTTAACTACTTGTCCATCCATGGTCTCAGTGTTTTCCATCGCTCTCCAAAGCAAACCTTATATTTATTGGGGCTCATCCCAATTTACCATCAATCATTCTCTGGAATAGCTCATCCGCCTGCGGGTATACCATCTGGACCATTGGTAAACACAATAAGCCATCCGCATTCTGGTGAGAAGCCCCCACTCGGTGGACAATCTCATAATCATAAGCCTGGAGCTTAAGTGCCCATTGGGCCAGTTGTCCTTCTGGCTCTCTCAAATTGTGAAGACAATGCAATGAAGAGTGGTCTGTTACAACCTTAAAGTGTGTTCCATAAATGTACAGCCAAAACTGCTTACATGTGTAAATGACCGCAAGGCATTCATGCTCAGTCATGGTGTAGTTCCTCTCAGCAGCTGAGAGTGTCTGGCTCACATACGCCATCAGATGTTCATCTCCAAGTTCATCTACTTGGCTTAATATGGCGCCAATTGCTGTCAACAAAGCATTGGTTTGAATAATAAACTCCCAATTGAAATTTGGATGTTTCAGAATCAGAGAATATATCATATACTGACGTAGCTCATTGAAGGAGTTCTGGGCCTCTTCATTCCATACAAATCCTTTTTTTGGATTCTTCAATAAATGGATTAATGACTCAGCTATTCAGGCGAAGTCCAGAATAAATCTTCTGTAGTATCTGACCATCCCAAAAAATACTTGGATGTTTTGGACATTCTTTGGCACAGCCATGCGTTCTATGGCTTATATCTTCTGGGTTTGTGGCTGAAATCCACTATATTTGATTACAAATCATAGATATTCCAACTCTTTCTTAAAGAAGTGGCAATTCCTTGGCTTGATCTTCAGGTTAGCCATGGACAGTCACTTAATTACTTCTTCCAGAAGGTAGAAGTGATCAGTAAACACCCTACTGAACACGTTTATATCGTCCAAATATACCAGGACGCATGACAACTTCAAGTCGCTCGATATCACATCTATGGCCCTCTGAAACGTTGCAGGCGCATTACATAGACTCTGGAGCATCCTCGTTGGTTGGTATAGCCCCTGCGCAGTAATAATTGCGCATTTTTTTGGTTTTCTTTTGGCAAGTTGATATGCCAATATCCCGAGATTAGATCCATTGCAGAGAAATACTTCGCTTCTCCCAAATGATCTAGCGCATCATCAATCCTCGGTAGGGGATATGAATCCTTCTTCATAATTTTATATAGCTTCTGGTAGTCAATCACCACCCAATTGGAGCCATCCTTTTTCTTCACAATCAGAATTAAACTCATCCAGGGACTTGACAATGGAACTAGAAGCCATGCTTCACTAGTTTGATAATTTCATCCTCCACTACCACTTCAGCAGCCTTTGATTGTCAGATCAGTCTCATCCTTATTGGAAAATTTTCCCCATTGTCAACCTTGTGGATCACATCTTGTGCGCATCCCAAATTGTGGTCATACTGAGTGAACACTTCCTGATACTTTTCGAATATTTTGTGCACCTCCTCTTACTGGCCTTCTGACAGATCAGCGAGCTGCTCTCAATCAACCAATAGGTTAATGCTTTCTGTTACCTTGGCCAGTAATCCCATCTCATCAAGAGTCCCAAAATCGTGGAATCTCAATTCAGCCGTCAGGATCAGGTGAATAAATGTGATGATCTGATTCCTCTTGATCTTCATCGATTCTTCACTTGTATCACCAGGAGAACTCGAATTTCTCCATGGCCCAAATTAGCATCCCAGGAGCCACCCAAGGCTCCACCCTGGACTTCTTCCAGGGGCTTCTGACCTCCCCATACAACAGCTCAGGAATCTCCAATGTCAATCCCATCTCAACTATCATCTGCGATCCTGGTGGTATGGTCCTCTCATTATTAATCCTCAGTGGAATTCCCCAGTTCTCTAAGATTTCCGCCAGCTTTTGCGTCACTTTCTACCAACTAATTGGTACCAAATCAGGACAATGACAACATTGTATATTAGATGGATGAAGTTGTTTCTTTGATTTTGTGAAGCTTCACCATCCTTCTGATATACCAATGATAATGTCTGACCCAATATGGTCAACGTATCATTCTCAAAGTTACTTTTTAACTCCATATTTTCATAGAAACTACATTCCAATCAGAATGTCATAGTTTTGGTTGGCCAAAACTATTGCTGGTGAAGATATTACCAATGACCCAAATCATAGTGGCAACACGCTATATGATCTACAGGAGACGGTGGTGTTCATCTCAGATGTCCCATATTTCTTCTTATGTTCCAAGTCTGGTGAGATCTTCATCCTCTTTACCAGCTTGGTCGAGACTATATTGATGGGCACTCCACTGTCAACAATTGCCCTGACTCTTACTTGATTCACTTGTATGTCTATATATGTACACTTGGAGTATTGCAATATAGTGCTTACTGAGTGAATAGTGGCATTATTAACTGATTCAAGGGTGTGAATAATTTGCGCTAATAATTCAGGAAAGATTCCTTTATCATGATGAAGGGGATCAACAAATTGCCTCATCTAATCGGATATTAGATAGTTCTTCAGGATTCTCAGCAGTTCGAATCTTGTCCACAAGTTGTCAGGCACATTGCCGGGCAACTTCCTTGATTATCTCGGGGTTAATTCTCTTCACTCTAACTCTGGTTATGACATTATATCCAAATTGACCACTTGATACAGCTAATCCTGCTCATCGTTTAGAACAGATCACTGATTTATAATTTACTCAGTCATTATATCAGGAGTAACAGGCTTCTTCGCAGCTCTAGACTATTCCCCATCTAGGCCGCGGGCCCTTTTCCTGATTCCTTGGTGGCTACTGACTATTTCACATGGACCACGTTAATATGATCCTTCAGCTTCTTACAGTGCATGGCGAAATGTCCTTTCCCGCCACATTTTTAGCAGACCTTTATCTTCATATTCAACCGTCTGAATTCTTTGGGCTTATTTCCTGGCACAGTTCAATTGGTCGTCTCTTTAACTCCTTCATTTCACTTTGTGGGGCTTGGATTGCATACCAGATTAGATTTGAAGCTTCTATTTGGGGCATCAAATGTAGCTCCCATAATCTTCAAATTATCTACCATTTGTGAGATAGTTATTTCCGTCATGAATATGGAAGACAACATGGAATGCAAATCACAATAGGGTCAAAGGGCCGCTTGCAAGGCTATTCTGGCATCAAAGTCGTCCAATTATTTTGCTCCAACCAGGATCTGCGACTCCTGGTAAAACTGATCTGAGAAGCTATCTAGAGACTCATCTTTATGGAACTGGATTCCCATAAATTCCTGTTACCACTTCAACATTCACATCAGACTCCTGAACCCTTTTGTGATGGCTGCCTTTGCCTCAGCATACAACCAGCTGTCCCCCTCCAGGTGAGGTAACACTAAGTTCTGACAGTCAATGTCTAGGAAATTCATGACTGTCAACGTTTTTTGATGATCCCCGTAGCCATACATGGTCATATCAAACAGTCAGAAAAACGCTGGGGTGTTATCCCAAAGAAACGTTGGCAATTTCAGCATTTCCTTAAACTCCTCCGAGTTATTTCTGACCAATTCTCTCAGTTTGGCCACTCGGCTAACTTAAGGAGTGACTTCAGGCATCATCTCCAAAATGGCAGCAAAAGCGGTGGCATGTTCCTAGGGGTATTTGCCTTCCCAAGTATTGTGTGAGGACTTCTTTCTTTGGCATCGCTTGCCATATCAAGCTTACAAGCACATTTGTGAGCTTTAATTTCCTCCACTTGTTTGATTAATCTCTCTATATCTGCACCAAAATTTCTCAAATGAACGCGATCCGCTTCTCATTCTGTTTTCAGGTACAAGACAATCAAACGAGGTCCCATTCTTTCTTCTCCACCGAAGTTACTTTCCCTAGTAAATCGTTCCCAAAGCTTGCAACTTTCTCTATCCCTTCCTCCACCTTAGCGACTCATTCTTCCAAGGCTGCAAACTTCAAAAAGTATGCTAAGTTTAGGGCTTTCTGGTTCACAGTGGCTAACTCGGTCCAAAGATTGCGTAATTCATCTTTGTATGACATTTTTATAAATTCTTCAACTCAACTATCCCTGTAGTGAGCACCAACTTGTAAAAATTTACTAATTCAGGTTATTATTGGCAACAGCTCTAGTAATCTTCTACTGCATAGGTTTGGTTTCCTTGTGCACTTCAATACATTGTATAGTAGAATGGATTATTAAAAAATAAAAGTATGATGGCTATTATCCATTGTTGAGTATGAATTCTTATATTTTAACCCAACGCTCGGCCTGTATTTCCAATTAAATACTTGTAATGCAATAATTGTAGGGATTTGTTCCCTTGTTATGTCCAACCTGATCCTCGCTTAGATACCCTGGTGACAGTCTCTTTGGTCCAATACACAGTCGGCAGCTATCCCCAATTGTGTCTCCTTCTTCTCTAGATCCCCATTTGGATCTTTACTCTTTTCGCTAAGAGTCTTCCAATTATCACACACAGCAATATTATCCTTAAGAAGATTAGCACAATAGAAGCTGATGATAGTTTACTCTTTAAACTATATACCAAATGGAAAACTTAGAACTATATAACTCTGTTCTCATAATTACTCCTTTTTTATTATAGTGAACCCTAGGGAATTTATAGTAGGTATTCAGTCGACTAACCCTCAGTTGACACCTCTTTGATCAAATGGCAGCCATTGCTGTTGAATCACCCATCCTCATCTTGGCAGCAATGGTCTTCGACATCCTGGCAAGAATTCCCTCTTTGGACATCCTTAAGACCTAGAATGAAAAAAGTCAGAAAATGTGTCCCTAACGTTTTCCTCTTGATCTAAGCAAACCAACCATATTTGGCTAGCAGCCTGCTTAGGTAATGGTACTTATTACATATTAAGGCAGGAAACACACTAACCAATAGATTTGCTAGTTGCAGGCAGCATCACTCGCCTCACAACTTGCTATTCTTTCCCAATCAGTTGGTGATGAAACCTGACTGATCCTAATCAGTACGTCTGATAGTTAGCCACTATCATATGCCCCTATTTTGTCAGCAACTCAGATAGCGAGATCTTAAGTATTCGTATAGATCAATCCCTGATAGATATGACCAGTTGAATATCCCAAAATCCCACAAACGTAGTTACTCTAAAACTCAGGCCAACCAATTTCCAATTCACTTCGCCTTAGGGAATTTTCCTAGCGATTCCAGGTAATCTAGCAAGCTGGGAATATGGGCAAAAATCCAACATTTATTCTTCTTGAAATTGAGTCAAGACATATACTAATACATTTGTTCCCTAAAATTAAACATATAGAAGGCCATAAACTTTTATTTTGATTTTCATAGGTAGTAAGTCACAAATATTTCTCCCAGACTGTTTACTAAAGTGAAATACCCTTAACTTGCAAAGAGTTTGCCATTTTGTGTATATTTTTTATAGATTTATTACAAGGTTTATGCTTATGAATAAAATGTGCATCTTATCTAGAATATGATCATTACCTTTAGACTTATTATGAATATATATCAGAGATTGTGGCAGAAATATTCTTACAAAATTAATTCAATATGACTAAACCTTGCATACAAAGTTCCCTTGACCACCAACAACTTTCTGTAAGGCTTTCACAAAAAGCAATTAACCAAGTTGTGCCTGTCACAGTTCTGATATGATTTTATGATAATCCTCAAGTCGTTACAGCAGAATGGGTAAAGTCTGCCAAACCTGAGTATGTGTATGATTATTTGAGCCCCTTATGATGAGGCGATATCTGGTAAATGATAATATTAGATCGCCTCTAAATCAGGTGATAAGGTAATGTTGACAAACAACAACTAATGAGATGTTGAAATATGATGGATGTTGAGTGGATAGCCCCAAATTAAGTCAATTTTGAATTTAATACATGATAAACTCGCCAGAACCAATGAGATGTGGCAGAATGGATTAGTAAGCAGAATGGTCAGTATCAACCAAAGTTGCTGAGATATCAGTGAGATGAGACTATTGAAGGGGGAGGTTGTTAGTAGAAAAGAGTGTGTGGAGCAGAGAGCATCCGCAGAAGAATATAAAAGATTAATAAATAAGTGCAGTCAAAGAAATAGCTCCTATTTATTAACTTATACTATTTTACATGTGTTTGAAGGTCTGACAATCTCCATATTGTCCATTCTATTGCTCAGTGGGCTTGACCCTGTGCAGAAACCCTTTGATGTATATCAACGATTCCGCCAAAATATAACAGCGGTGCTCACTACAGGAGGGTCATTGATCAAACTATAAAATAATAAAAATTTTTCAGCTGCCAGCCATGGCGCATCAGGCTTGCTCTGACAAGGGATCCTCGCAACATGCGGCACTAGTTGAATATGAAGAACTCAAGCTTGCCTTGAATGATATGCTCAAAAGGAAGAAGGAGCTTCTGCAGGAGGTTTTTATTGATAAGTTGCCTCCATTTGATCATAATGGGAACATCCATGGCTTCTTTAAGAGACTTTAGTTTGCAACAAAAGGAGCTTCAGATTGGCATAAAGCAGATTTTGATGATATTTACTTTGGATATTCAAAGCGCCAACCAAAAACTTGCTACCTTCACGACAGTTCTTTTACATACAAGGAAGTGTAGTTTACTTTGCTGCAGTTGTTTGGAGGAACCTCAAAGATGTTACAGTGGAAGGCTGCATTCTTGACCATTGGGTTTCAGCATAATGAGACCCTCGCCATGTTTTATAATTAATTTATGGCGGAAGCTCATGTGTTACTTGGGGCTGGGTTTTTATCTGAATATGATATATGCATAGCGATTACTTCCACAGTGTAGTCATATCGCACCCATTTAATGTCATAGATCCATATTTGGAGGACGATGTACCCTTACTTAAAAAGTTTAAATTTTACATTATCTATACGCTACCTTCCCTCCGCCCAATATAGAGCAGAAACCTACATACTCTGCTGCTGGACTTTCTTATTTGGGGAAATTATTCCGCCCTATTCAGATTTAATTTAGTAACCCCCTGCCTTCTTATCACTACGCGCCGCATCCCAACTGAGTTGCCACCAGCAGTTCAGCTATCAGGTGGGGCCTGTATACACTGCTTAACCCCAGTTCAACTTTAGGTGTGGCCCATCTTAGAACAATCAAGGATGCAGGTCCTATGGGTCAATTGTTTTTAGTGCGGTCACTCTGGGCATCTGGTAAGAGGTTGCCTCAATCGTTTGGTCCATTACCTACTGCAGTATCAGTACAATCAGGAAAAAAACAGAGTGAAGGAGAGAAGGGACTCTCTAGCTCCACTTATCTAACCCAAAACGTCCCACCTGAACCTATCCCCTTACCTAAAGTGGAAGTTCCTCAATACGACGATGCATTCTTATATAAGCAGCTGGTTGGAGGGGTGAATGTACTGACATGAGCGCAAATCAAGGACAAAGAGGAAGAAGAACCATATGATCAACCAGTGCCTTATTCCTGTCAAATGTTTGACCAAATTTCTACAGATTGACCAGATCCGTCCACTGATGCACTTTTCTTAAAAGGGGTAAACGCTGCCCTCCCTGTGGAACTATTTTTAAAGAGTACCCTAAAGTTAGTGAAGGTACTATGATCTTTCTGGTGAAAGGAGAACCATTATAAGTCCACGTTGTAAACAAGCTGAATTCATTATACTCTTAGTGTACATACTGTGACATTATTGTAGCAGAAACCCTATCCGTGCTATCATTGATATGGGTGCCTGCCATGGAATCTGCTTATTAGAGTAAGACTGGGCTTCTAACCTGGGTGTGTAACAGCCCATTGGAAGGCCCAGAATTCCAAGGGCATAGCAGTTATGAGTAAATGCAGTGTGGATCCCCTATTGTTCTTGTGAGGGAAATAAATGTTAATAAACATACCAAAGGCCCCCATAACAAACCAAATGGCTGCAATGGGGCAACCGCAGGTCTTGCTCAGGCATCCCCCAAGAGTGGAGGAGGCAAAGAGGACGACCAATCCTCTTGGGTTTGCAGTTGTTGACCTTTGGAGTTCGCATTCCACCCATTTTGGACTGTTTCATCATTTAAAAAATTTTGGAAATCATAAAAATTTTCAAAATTTTTTATAAAGATAATTGGTTTCACAAATCAAAGCGAATCAAATTTCTCCAACCCCCGGGAGGCCTTAGGACTTGTCTTGCACCCCTTGGGAGTCCTCAGATTGGGTGGGAAGGTTGAGTGTATTGCCAGTGCAGCGGATCAATTTTAATATTAAATTTGGGTCAGATTGACCCTTGGAAAAATGGCCCAGATTATTTGGCATATGGTTTCCGCCTCACAATTGTGTGAATGGCAAGTCCCCACCTCCACGCTAAGAATTGCAATTAGTAGATATGGCCTCACTTTGCCCAAATTATGCCAAATTACTATAGAATTGGCAATAAAAATTGGGCTGGTTTCTCCGTCTAGTTTGCAGAGTACGAGGTGATCCCAAATTGGGTCCGCTGGAACCAAATGGAAACCAGGTTGAGAAGTGTTTTTGGGGATCTGATGACTCTCTTAAAGCAGCAGATAGGCATCGAAGGCTGGTGGTGTGTTCTTGGATCGCCATCCCCACTTGATGGATCACCAGATTGACGCTTTGTAGAGCCCACTCTATGACCATCAGCCTTAGGACACAGAAAGATGCGTACTTTGCTGGGTTAATCAAAAGGATCATGAATAAACAGCAGAGCTGCCGAGTGAGTTTTGGGTGAAAAAGCTTTATTTAACTTGAGGTAAAGAATGGATCAACAACTACTCTTTACAGAGATAGTTGTCTTATATATGGATAGAGGGGAAAAGGGGCCTTGTAATACATTTTCTTTGGCAGCAAAGGCTGATGTACTTGAGGGTACTCCATTGGGGTTCAGGGCCTCATCATATGCTTACTCACAGGTCACCAAATCTTTGGCAACTTAAGCATTGAATCTGCCAGGGAGGGACCCCCACCAATCCAAGCATAAGCGGATTAACCCAGATGGAAGGTGCGGCCAAATTGGGTCCCACCAAAGTCAATTTTGCTAAAAGTTTAGATTTTTTTTTTATTAACCCGGAAGCGGATTTCTGACTATGATTGGCTTTCCCAGACCCAGAATTTCAGATTCCGTGTCTTGAACCCAGTTTCCTGACTCAGGAGCCCTTTTTGAATTTTGGGGATCATTTTCTTATAACCTAAAGGCATAAAGGATTGTAGAGTGGGGCTCAAATGGGGTGAAATCTGCTGTGGAAGGCCTCTGGCCTGCATTACCTCATTGCAGACCTCTGTTATCTTCCCAATAAACTCAGAAGCAGCCAAATGGGGTACTGTGGTGGGGTCTTTTGGTGCCAATGCAGTGACCCAACGTTCATCCGCTACATGGCCCAAGTCCCCCAATTGAGCCAAGGGCTCCACAGGGCCATTGGGTCCCTTCTTATTCCTAAAAGGGAACTTTTCCTGATATAACCCAAGAGGATGGGTCTCAAGGCTTACATTATACTTTTTCTTTTTGAACGGAAACAAACCTCCTCCTGGCATGTGGACCAGGGCATAGTTCTTATGTTTAGTGGGGAGTTTGATAGCCAAAATTTTCGCAATTTTCTTGGGAGGATATGGAGCTTCAAGATGTGACTTGTGGAGCTCAGCTACCTACTCCTTACAATTCTCACAATCCTTTGCGCTTACCCAACTATTTTCATAGGCTGGGTAGCCTTTCCATGAAGCCAGATACTGAACTGATCTTCTTGATTTTCTTGAGGCCAGTATTGCCTCCACTTCGGCTTCTTGAGAGTCCCCTATAGTAATAGGCTCAGGGGTAGAAGGAAGTTTTCCCTTAAAGGGGGAATAGTTAAGAGATGTGGAAAACATTGTGTTGTTTCCAATGGGCAGGAAGCTTGATGCGGTATACCCCATTATCCAAGTCTTTTTCTATTTCAAAAGGATCAGAACGCTTACTAGCCAGCTTCCTAGGAGGAACTATCCTATTTAGGTGCTGGGTGTCAAGCATAATGAGGGAGCCTTCAGAGATGTCATTCCAGGGAGTTGTTTCCTATTAACAACTTCTTATAATCCTTAATGGCTTTTGATAAGTGTTCTTGAATAAGCTTTTGGGTGTCACGGATCTTGGTAACCTGGTCCTCTGCTGCAGGCACTGATGAGGTTAAACGTGCTCCAATCTGAAAAGATGGGTTGTAACCCAGGGTTGCTTCGAAGGGGGAGAATCCAGTAAAAGAGTGTAAGGCATTGTTGTAGGAAGAGTGCGCTAAAGGGAGATCTGTGGCCCAACTGTCCTGGGTGGCTGAGGAGTAAAAATGTAGACATTGTTCTAACACTTGATTTACTCTTTATTTTTCCCATCTGATTGTGGGTGATATGCTGTAGAGCGGCAGGCTTTGATGTTGAGAAGTCCTAGCAAAGCATCCCAGAACCTGGCTGTGAACTGTGGATCCCAATCGCTTACAATTTCTGTTGGTAGTCCAAACATGGAGAAGACATGAAGATGAAGAGTGTTGCGGTATCTGCTGCTGTTATAGTAGTGTTGCATGGTATAAACAACGCGAAATTAGTGAACCTATCAACAATTACTGTTGGGATTTCTCCAAATTCGCATATCTCCAAAAATCCCCTTCCTCAATGCCCCTGACATCAGAAGGCGTGAGCAATCTATCGCAATCTATCAAAGTAAATGATAAATTGGATCCCAATCAACTGATTGAAGATTCAATCATGCAGAGACTAATTCACTCTGATAGATTATGAACCATAAAAAAGCCTATAAATATTTCCTTATTTCAAAAATAAAAATTAGGTCGAGCTTAACCTGTATTTTCTTAGTTACTTCATTGCATTTTTGGAGAATCCGCCCAGTGTAACTTCAAGATACAACCTGCCCCATTGGAAATGTAATTTAAAACTTCCAGACTGGTGCTCACTACAGGGGGCTCTCTGAGTTCCGCACCAGTAACCACGTCTATCACCATGGTTTCTCAATTTTCGCCTAACGAGGCTCAAGATCAAGAGCAAGGCAGTATTTTACGATGGGTCCCTTCAATTGGAGCCCAAATCCCAAGATTACCCTCCACGTTGGAACTTTGGGCCAACTTGGAATTCTATAATCATAACTTGAGTTTCGCCTCAGACTTTCAAATTCCACCTGAGGCCTTGCAAAATATCATCAATCAATCACTTGAAGGGGCTCTAATCTCTGGAATATGTTCTACCCAATCTCAATCAGATGCACTACCTTCTATATTGTGAGAAGTGCTGCAAACCTCAAAAATGCCAGGGATTGGCTCCAAACAATTTTACAACAACTTGTACATTCTACATTATACCACTTGCTACCTGTAGTTGGAATGCACCATCAAGGGATGCTCAAATTACTAGAAGGACTCCAATCCTTGAATAATTATATTTCCAAGTTTTTCAAGTTGTCCTCCGAGTTTAGCTGAGATAATCGTGATGCTATTATTAATAATTGAACTTCCCTCAACAAAGTACAACAGCAGCTCATTCAGTTTGATCATGGGATATCAAATTTTATTGATGTACAGTTTCTAAAAAAGGTTCAAGAGATCCAGAAGGAATGGAGAGAGGATGTTTCCCAACTCTCTGAGCGTAGTCAATCAATGAAGGAAGAAATTAGAACCCTTCTTTTTCAATTGGAACAATTGTACTCAGGAATTCAGTTCCTGGTCAATGAAGTAGAGAAAACCTCTGGAAATATGGGTCCTCCTAGGGTAGAAGGACCTCGTGGGCCACCTGGAGGTGTAGGGCCTTATAAACCTCCTGAAGCTGATGGGCCCCATGGACCCCCAGGTGCAGATGGACCTCATGGACCTCCAGGCGCTGATGGTCATTCAGGATCTTATCAGCAAATTAACTCTCTCATGAACATGATGACCCACTTACATGAACAAATCTCTAAGGTGGCCAAATAATGCAACCTAACCCCTGATGGGGTACCAATAGACCCCCTTTTGACTCTGAAGTCCTTGTATAATGAATTGATCAATTTGGGAAAGTGGGCCAGGGACACTGATATCTTATTACATGCTTTTGAATCAAAAGGGGAATTGCTCCAAGCAAAAAAGAGACTCTGGAACTCAAGTACAATGCACAACAGGAACAGATTTTTGAGCTATCTCGCCAACTAGATGAGAAAGTAGGGCATGCAGACCTGAATTGACGGATTAATGAAATTTGGACAGAAGCTGTTGGCCCTTACCCTCAATTTTCTTCTCAAGCCTCAGATTCTGCCTCTTATGTGTCTACTCAATCTGAACAACCTGGAGTGCATGTTTTGACTACTAATGATCCCATGAGTTTCAAGCCAGTATTCAAGGACAAATACTCCCCAGGGGAAGGCAGCATTATCGCATTTCTATATCTGTATGAAAAGGCATTAAGTGAGGCCACGGATCACCAATAGATGAATTACTTGATTAATTGCCTTACTTGATTGGCTCAAGATACTATCAACCCACTTAATGACTTGCTCTAATTGGGCTCAAGTTAAAGAAGCATTGATATAAGAATTTGGAAGTGAGCAGACCCTATCTTCGCAAAAACAGGCCTTTATGGGTATAAAGCTCCACCAAAATGAATCTATTAAGGACTTTGCTCATTAGTTCTATCAGGAAGCTCAAACTCTTGTAGCCTGTGCCGGTTAAAATTGGATGATGCAATAACCACAGTTCTTTCAGCCTTTACTACTAGGACGCAAATGCAAGATCTGATCAGTGTCAAAAAGGATTTCTGAAGCATTTTGGATATTAAGGAGGCCTTATTGGAGTTGCCCCCTCAATTCTCCAAAAACCCCAAGTTTATGAGTCTCCTAGACCTAGTCATCCCAAAGTATTTGCCATGCCTGAGAACACTAAAGCGATCCAGTGTAATTACTGTCATCGCTACTTTCATACTGAGGATCGTTGTTTTAAAAGTAAAGCAGATGAAAAAAGAAAAGAGCAAAGACCAATAAGATTCTTCACCTTGATAATGATGTGAGTGCGCAGCAAGAGCAGCAAAGTTCAATTGAGTGTAATAAAGACGACCATTCTTCTTATTCATTGCCAGCCTTACTGGCAATATACTCTCAGTTTGGAAGCACCATTACCTGAATTAATTTCCGAGTAAATTAAATCAATGCCAAGGCTATAATAGGTACTGGATCCCTGTGTAAATGTTGGCTCCTCCAAATTGGTCAAATGGATCAAATTAACCCCCAATATTTCTCATTATGAAGAATATGGTACCGCTGGCCCTCAGAGTACTCAGTCTATTGAAGCTTTTTTCATCCCTTCCTCTGAAAATTGGGAAATCAACCTTTACCATTCCAGAAATTGTGCTCTATAATTTGAGCTATGACCTACTCTTGGGAACTCAATTTTTACGAGAATTTGATGGAATTATCAACTACCCTGACTCGTTGTTGTCTCTCTTGGGGTATCGAGTTCCCTTACTTTTATCTGATCATGCTTCCACTCGACGTCAGTTATGTCTGCTAGAAGGAACTAAAAAGTCCTATTCACTTCATTATCAGGTTGAAGATCCTCATGTAAAATTACCTCCTATCATGGCTGATATTGAAGAGGGAATGCCAATTTATTCTCCTGAGAAATTAGTTATTCCACCAAAACCACAAGTGATCATTAATACTTCTTTGCACTATTCAATTCCCAAGGGGCATTTGCTACAAGTCCAGGGCACTGTAAATCCTTCTGTCAAAGAGCTCTTGCCTTGTTCTGGAATATTGGATTATGCTTATTCAGGCTCTTTATCTGTCTTACTAGCGAACCTTGCTGATGTGCCAAAACTGGTAGATCATGAGCGCCCAATTGCTTATGTCAAGCTGTTACCCTTATCTCGTATCTATGATGTTAAGCCCTTTAGGAGTTTACAAGACTTTGAATTGGAGAGTGATCAGGAAATCCTTACTGTGGGACCTGATATTTGGAAACATCTCTCTAAGGAACAGGAGAAACAAGTGCTTCAATTATTGAACAAATATTCTGACATTTTTGCTAGGCATACTTACGATTTTGGGAAGATGAAAGGTGTAGTGCACACTGTTGAAACTGGTGATCACCTTCCTATCCGTGCGAAGCCCTAGCATAAATCCAAAGTAGAAGAAGCCCAGGTTACTAAGGAGTTGAATCAATTGCTGGAGGCTGGATTAATAAAACCCTCCAATAGTCCTTGGGCATCCTCATTGCTATTGGTAAGAAGAAAGATGGTTCTCATTGAGTTGTGATGAATTATTGTCAATTAAATGCTATTACCCAATATGACTATTATCCCTTACCTATATTGATGATTCTCTTAGATTGTTGGCTGGATCTACCTATTTTTTGGCCATGGACTTAGCCAGTAGATATTGGCAAATCAAACTGTCTCCAAAAGATTGTGCTAAGTGTGCTCTGATATCGAGTGAAGGTTTGTTTGAACTAACTTGCATGCCTCAAGGCCTAAGCAATGCCCCTGAAACTTTCCAAAGGGCCATGGACAGTATGCTCTGGGATTTAAAACTTACTTGTTGTGGGATCCGCTGATAGATACCACAAATTATTCTTAAAATATATGAAACTTACTTTTAAATTAAAAGTAATAATAAACGCTTTTTTAAAAGTTTTTTATCTTTTTTATTGTTTATGCAGCAAGCCAAAAAGCTCCCTATTTTGATACTAGTATTTCATATTTAAAATAGTTCAAATCTTGGGGCCATGTAATTTGAGGCTATAGTATTAAAAAGCTGAGTCATCCAAATTAGGAAATATAGGCTTTCGCCCTATCAGAATGAGGGTAAATACTTGTGGCAAAACCACCCATGTGGTAATGATTAGATAAACTTGACCCAATCACCGGCGGGTAAAATCTTCTCACCTTGGGGGAGAACAGACCCATGTGGTAATGGACACCTTGAATTCAGCCGAGGAGTCAGAGCAATCCTAAAATCAGTTCTTACCTTATTAAAAATTGATTTTGATTATAAAACGGATTTTCCTGATGGATAGGGTTCCACCATGAATCCGCCAAGGTATTTTCATCATTAGTACTCATATCCTTATTAACCATAATATTGTTTAAAGATCATACATGTAATTGGCCAATCATTGTAATGGATTCAGGGCATTCTTACCTCCAACATTATTTTTCAAAAGTCAAAAGAGAATGTCTGATATTGCCCCCCTCAAGAATGTTGGGGGGAGTGTAGGGCCGTAGGAAGCGGCCATGTACCTGGTTTATGGTAATTCCTGTAGCCAAAGACTTTATAGAATACTCATTTCCTCTCTTATAAGTGATGGTTAAATGGTCCCTCACAGATTGATCCAAGTTTGCCACTTTGAGGAGTTATGCGATTGTGGTAATATAAAACCATATCTGACACTTGGAATGAAGGTAGAGGAGCCCAAAGCTCATTGGCAGCTTGGCCTTCTTTAGTGACCACTTTGGCTAGGTTGGTCATAGCCTCTGATTGAAGCTGAATGATGCGGTTATCTAACCTTCACATGGCTTTCTCAGGCTCCTCTCCTCTATAGAAGACATCCTTAGCTAGAAGAGCAGGTATGCCTGGTTCCCTGCCATACAAAAATCGGATAGGGGACATTTTCAAGAACCAGTGATAGCTAATTCAATAAGACATAAGAGCACTAGGGAGATAACGATCCCATTGAAGGGGATCAGATAAGGCCATTTTCCGTAAGATAGAAACCAAAGTGCCAATTACTCGCTCCACCGTACCATTGGTTGATGGGTTATATGGAGCTGAGAATAGTTGGCGGGCTCCCATGGGGGTAGCCAAGATTTTAATTACTCTGGAGGTGAAGTTTTTTCCGTTGTTGCAGAGTAGTACTTGAGGGCACCCGTGTCAAGTGAATATGTTTTGATGGAGAAGGTGGCAGTGGCCTTAGCAGTTTGGGCCAGCAGTGCCACAGCTTCAACCCACTTCGTGAAGTGGTCAATAACTACCAAAATATATCTGTTTCCACCTGTGGTCTGAGGAAGTGGCCCTACTATGTCCAACCTTATGGTATAAAATGGCTGTTGCAGGGTAGTCAGCTGATATTGATATCTAGTCTTAAGCTGAGACTGCTTCCTACACGTAAGGCAAGCATCCAAAACTTAAATGATGGCTTCCATGATTCCCTCCCAAAAATACTGACCCTTAATCCACTTGTAGGTTTTCTTTACTCTCCCATGGCCTAAAGTTGAATGAGCTTCTAGGAAAACATGTACACGTTCCGAGGGCCATAGGTAAGGCAACCACTTTGCCCCTACTTGTTTGTACAATTTCCCATTTCTACTTTAGTGTTGCGGGAGTGCCAGGCCAACATCCTCTTTACAATCTCATCCTCATCTTCCCAGTCATTTGGGGTCATTAAGAGATCATATGGCCACTCCGCTTCACTGTTTTCTAGGTGAAGGATGGGCAGCTGAGTTAACCCATCAACAAACATGTGGTGGGTTCCAGCGCAGTGTTCGATCTTCATGTCATAATGCTGGAGCTTTAGAGCCCAGCAAGCTAACCGCCCCGTAGGGTCCTTCATGTTTTGTAACCATTTTAAAGATGCGTGGTCCGTAATCACAGTGAAAGAGGTCCCATACAAGAAAGGGCGGTAGTGCTTTACTGCTAGTAGAACGGCAAGACACTCCTTCTCAGTAATACTATAGTTGCATTTCCGCTTTTGATAGCATCTAAATAAAATATGAGACATGATGATCTACCCCTTTTTCATCCAGTTGGGCTAGGATGGCCCCAACGGCGTAGTCTGAGACGTCTGTAAACAAAATAAACGGTTTTCCATAATTGGGATGCCTTAGGATAGGCCGTTTTTGTAGCAGCAGCTTTATTGTTTCAAAAGCAGCCTTCTGTTCAGTGCCCCATTTAAAAGAGAGATTCTTTTTCAATAAACAAACAAGGGGCTCGCTGAGTTGGGCAAACTTAGGGATGAACTGATGGTAATACCCCATCATCCCTAGAAATACCTGTATATCCCATAGATTTTTGGGGGAGGCATTCAGGCAATCGCTTCAACCTTATCTTGTAGGGTTAGATACCCTCTCAAGAAATGGTATGTCCAAGGAAGTCTAATTTCTTTTGGAAAAAAGTACTTTTTGAAGGTTTTAACTTGATATTTGAGCATCATAAGCGTTGAAATACCTCCTTCAAATGATCAAGGTGTTCGTTAAAGGACTTCGAGAATACAGTAATATCATCCATATGGATGATGACACAGATTAACTTAAGATCATGAAAAATGTGGTCCATCGCACGCTGGAAAGAGTCAGGCGCGTTGCACAACCTTTGGGGTAATCGCGTGGGTTGGAAAAGATCTTCACTACATCTCAAAGCGCATAACTCCTGTTCTTGGGGAGATAGATCCATTTGCCAGTAACCACTGGCCAAGTCCATGGCGGAGAAAAAATTCGAGCCTGAGAGCTGGGCCAGGGCATCATCAATGCGTGGGATAGAATAGCTATCCTTTTTCATAAGATTGTTTAACCTGTGATAGTTCATAAATATCTGATGACCTCCGTTTTTTTTTTTAATTAACAAAAGGGGGAGGACCAAGGGCTTTGCGAAGGAACTAATAACCCCGCGTCTAATAACTGCGTATGTTCCGTCCTCATTTGTTGCTCTTCCACCTTTAACTTGCAATAAGGTTTTGACCCAATGGGATGGGCATCACCCACATCAATGGAGTGACACCAGCCCTTCATGTGGCCATATTCATTGTCTGACTTTGAGAATATATCACTATACTCATCCAGAAGAGTATGCACTTTCTCCAACTCATCTGAGGTCAGCTCATCTGAGATATTGACATTTGGTAAGGTATATACCAGGTTATCTGTGGGCAGGCCTAAATCAACCATCGAGTCAATGGAGTGGATTTGTTCAACTTCCTCCACAGGGAGTAAAAACCCTCGGCCCACCTCCTGATGCTTTCTTACAATTATGTCCTTTTCGGTGAGATTTCCCAACAGTAGAGTAATAGGCCTCTGATAGGCTGGGTCTAAAACGCCAGGCAATACCCGTGGCTCAAAAGGGCTAACCCCGTCAATGCTTAAGAGGTGTAATAAACAGTGGCGAGGGATTTTGAAAGTGATTTTTTATGTCTACCACCCGTTGTTCACCAGGATTAATCACCACCTCATTGGCCGCATAAAATGGAATACCTTTGATAGCATCCACTGAATCAGGCAATTTCTTTGTATTTCGCCAAGATGTGGTGTAATGTATAGGTAAAGCAGAAAGTGGGTACTCAACCATGCAAGAGTATTCCTTCTTGCTGGGTTCTTTATTGCTAGAACTAAGAGGACTTCATAATTGAGCAACGACAGGAACCCCTGCTTCATATTAATACCTTCATATTCAATCATAAACTGAGTACCTATGAGCATATCATAGGCGTTGTTATCCAAAGCCACTGTGGGGGCCAAAGAATAAGCTTCCCAATATGAATGGGAAGGGATGAGTAAGCGCCAAGTGTGCGGTTGTTGTTCGGACCAGTGGTTCCAAAGTCTTGGTTGTACTCCAAGTCAGGCGCAAGTTTGATCTTTTTCATCAACTTGGAGGTGATTACATTCACCGGGGAGCCTGTATCTAGGATAGCCATCACCCAAACTTTTTGGATAACCACTTCGACCTTTGTAAGTATCCCCCAAAAAGTGGGTGATAGCGCTAGGACCTCCTTAAGATGAAAAGTGGAGGTTAATTTGCGCACGGTCTCTGGGTAACTTTCCAGGATAGACTGCAGGATATGGCCATGCTAGAGAGGCGAATAAGGTTAGATAAGACCTCATCCGCATCACTGGTAGTGTCAATAACGGCTGGTTCCCCTACAACTTGATGGAGATACGTCTCTTCAGGTATGGTGGCCTCATCTACTCCTCCAGCATTTAAGATATTGGGGACTTCCACTTCAGCAGGTACTCCTACAACGAAATAGCCAACCTCATCTGTACCCCCCTCAGAATCATCCCCAAGGTATTGGTAACACGAGGTAATGGCATAAGTTGTTTAAATGAATCAGGCACATGAGATTTGTCAGCAACAGGTGTGCCTTTCCCTACGCTGTCATTACTTTTCCCTGCTCCTGTTCCTCTGCGTCAGCTTTCTTTTCCAGCACACAGTTTCCTTGTGTCCAAACTTGTAGCAGTATATGCACCGAGGCCGTTAAGGACGTTTTGCTTTGGTTTCTGCTCCTCAGAGCCCATTATCTGAAGGGGCTCCTTCTTATCTTCAATAGCTAGGGCCCAGGGCTTAAGCTTTAGATCCTCGATGGTTAAAACGCGAGGATGGGATACTGCTCCGAGAGAAACTTTGGGCTTATGAAAGTCAGCGAAATCTATTAACGCCTCCTTGATATCTTGAATGTTACGGAAATAGCGTTTAACTGAGGTGATGTGAATTACTAAAGGAGGGTGAGATGCCACTCCAGTCAAAATGGCAGCTATAGCATCATCCAAAGTCAACATCTTTAAAGTTAATAATAACTGGGCTTCCATATAAAATCATTCAGCAAAAGCAACCACTGTCTCTTCTTTTCAGATACTCATATGCATAAAAGCTTGCTTTTTAATGCTTAAAGCCTGTTTTGAGCTGAACGTGTTTATAAGAGCCTCTTTAACCTCGGACCAGGTGCTAAGAGCATCCATATGGGGGACCATCACCTCCTGTGCCATGTGACTCAAACAGGAAAGGATATGTTTGGCCTTTTGACGATTGGTCGCCCCTTCCATAGCCACTTCATAAACGTATAAAAATGAAGCAATGCTGCCCTCGCCAGGGATAAACTTGTTTTTGAACGTCGGTTTAAATGAACTAAAGTCACCCCAGTAAAGGTATGAATAGCTGGAGTTTCTGTTTCCAGGGTTTCAGAGCGATAATTTAACTGGTCAAAGGTGCACGAAAGGTGATCAAACTGGCCTTACATGGCTTCGAGCCAGGTTTTCATTTTGGAGAGGACTTCTTGGGGCCCAGATTCACATAGTCTCAATTGAGATTCAATCCCTAATTTGTGAGTTCCAAGATCTTCCACTCGGTTCTCCATTGCATTGACTTGGAAACAGAGTTGTGACACCAGTGAAATTAGGTTTAATTGAGCAGTTTCCATGGCTTCCACGGATATCTTCAGCTCTTCTTTCATTTGTTTACACCCTTCATCATCATGAGGATGTGAGCTTGGGCCTTGTACTCCATCCTTGATCTGATCATACTTCTGCTCAACCTGCATTAATTAACTAAATACTTCCTTCAACAGCACAGGGCTTTCTAGCGAAGTTTTTATTACTTTTGCTTCAGTTTCACATTCATTCAGGCGCCGCGCCAAATATTTGGTATTTTCAAATGAAGCTTTGAGAGCTAGCTCCTTTTCTAGCTGAACAACCTTGGCCGCAAGGGTGGAGGTATTGCTAGATGGTTCAAGCAACAGATGGCGTTCAAGCTCAACAACATGCGAAAATACCTGAGTTAACTGTCGCTCCACCACAGCCACACGCTGTTCATATTCCTCTTGAGGGATGGAGTCAGGGGCTAAAAGGTCCCAGTGCGTTTGCTCATTGTTTTTTAAGTTCATTAGCCAACTCCTTCAACAACAAGCGGGTGCTAGCGGTGGAAGCGTTCAGTTCATCTCTAAAGATCTTCATGGCCTCCTCGACATAATTTACAATCCCAGTATCCATGGTAGTAAGTTGATCATGAAGCTGAATGATGAAGTTGTGATTAGCTTCCACGCCGGATCTGACTGCTCCAAGATGTTTGGAGGTCAGTTGGTACAATATATCATAGGCTAAATTCAGAGCTGCATGGGTATCTAGGTGTCAATGTAGCTCTTTATGATGTCCAGCTAAGAGATGCATCATGTGGACCAAGGTGGGGTAAGCAAACTTGCATACATAGGTGGTCAAATTTTCAAGCTGGCTTTAGGTCTCTGGGAGGACACTAGTATCATAGAGAAACAAGTGGCGTTCCTCTACCAATGATGCTCTTTCACAGGATGCACTTTCGCCAGGGTTAAGGATGCCATGAGTAAGGTCTCTAACAGCTTCAGTGGCCAGCCAGGTGATGCGGCGAGACTCAGGTATTATTATGCGCTCAAATTGTTCTTCAAACATCAAATCGGTAGGGCTGTCCATTTGATCCTCATCTTCAGCCCCTTCCCCATTTCGCACCCAATGGGTGACACTCTCCATTGCTTAAATACTTTATTGAAGTATACAGGGTGAGCCCTTGTAGTGAGCACCAGTTTGTGGGATACGCCAATAGATACCGCAAATTATTCTTAAAATATATGAAACTTACTTTTAAATTAAAAGTAATAGTAAACGCTTTTTTTTTTTTTTTTTTATCTTTTTTATTGTTTATGCGGGACAAGCTAAAAAGCTCCCTATCCAATACTAGTATTTCATATTTAAACTAGTTCAAATCTTGGGGCCATGGGAATTTGAGGCTATAGTATTAAAAAGCTGAGTTGTCCAAATTAGGAAATATAGGCTTTCGCCCTATCAGAATGAGGGTAAATGTTTTGTGGCAAAACCATCCCGTGTGGTAATGATTTGATAAATTGTACCCAATCACCAGCAGGTAAAATCTTCTCACCTTGGGGGAGAACAGACCCATGTGGTAATGGGCACATCAAATTCAGCCGAGGAGTAAGAGCAATCCTACTATCAGTTCTTACCTTATTAAACCAATTTTGATTATAAACCATATTTTCCCAATGGATAGGTTTCCACCGTGAATCCGCCAAGGTTTTTTTGTCATTAGTACTCATATCCTCGTTAACCATAATATTGTTTAAAGATCAAACATGTAATTGGCCGATCATTGTAATGGATTTGGGGGCATTCTTACCTCCAACATTCTTTTTCAAAAGTTGAGAAGGAGAATGTCTGACACTTGTGTTCTGGTATATCTTGATAACATTACCATGTTTTCCAAAACCTTTACTGAGCATTTAAACCATTTAAAAGAAGTATTCAGCCGAATTTTGGGCTCTTCTTTAAAACTCAAGCCCTCCAAGTGCTCATTCTTTCAAAATGAAATGGACTTCTTAGGACATCAGGTTTCAGCTAAAGAGATTTGACCCCTTGCGGACAAAGTCAAAGCCATCCAACAGATGCCTCCTCCCTCTTCTTTACAGGATATCCAAGTCTTTCTTGGTATGGTTGGGTATTATCAGAAATTTATTCCCAACTTTGCTGATATGGCTGAACCCTTAATTTAGCTATTGAAAAAGGAGTGTCTTTCAAGTGAGGATCAGCTCAAGAACAGTCTTTTTAATTTTCTGCGTACCACCTTGATGAAGGCATCTGTTCTAATTCACCCCCAGTTTGATAAGACTTTCTTTCTACATATGGATGCAAGCAATGTCGCTATTGGGGCTATTTTATCTCAGTGTGATGAAGAAAATAAGGATCATCCTGTTGCTTACTATAGCAAAACTTTGTCAAAAGCTGAACGAAATTATAATGTTACTGAGCGGGAATGTTTGGTGGTAATTTTGGCCATCACGTATTTTTGGCCCTTTTTATATGGTACCCATTTCACTGTTATTACCGACCATTCCTCCTTACAATGGCTGCAGATTATAAAGGATCCTGATGTGAGGTTGGCCCGTTGGGCTTTTTGATTGCAAAGTTACGTTTTTTCCATTGTTCATCAATCAGGAGCTCAGCATCAAATCTGGATGATTTATCCTGACTACCTATTCTGACTTTGGAACCAGAAAAAGAAGAACGCTTGTATAATCTTATTTTATGACTGGAACTATGGGATCAAGAGACTGAAGAGGATTGAGCCTATCTAAAATCAGTTACCAAGGATACTATAATTCAAGATGGAGCTTTGTATAAGAAAGTCAAGTCTAAGTGGTTGCCCTTCCTACATCCAAACTCCAGGTTTCATGCTGTAATGGAAGGTCATGAACAAGCCAGTCATAGCGGCTTAAAGAAAACTCATGAATGGTTGAAGACTTGATACTATTGGAACAACATGACCGAGTTCATTTGGGAGACTCTTGACTCATGTTTTATCTGCAAACGTCATGGAACTACCAACCCTACTTATTAACATCAAGTCAATTCCCCAACTAAGGCGTTCAAGATAGTCAGTATTGATGTTGTAGGGCCTTCTCCTTGAGGAGTTCATGGTAGTCAGTATATCATTAAGGGCGTTGACCATTTGACCAAATGGATTGAGGCCATTTCAATTGCTACCCCTTCAGCTAAGACTACAGCCTTATTCCTATATCAGCATATTATTCCCCAACATGGATGTCCAAAGGTCCTTATCTCAGATAATGGGACTAATTACACCTCGCAGCATATACAGGAGTTATAAAAATTATTTAACACTACTCAGCGATTTGTGGTCCCATATAGTCCATCCACAAATGGGGCCATTAAAGGAGTTAATGGAACCTTGGTCTTGATTTTAAGGAAAATGGCCTTGACTGATCTGACTCGGTGGAATTTTTATTTACCTAGTGCCTTGTTTGCTTATCAGATAAGCTATCACCGCATTATCAAGATGTCCCCGTTTAAGTGTATATATGAGCGGGATCCTACATTCCCTTCTAGTGTTCAGACTATCCTCGAAGAAAGCATCACAGAAATTTCTGATTTAGTTATGAGAAATTTGGATGATGAGATTATCCACCTCCAGGCTCAAGCAATGAATTCAATTGAAACCACCACTCAAGGAGAGACTCTAAAAAGCAATCAACATAAACCAGTCCTACCTGAATATCAGATTGGAGATTAAGTTATGTATTATCATTCTTGGACAAGTGGACAGAATGAAAAGCTGGGAACTAATTGGTCTGGTCCTTATAGCGTTATATTCCAAAAAGGATTAGAATATTCAATTGTTCATACTGAAACTGGGATTGTGGTAAATCATATTCATCCTAGGTTTTTAAGAAGTCATCCTCCACCGCAATTGAATCTTGAGGGATAAAATGTCATGATTTCACCGAATTTGCATATCTCCATAAAAATCCCCTTTCTCAATGCACCCAACATCATCAGAAGGAGCGAGCAATATATCACAAGCTATCAAAATCTATCAAAATTTAATGATAAATTGGATCCCAATCAACTGATTGAAGATTTGATTGCGCAGAGATTAATTCACTCTGATAGATTATGAACCGTAAAAAAGCCTATAAATATTTCTTTCATTTTGAAAATAAAAATCAGGTTGAGCTTAACCTGTATTTTTTATTTACTTCATTGCATTTTTGGAGAATCCGCCCAGTGTAACTTTGAGATACAACCTGCCCCATTGGAAGTGTAATTCTAAACTTCCAGAACCACCATTATGGCATCAAATACTTTGACATGGGAAGTTCAACAACGAAGTCCGCTGAGACTGACGTCCAGGGGCCCTAAGCTTGTTGCAAAGTATAGAGGAGACCCTTTTTTCCCATGCGGTCAGATTTAGAATGAGCACAGGTAACAAGGCTTGATACCCAAGCTGGTATATTCTTGGAAAGCCCCAGCCAATTATAGGTTCTTTTAACTAACTCTGCACATTTCTTTAAACCAGGATGTCCTACAGTGGGTGGGACATGGTGCTCTTCAAAACCTGCATTCGCAGGGTAGGAGGAACCCAAATCCTATTAAAAGAGGATTATCCCATCCTTTAAGTGGTATAGGGGCCATTTGCGTTTCTTGGTCTCCAGATCATTTACCACTTCAATTCCTTCTGGGCAACACAGTTGGCCTGCTAAAACGCGTTTGCACATGGGGGTTTCTGGGGATATATTGGCATATGATACCATAGCAGTGGCGAGGGAGAGAATCATGGTGGGAGGTAACACTGTGGTAAGTTTAGACTGATCTTCTTCTGGACTTGGAGCCAAGGCTGGGTTACGACTCAGCATATTTGGCAGCACATTTAGGGGCCCTTTTACAAACTTGTACTTGAAGCTAAAGTTGCATAGATCCCTATATGTATGTGCTTCAAAATGAGCCAGCTTTTGGGGTTTCCGATAATATAGTAGAGACTTATGATCCGTGCACACTGTGAACTCATGCTTTGCTCCTGGAAGAAGACATCTCCAATGAATCAGTGACCATGCCACCGCAGCCAATTCTATATCATAAATAGCCCATGCCTGTTCAGTGTAGGTGAATTTCCTTGAGAAGTATGCCACTGGGTGCTCCTTCCCTTCATGCTATTGCAATAGAACTGCTCCCACTGCAACTGCCAAAGCATCGCATGCCACCATAAATGGCTTAGACGTGTCAGCGTGCCACAGGATTGGAGTTGACGGGAAAACAGTTTTGATTGCCTCAAAAGCTTTTTGACACTCCTCTGTCCATTTGAAAGGGACATTTTTCCCTGCCAGTGGGTGGAGGGGTGACGCCAGCTGGGCGAGAGCAGGAGAAAACTTCTTAAGGAATGTTAAAGTGCCCAGGAAACTTCTCAATTATTTTTGGGTGGTAGGGGTTGGCCAGGACTGGATGGCCTCCAGTTTACATGGGGGACTGCATACCCATCCTTAAGGACCAGATTCCCTAAGAATGTTACTTATTATCAAAAGAATTCACATTTGGATGGCTTGACAAAAAGCCCTGCCTTGAGAAGGCAGCCTTCACAGCCTCCAAATCCTTGGTGTGCTTTTCACGGGTTGGAGAGTGTATTAGAATGTCATCAATATAAGCAATGGCGCAAGTAAATCTTAGGTCCTCCAAGACATCATCAATTAACCGTTTAAAAGTTGATGGGGCGTTCTTCATTCCAGATAGCATTACCTTGAACTGGAATATTCCGCGCCTTATTCTGATGGCTGTAAGCCATTCTTGGCCCTCCTTGACCCTTATCTGGTTAAAGGCATTAACCAAATCCAGCTTAGAAAATATTTGGGATTTGGCAATGGCCTGTGCAATGGTTTGTTCCAAGGGGAGGGGGTATGGATCTGGAACCGTTACATCTTTCATATGACCATAGTCTTCACATGGGCGTAAGGTTCCATCCGCCTTCTGGGCAAAAACAACACGTGAGGCAATGGGGGAGAATTTCTTGATAATCCATCCTTTGTCCAGCATATCATCTAACCAGATTCCTAGCGCCTTATCTTCTTCTGTGTGGGGATGTAATGGGCTATTGATCTTGACAAGATGCACGGTTAGCTGAAAGGTCAAATCATATTCTGAGTGTGGAGGAAGTCGAGTTGCTAATCTCATGTCAAAGACATACTTATATGGCGTTAGGAAATCAGGAAAATCCTGGGGGAGGTCCACCGGGGGCAGCTCAGAAGAAGAAATTTGAACTGAGTGAGAGCTCTGTTGAGAGAGATTCAATTAGTGGGAATTCCCCACTACATCTCTTATTAGAAAAGGACAAGGAGTTAAGTTCCAGATTGATGTTCACCTGTTGACGTCGCCACCATCCTATCCCCATGATAACAGGTTATAGCAAATCCGTACCGCTGAAAATGATTGCAGAAGCCAAATTATGGATAAAGAACTGTAATGGACGTTTAATAGTATGACAGGTCATAGGCGTGGATGCAGCCCCTAGTATAGGAGGGCAGGCACCATATCCAGGTCCAAAGAGTGTGCCACTCTTAAATCCATTAAATTGCACGCCGCTCCTGTATCCAGAAGAGCTTATACTGGACCTTCCGTGCTACTACTCTGAAGGTAACAGGAAACAGGAAAAAAGCTTAGTCTTTAATAGCCGTGGAAAGAGTGAAGGCAGTAGAAGGTGGGGTGGGTCCCATAATGAGCAGTGGTTCTTTGGTTTTTATTGAGCTATTCTGCTTCCCATTGGCTCCCTCTGAGAGGTTCTCCTTGTCTCCGTGCAGGATTGGATAGATCTGGTCTACCATTATGTCATTGCACAACACTGTTGATATGAAGAGACTCTCATGGCCACATATGATGGGTGAGAATGCCTTAATGGAAGTAGAGCTAAGCCCATTGGTAAATGCATCTTCTCTCTGATTAGGTGCAATATGGGCTTCCATTTGAGCCATTTTGGTAGGCTAAGACTGGATTACTTGGATCCAATGTCACACTTAACTTCTCATCTGCAGGAAAGGAAAAGGGATTCTTCACTGGAGGCAGGTGACTCCTCAGAGTAACCTGTGGGTAGGTAGCTACCACTGCGACCCCAGGAGAGCGTTTCCCTTTGCTCTTATTTCCCGAGGAGGTGGAAGCAGGTGGTTTGGTATAAACTGAGCTAGCTGGGAGAATATTCATTGATGGCTGAGATGTCATTACTGCCACTGAGGCCATACTTGTATGAAGGGGTTTTGCCCCTACTGAATATGCCAAAATAAATGCAGCCTCCATGGATACTTGGAGAGGATCCCATGCAACATTGCTAGCTGAAGAGGTGTCCAAGGCAGCTCGGAAAGTGGCTACCACAATGTCTGTATGAATTCCAGCTGAGGGTACTAATGCTGTAAAAGCCTAGACCATGGATGGCAAGTCAGGGACCTTCTGATGGAGAGTAAAGAGACGGTAAAGATGGGATGCTCTAGATTCCGGTGCCTGGACTGCATCAGATACTATACTTAATAGAGGGGTGTGATTCCCTAGTTTGGACGCTGCCCATAATATCCCTTTAACCCAATGGTGGGCCTCTCCATCAAGAGCATCTAATAGGGCCACACTTTTCTGTGAATCCGTTGGAGTGGGAGTTTGGGGACCCTTGGCAGCGAAGCATACATGTAGCTCAGATAGAGCATCTAGCACCTGTTCAGCTACTTCAGGTGATGGGACTGGAGAGATTCCCATTGTTACTACGCTTGCCAAAGGTGCTTCCTGGTTGGCTGGTGCTGGGTGAAATATCTTATTGGTGGATAAAAAGTATTTTCAGGCCTTGAAGAAAGAAATGAGTGACCAACAAGAAAAGATTAGGTCACACATAAATAAAAATTTATGGTAATTAATAATCTAACTGCTTCGCCTACTTCCAGGAGGAGGGAGGAAAGTGTTAATGTTATAGGTCAGTCCATTATGTCATGGAATCTGCGATTAGAGTAATACTGGGCTTTTAATCTGGGTGTGTAACAAACCAGTGGAAGGCCCAGAATGCCAAGGGCATAGCAGTTCTGAGTAAATGCAGTGTGGATCCCCTATTGTTCTTGTGAGGGAAATAGATGTTAATAAACATACCAAAGGCAGTCATAACAAACCAAATGGCTGCAATGGGGCAACCGCAGGTCTTGCTGGGGCATCCCCCAAGAGTGGAGGAGGCAAAGAGGACGACCAATCCTCTTTTAATTTATTGTGGGGAAGGCCAACTATGGGACGGACACTTCCGAATATGACTCAGAAAAGACAAACTTAGTACCTGGGGAGGCACTTCCAGAGAAGTGATGCTATCTCTTGTTGCCAGCGGGAACGCCACTTATGGGGAGGGGGAGGGAACGTGTGAAGGGACCGTAGCCACTATTAAGCATGTGTGGAGGAAGGGGTCTGATTTGATGAACCAGACTGGGAACCAGGAGGAGACCAGCTGTCAGCGACACGGTGGGAGGTATCCAAACATCCACACTTGAAAGTGGTCCACCAAATGAGACCGGAATCTGTGGACAGCTTCAGGGAGGGTGGGGATGGGCTCGGCGATGGCATCTAAGACAATCGTGTGGATGGTCCACATGGCGATTGCAACCACCAGAGCACGGAGGGAGGGTGGGAAGGAGGAGGACATTGATAGAGCAAACATATCTCTTGACAGACTGAAGGGATGCGTTTGATCCTTGCCCAGCAGACGTTGAACTTCGCGCCATATTACTTTAGATGTGGGGCACTTCTCCAGGCGGTGGAACAGCGTTCCATACTGGCCACACATGACACAGGATGAGTGTAAAGCGTTAGAGCGGTCAGCTGTATGATACACCCACCTCAGGCAGCGCCACACATGGGAGCGGACTTGAGGCTGCAACAGAGGGTGATGTACATATTTCCAGATAGTTTTTTGGGTCTCAATGGAGTAAGGGATGTCCATCATGTCCAGGTAGTCCACCCCGGATAGGACATGGGGCCGAATGGGGATCATGCCATCATGGATGGGTAGCCCCTGTACCTCTTGTGTGAACTGAGGAGAGGGGCGGCCTCTTTGGGTTGTATGTCCACTAATACTAATTCTCCACTCAGCGCTCCGCATGGAGAGTAGGATTCCTTTGTAGTGGGTTTTAGTACCGTGAGGACCTGTGGCCGATTTGTGTGATGCGAGGTAAATCATCAGGGAGTGGGGGTTCGATGGATTGTTGAGGCCCAAGGCACGGGAGAAGTTGGAGCGGGCTGCGTGGGACCAGTGTTGGGAGGGGAGTGTAGGGGCGGTGATGGTCGCGATCCAGGTGCCCAGGATCTTGGCAGCATGGGCTTTGAAGTCAAGCAGGCCCATGCCACCATGATGATGAGGGCCAAACATGACCTCTAGCCGCACTGGTGGAGGGCGGCCTGACCAAAGCCAACCTTGTAGCAAAGCATACAGGGATTTGAAGAAGCTTGGGGAGAAGGGGATGGCGTGGGCTCAGAAACAGACTTTGGATAGGAGCATAGCGTTGGCCAAAATGACCCTGCCGGTAAGGGAAGTAGGGTGGGCTCTGAGAGGGCGATTCGCTTTGTCACGTTGTCCAGAATATGGCCCTCCATTACTGCTGACGCGTATCCACCTGCCTCCATCCACATGCCCAGATGGCGTACCGGTCCTATGGTAGGACGTGGCACGAAGGGGAGCACCAGTGGAGCGGTGTGTGTTGAGTTAGTAGGGTGTGGACATGGGCGAGCAGATGGGCCAGGTTGGACTAATTGCTGGGGTCCAGCAGTTCTGAAACCGACTAAGGAGAATGATTTCAGTTTTGGAAGCGTTCAGTGCCGCGTTACTTACCCGGGAATATTCCTGGATGAGAGCTTCAAGCGCGTGTGCACCTTGATTAGACACCCCAACCACACAATCATCTGCGAATGCCAATATCTTGACTGGGGCTTGGCCTGGCATATGGACCCCAGTGAGTTGGGCATTCACATTTCGAAGTAGTGGGTCAAGGCTGAAGTTGTATAAGAGTGGGCTAAGGGGGTCCCCTTGTCGCAAGCCCCTTTGAGAGCGGACTACTTCCGTTAGGAAGCCAGGGCCACACACTGTCATTGTTGCAGATTCCGTGAGCAGCATCACCCAGGTGATGAAGCGAGGGGGTAGGCGGAATTGATGGAGGCAGGCCCTAAGGTATTCCCAGTTTACTCTATCATAAGGATTTTGTTGGTCCAAGAATACAAGTGCCCCAGAGGCTGTGGACTGACATACATTAGCCACAGAGTGCACGTTATCCCAAATCGACCTTCTAGGGATGAAACCAAATTGTTCTGGGGAGATGGTGGCAGATGCTACATCCCCAAATTGGTTAGCCATAATTTTTGTTAAATTTTTAGTGTCTGTGTTTGTTAGAGAAATGGGGCGCCAGTTGTCAAAGTCTAGCTAATCCCCTTTCTTGAAGAGTGTGACAGTAAAGGCCTCGTGTCCTCATGGTAGGAGGCGCGTTTCCAACAGGTTTTGGTTAAGTGAGGCGAGCACTAATGGGGATATATATTTGAAATATTTTTGTAGAACTCATATGGAATGCCATCTGGGCCTGGGATTTTCGGTTTGGCGCACCATGAATGGCTGTCCATAATTCGTTTGGAGTAATTTAATTCATTATTTTCTGGGTATCGGAAAATGGTGCAGATGTGGGCTCAATTGAGAAATTCCGCCACTTCAGCTGGCTGAATTGGTTCACCTTAGTATAACTCGGAGTAATATTTTTGTATTTCGATTGCCACTTCAGCCAATGTATCCGCAATGGAATTATCTGATCTTGCACCTATGTGCAGGCCACACTCTGGCATGGTGCAAAATTTTTTTAAAGAAATGTGCGGTGCACTTGTCACCTTTTGTGATGCATGTGGCCCTGTATTGAACACATACCCGATGTTTGTGTTGCCTTTCAAGTGCGTTGAGGTGGGTGGCTGCCTTCGCCCACTTCTGGCCCCATGCAGGGCTGTATCCTGTAACTGGGATGTTGGACTCCAAGTGTGCCAACTCTGCTAGAGCGCATGAGATAACTTCCAATATGGCTTGTGAGCGTCTGAGAGAGATGGCGAGAGTGGCGGATGGTTTCCTCTTTGAAAGTTACCCATGTGGAAATGGGGTCCGCGCAAAACGGTGCAACAAACTTCTTTACCAAAGTTGCCTCTTCCACCCACGTGGAAAATCCTGGCGATGCGAGCTCAGGGGGGCGGATTTTGCACCAATGTGGGGCCTTAGCAGCTGTGACAGGTAGGTGGTAGGTTAGCGAGACCAGCCAATGGTCAGAGAATTCCATTTTTGTTGTTTTGAAGTGGGAGATGTGGGGTTGGAATTTTGCTGACATTAGAATAAGGTCAATGTGGGTCATGGACCTTAATTGGCCATTGTGGACAGGGGACGCATCATGTTTTTGAGCAGCAGGGCATGTCATGGCA
This sequence comes from Massospora cicadina, assembly GCA_022478985.1. Classification (NCBI taxonomy): domain Eukaryota; kingdom Fungi; phylum Entomophthoromycota; class Entomophthoromycetes; order Entomophthorales; family Entomophthoraceae; genus Massospora; species Massospora cicadina. Next base: position 134,670 of record JAKSZP010000087.1, on the reverse strand, counting down.
GCGCATCCATTAACCCAAGGGTGGCCTTTAGAGTGCGTAGTTCTACATGACCCTGTGGGGTGTGGGGTGAGGAAGGCCACCGGTCTGTTGGAGTGTTTAGCCAACAGTTCATGTCACCAACTACAAAAGGGTCTGGGGGTAGTGGGAGGGATTTGACTGAAAAGAAAATTTCCTGACACTCGTGTGCACTGTTTGGGGCATAGATGTTGATGATTGCGTGCGTTACATCAGCCCACGAGAAAGTGACAACAAGCACTCAGCCATTTAGGAATGTTTCTGAGGATATAAATTTGAAAAAATTTCTCCAAATTAGCACCCCACAGTGCTTCAACCAAAAGGATAAGAAATGGGAGGAGCATTGTTTTCCAAGTTTCCTAGGAACCTCGTGGACAGTGGGACTCCTGGATGGCCAGGATATCCAAAGGTAAATTGTGTTGTAAAAACTCAGTTTCCTAGCCTGGGACGGGGAGGCCTTAAGTCCGGCGATATTCAACATCCCTAAAGTAAAGGTTTCCCCCCATAGCACCTTAGGTGCGAGGGAGGGCCCCCAGGCCCACCAGCCTCTTCTAGATCCCCACAGGCCTTCACAGCAGCGTGGGTGTTAGCAGCAGCGCTATCAGAGTTTTTGTTGATTTTTGTGGAAAGAGTCGCGTTGGCTTAAGCCTTTGCTTTTTGTTTTCCTGACGTCAGACGAATTTTTCGCAGTGCGGATGAGTTCGGTGCACCGTTGAGCAGGTTAAAAAAATTTTTTTTTAGTTGAGATAGATCCCAAGTCAGTTTTGACCGGAGCTTGGGTGCAACGATTGGGTGAGATCAAATCTCCCATCAGATTCTCAGATTGAGTGGCCCGCTCAGCATGGGCTTCCCAATCTGATTGGTTGATGGATTCCCAAGTTGCTTCCGCCACAAAGGTTTCCATGTCCTCCTGGCGTTGTGAGTGTGGGATAGTGGTGGTGGCCTTGGACTCTTCCTTGGCCACAGCCCTATGGGCCTGCTTGGCCTTCTTCTGCTCTTGTGGGGAGATAGGCTTTACCAGTAGGTAGCAGCCTTATGCTCCCCACGGGAAAGCCTCCTTGGTGCTTGTGGTTGGTTCATAGTGTGCCTCTCCATTGGCCATGGCCGCCGAGGGTTGCTCTTGGAATGTGATGCCCTCCTTGATGGGGCATGCGTGCACCTTATGGCCGAACATGTCACTGTGGGTGCAAATGGGGGCGCGCTGTCCACGGTCACCTGGAATGGGTGGGTGGTATGCCCTGCAATATCAATAAAAGTGGACTGCAGGATCTGGGTTAGGTCCTTTGCAATCTCTTCAGTTGGGGTCAGAACTGTGATGGCTTTGCTGGTGCACAGGTGTGGCATCAGTGTGAAGCGTTGCATTTTGAAAGATTGTATATCGCCATAGATGGCAAGACTATCTTTCAGGTGTTGCTCCAAAATTTCACATTTTACTGTAGTAGGCAAAAAGTTGAACGTGAGGAAAATTTGGTTTGATTTTGTCCATCTGGTGCATTTTATTTGACGACACATTACCCTTTGGGGAGGTTGACCACTACGCGCACTGCTGCAGCTTTTCTGCTGCCTTTTTGCTTTCAAAACCTAGGTCCAGCCAACTGCGTGACATGGAGTGAGGTGCAACATACACCACGGTCGGGAAAATTGTGTGCACATCTTCACAAAATTTTTCCCATAAGGCCGTTTTTTTAATGTCCAGAAACACACGGACGCCGAATTCCACCAACAAAAGTGGCTGTGAGTGTGGCGTGTTGATGTACTGGTTGCATCATGCTTGCCATGCAAGTATCTCTGGGGAAATCATGACTGCCAGTTTTTTAAGATTTTTGTCTATTCTGCCAGATTCTCTGGGGCGTTTTTGAATGTTGGAGGCCGCGGGCCTTCCACCTGCTCCTCTTACCTTGCTTGCCCAACTGCTCCCTGACATGGGCGCAGACTAATCTCCTCTGTGAGATTATCAAACTAGATTCAGTCTTGAATTGAATAGGTTGCAAAAGTGATTGCAACAAGAAAGAAAAGTTTGATGACCAATCCTCTTGGGTTTGCAGTTGTTGACCTTTGGAGTTAGCAATCCACCCATTTTGGACTGTTTCATCATTTAAAAAAAAATTTTGAAAATCATACAAATTTTCAAATTTAAAAAATGATAATTGGTTTCACAAATCAAAGCAAATCAAATTTCTCTGACCCCCGGGAGGCCTTAGGCCTTTTCTTGCACCCCTTGGGAGTCCTCAGATTGGGTAGGAAGGTTGAGTGCATTTCCAGTGCAGTGGATCAATTTTAATATTAAATTTGGGTTGGATTGACTCTCAGCGAAATGGCCCAGATTATTTGGCATATGGTTTCCGCCTCACAATTGTGTGAATGGCAAGTCCCCACCTCCACACGGAGAATTGCAATTAATGGACTCAGCCTCACTTTGCCTGAATTGTGACAAATTACTATAGAATCAGCAATGCAAATCAGGCTGGTTTCTCCAACTAGTTCTCAGAGTATGAGGTGATCCCAAGTTGGGTCCGCTGGGTGCCAAATGGAAACCAGGTTGTGAAGTGTTTTTGGGGATCTGATGACTCTCTTAAAGCAGCAGATAGGCATCGAAGGCTGGTGGTGTGTTCTTGGATCGCCATCTCCACTTGATGGATCACCAGATTGACGCTTTGTAGAGCCCACTCTATGACCATCAGCCCTAGGACACAGAAAGATGCGTACTTTGCTGGGTTAATCAAAAGGATCATGAATAAACAGCAGAGCTGCTGAGTGAGTTTTGGGTGAAAAAGCTTTATCTAACTTTGGGTAAAGAATGGATCAACAACTATTCTTTACAGAGATAGTTGTCTTATATATGGATAGAGGGGAAAAGGGGCCTTGTAATACATTTTCTTTGGAAGCAATGGCTGATGTACTCGAGGGTACTCCATTTGGGGTTCAGGGCCTCATCATCTGCTTACTCACAGGTCACCAAAGCTTTAACAACTTAAGCATTGGATCTGCCAGGGAGGGACCCTCACCAATCCAAGCATAAGCGGATTAACCCAGATGGAAGGTGCGGCCAAATTGGGTCCCACCAGGGTCAATTTTGATAAAATTTTAAAAGATTTTTTTAATGTTCCTGAAAGAGGATTTTTGACTATAATTTGGCTTTCCCAGACCCAGAATTTCAGATTCCGTGTCTTGAACCCAGTTTCCTGACTCAGGAGCCCTTTTTGAATTTTGGGGCTCATTTTCTTATAACCTAAAGGCATAAAGGATTGTAGAGTGGGGCTCAAATGGGGTGAAATCTGCTGTGGAAGGCCTCTGGCCTGCATTACCTCATTGCAGACCTCTGTTATCTTAATCAAATCAGAAGCAGCCAAATGGGGTACTGTGGTGGGGTCTTTTGGTGCCAATGCAGTGACCTAACGTTCATCCACTATATGGTCCAAGTCCCCCAATAGAGACAAGGGCTCCACAGGGCCATTAGGTCCCTTCATCTTCCTAAAAGGGAACATTTCCCGATCTAACCCAAGAGGTTGGGTCTCAAGACTTACAGTGCCCCAGTTAGCATAGTGCCACAAAGTTAGCGGAAAAGTTGGCACTAAATCCTGAAGTGGAACATTGTTTGATGTATGGGACTGCGGGCGCAGAAAGAACAGTCTCTGAAGGAGCGTACTGCGATATACCCTTGCAGTTTGGGTTAATTGTCATTGTAGCTCCAGCAATATTACTACTAAAAAATAATAACTATGACCTGTTAATCAGGACTGCGTTTATGCGACAATTTAGGGGCTATTATTGATATAACGACGGAGACTTTAATTTCTTGGGACAGCAGATCCCAATCTACTCTAACTCCAGCAGTATGCCAAAGCTGAGTGCATATAGGTCATATTAACCTTACATATGGTGATGTTGTGATTCCAGTTCATTACCATCATCTAAAGAGCAAGACCTGGGACCTTCCCCATCAAATATATGAATAACAAGGATTTCAGAATAGAACTGCTACCCTATATTTATCCACTCCATACACCAAGTCATAGTAAACATTGAGTTAAAGGTGGAAGTGCCAGCCAGGCTCTATGGGGAGGTCTTTGGGCCTTTCAGCCATTGTGGCTTGAGCCCACGTGGCCCCAGTCATTATACTACTGGGGCAATGGAAGATTAAGTTTTTGGTAGCAAATCCCAGAATGGAACAATGCAAACCCGCCGGCAATAAGTTGTGGTGTATTTACATTTGATGCCAGTTGAGGAGGTCCTCTGGGTTCATGTTTTCGGTTCACTGAATGAATTTGGTCTGCCCATCAAATCACAGCTTGGCGTAATGGCGAGGGTTCCACGCAAAAACTTAGTCAAGTTATCAAAAGACCAGAAAGATCAGGCAATAGCTTTATTTCAAAAATATGAGGAGATTTTTTCCATCGATGACCATTATTTAAGGTGCACGTGGGGAGTAGTCCATTGAGTGGACAATGGGGATCATCCCTCATCAGATTTTGGCCAATCTGCAGGTCTAGGGCAGTTGAGGAAGTAGTAACTGATGAGTCGTGAAGCTACTTGAACAAGGAATATTTGAACCCTCTAAGAGTCTGTAGGCTTCACCTGTTCTGATTGTAAAAAATAAGGACGGCACCAACTGCATAGTAATAGATTACCAGAAGCTCAACAGTATAGCCAAGATGGACCCATATCCCATGCCGCAGATTGATAATGCTTTATATTGGTTAAGTGGAGCTCATTATTTCTCTGTGATGGATTTGATCTCTGGTTATTGCCAAATTGTGTTGCTTGCGGCAGAACAGGAGAAATGCGCCATGATTACGTCCAAGGGCTTTTTAAACTGACCTGTATGCCACAAGGGCTGTGTAACGCCCCAACTATGTTCCAACGGGCGATGGACACTATCCTTTGCGATCTTAAGTTGTCCTGTGTACTTGTGTACCTTGATGACATAAATTTAGTCTACCATACATTTTCTGAGCACTTTAATCATTTGGAGGAGGTATTCCGCCATCTTTCTGAGGTCAACATTAAGATCTAACCCTGAAGGTGTCGCTTTTTCAAAGATCAGCCAGAGTACCTCAGCTTTATGGTTAATGAATCAGGTTTGAAACCTCAACAAGCTAAGGTGGAGGCTATCCATAAGATGACTACACCAAACAATAAGTGGGACATTCAGGTATTCTTGGGGATGGTCAGCTACCACCACCGCTTCATACCCAGCTTTAGTTGTTTTGGAGGACCTCTATTTGAGTTATTAAAAAAAAAGCCATGTTCAAATTGATGGAACTCCGTCAAACCTTTTTTGACACTCTTCTAACAGCATTAATAGGTGCCCCAGTACTATGCTACCCAAATTTTGATAAAGAGTTTTTTGTTCAGATGGATGCGTCACTTTCTGCCGTTGGGCAGTTCTATCACAAAAAGATGACGAGGGGGAGGAGATCCAGGTGCATACTGTAGTCATAATTTTGAACTGCCACAAACGCAATTACACCATGACCAATCAGGAGTGCTTAGTTGTGATTTACACATACAAGCAATTCAGAGTATCTTTTCATGGGGTAAAGTTTAAGGTCATATTGTATCATGCGTCATTATGCTGGTTGCAAAACCTCAGAGAGCCTGATGGGAGTCTATTCCGATGGGCTCTTGAGCTGCAGGCTTATGACTTTAAAACCTTTATCAACCCAGAACAAAAAACTAAAACGCCAATTGCTTATCAAGATTTCCAACCATTGCAGTAAATGCGGATCTCAGCAATGTAATGTTTGACAAGATGCTCAGCGGGACTTAAAATGACATAACACCTTAAGTTATCAAGGTATTAGATGGAATAAAGCCAATACGTTCCTAAGGAATGATGAATTATACAAGCGGTTTAGGGACACTACCATTAATATCTCAAGACCTTCTGCACGCCCAAATATTATTAAGAGCGCACACTGAGAATTCAGACGTGGTGGAGTATGAAAGACCCTGGAAATGTTGTGACTGTGGTACTACTTGGAAAGAATGCAATTTAAGGTGCTCAAAAATGATCTCCTGTTGCAATCTGTGTCTGGTAGAGAAGCCATTCCGCCGCAAGACTTCATACCAGGTAGTGAAACCTCACTTTGATGGCATATGGTTTCTATTGACTGGTGGGGCCTCTGATGACTGGAGCAAACTGGTCCAAATATATTCTGGTGGCAATTGACCACTTGACCAGGTGGGTTAAGGGACGGGTAATATGTGATTTGGGGGCAGTCACTGTGGCTAAATTCGTGATGAAGTGTACTATCCAGTGACATGGTTGTCCTCAGTTCATCCTTAATGATAATGGGACCAACTTATCCTCCCATAATTTATCCTAGCTCAATGAACTTATGGCCATCTTCGAGGTTCTGACAACCCTTATCACCCATAATTTAATGGTATAGTCAAAAGGGTCAATGAGACACTTGTGAATATTCTCTGTAAGCCGTTAATGGATAGAACTTCTTATTGGATTACCCTCCTATCCACCACTGTCTTCACGTACAACATTAGTTATCACTTGGCAAAGGGGAAGATCTCTTCCAGTTATTATATGGGCGGCACCAAACTCTACTCAAACTGCTCTATGCTTGTGTGGAAGGCACTGGAAGAATGGATCCTCAATGCTACTCGAATAACCTAAAGAATACGCTGATTAAGACGCAAACTAAAGTTTACACATTCATCTTAGCCAAGAAGATAAACAACCAGGCTGCCAATCAGGTATGGCGTAGCAGGATAGCTCAGTTCAAAATAGGTGACCTGGTTCTATTTCATGATCAACATGGGTTTAGGTGGAAGCACAAAGGCAAGCATCTGTAAAGAGACGTCTAAGGTAATCGTGAAGACTAGTGTGCATGCCTATACTATCAAGGAACTTCAAGCAGTTGGATCGTTAACTGAGCGCAAGCAGAGTTCCTCCAGGCGTAAGGAAAAAGGCGCCTTATCATCCAGTCAAGGGGGTAATGTCACAATTCTGATATAACTCGATAATAAGCCTTAAGTCATTATAGCAGAAAGGGTAGAATCCGCCAAACGTGAGTATGAGTATGATTATTTGAGCGCTTTATGATGAGGCAATAATGGGTAAATGATAATGTTGGATCACCTCCAAATCAGGCAATAAGGTAATGTTAACAAACAACAAATAATTAGATGTTGCCATATGACGGATATTGTGTGGATCGCCTTGAATTAAGGCAATTGTGAATTTAATACATGATGAACTCAACTGGAACCAATGAAATGTGGCGGAATGAATTACTAAGAAAGATAGTTGATATCAGACAAAGTTGCTGGATATCAGTAAGATAAGACAATTGAAGGGGGAAAGTTGTTAGTAGAAAAGAGAGAGTGGAGAAGAGAGCGTCCTCAGAAAAAAATAAAAGACTAAAGAATTGTAGTCAGATCAATAGCTCCTATTTATTATATTATGTTATTTTACATTTGTGAGAAGGACCTAAAATCTCCATATTGTCCGTTCTATCGCTCAGTGAGATTGACCCTGCACAAAACCCTTCAGTGTATCTCAACAATTATGCCAAAAGTATAACAATGCCTTCACCCTTCTTATTATATATTTGCTCCTATCCAAACATTTCCTAAATGTTTTTATGTTGAGATGTTTAAGCTCTTCTTAAATCTACTGCGAAGAAGGCAGACCATGGGATGGACACTTCCAAAATTGACCCAAATGAGACAACACTTAGTAACAGGGAAGGCACCCCAAAGAAGCGATGCTATCTCTTGTTGCCAGCGGGAACGCCACTTATGAGGAGGGGGAGGGAACGTGTGAAGGGGCCGTAGCCACAATTGAACACGTGTGGAGGAAGGGGTCTGATTTGATGAACCAAACTGGGAACCAGGAGGAGACCAGCTGTCAGCGACACGGTGGGAGGTATCCAAACATCCACACTTGAAAGTGATCCACCAAATAGACCGGAATCTGTGGACAGCTTCAGGGAGGGTGGGGGTGGAGCCTGCGATGGCATCTAAGACAATCGTGTGGATGGTCCACATGGCGATTGCAACCACCAGAGCACGGATGGAGGGTGGAAGGAGGGAGGCCATTAATAAAGCAAACATATCTCTTGACAGACTGAAGGGATGTGTTTGATCCTGAGCCAGTAGACGTTGAACTTCGCGCCATATCACTTTATAGGTAGGACACTTCTCTAGGCGGTGGAACAGCGTTCCATACTGGCCACACACGACGCAGGATGAGTGTAAAGCGTTAGAGCGCTCAGCTGTACAATACATCCGCCTCAGGCAGCGCCACACATGGGAGCGGATTTGAGGTTGCAACAGAGGATGGTGAGCTTATTTCCAGATGGTTTTTTGGGTCTCAATGGAGTACGGGATGTCCATAATGTCCAGGTAGTCCACCCTGGATAGGACATGGGGCCGTGTGGGGATCACGCCATCATGGATGGGTAGCCCCTGTACCTCTTGTGTGAACTGAAGAGAGGGGCGGCCTCTTTGGGTTGTATGTCCACTAATACTAATTTTCCACTCAGCGCTCCGCATGAGAGTAGGATTCGTTTGTAGTGGGTTTTAGTCCCGTGGGGACCTGTGGCCGATGTGTGTGATGCGAGGTATTTTATCAGGGAGTGTGGGTTCGATGGATTGTTGAGGCCCAAGGCGCGGGAGAAGTTGGAGAAGGCCGCGTGGGACCAGTGTTGGGAGGGGAGTCTAGGGGCAGTGATGGCCGAAATCCAGTACCCAAGATCTTGTTCGCATGGGCTCTGAAGTCAAGAAGGCCCATGCCACCATGATAATAAGGGCCAAACATGACTTCTAATCATACTGGTGGAGGGCGGCCTGACCAAAGCCATCCTTGCAGCAGGGCATGCAAGGATTAGAAGAAGCTTGGGGAGAAGGGGATGGCGTGGGCTCCAAACAAGACTTTGGAGAGAAGCATAGAGTTAGCCAAAATGACCCTGCCGGTAAGGGAAGTAGGGTGGGCTCTGAGGGAGGCGATGCACTTAGTCACGTTATCTAGAATATGACTCTCCATTACTGCTGATGTGTATCCGCCTGCCTCCACCCACAAACCAGATGTTGGACCGGCCCTATTGTGGGGCGTGGCATGAAGGGGATCACCAGTGGGGCGGTGTGGGGTGAGCTAGGAGGGCGAGCACGTGTGTGAGCAGATGGGCCGGGCTGAGCACTGGTTGCAGGGGCCCAGCAGTTTTATAACCAACCAAGGAGGATGATTTCGGTTTTGGAGACGTTCAGTGCAGCATTACTTACCTGGGAATATTCCTGGATGAGAGCTTCAAGCGCGTGTGCATCTTGTTTTTAGACACCCCAACCACACAATCATCTGCGAATGCCAATATCTTGACTGGGGCTTGGCCTGGCATATGGACCCAAGTGAGTTGGGCATTCACATTTCGAAGTAGTGGGTCAAGGCTGAAGTTGTATAAGAGTGGGCTAAGGGGGTCCCCTTGTCGCAAGCCCCTTTGAGGGCGGAATACTTCCGTTAGGAAGCCAGGGCCACACACTGTCATTGTTGCAGATTCCGTGAGCAGCATCACCCAGTTGATGAAGCGAGGGGTAAGCGGAATTGATGGATGCAGGCCCTGAGGTATTCCCAGTTTACTCTATCATAGGCCTTCTGTTGGTCCAAGAATGCAAGTGCCTTAGAGGCTGTGGACTGGCATGCATTGGCCACAGAGTACACGTTGTCCCAAATCGACCTTCTGGGTATGAAACCAAATTATTCTGGGGAGATGGTGGCAGATGCTACAATCCCTAAGCAATTAGCCATGATTTTTGTTAAAATTTTTGTATCCGTGTTGTTAAAGAAATGGGGCGCCAGTTGGCTAAGTCTAGCTAATCCCCTTTCTTGAAGAGTGTGACAGTAAAGGCCTAATGTCCTCCTGATAGGAGGCGCGTTTCCTAAAGGCTCTGGTTAAGTGAGGCCAACAGTAGGTGGGATATATATTTGAAGTACTTTTTGTAGAATTCATATGGAATGCCATCTGGGCCTGGGCATTTTCAGTTTAGTGCACTGCGGATGGCTGTCCATAATTCGTTCAGAGTAATCAAATTCATTATTTCTGGGTATCAGGAAACTGTGCAGATGTGGGCTCAGTCGAGAAATTCCGCCACTTTAGCTGGCTGAATTGGATCAGATTGGTACAACTTGGAGTAATACTTTTATGTTTTGATTGTCACTTTGGCTGGCATATCCGCGATGGAAGCAACTAATCTTTGCACCTGTGTGCAGGCCACACTCTGGCATGGTGCGATTTTTATAAAAAAATATGCGGTGCACTTGTCACCTTTTGTGATTCGTTTGGCCCTGTACTGAACACAAACCCAATGTTTGTGTTGCCTTTTGAGCGCGTTGAGGTGTGCGGCTGCCTCTGCCCACTTCCAGCCCCATGCAGAGCTGTATCATGTAGCCAGGATGTTGGAATCCAGGTGTGCCAACTCTGCCAGAGCACACAAAATGACAGCCAATGTGGCTTGTGAGCATCTGGAGGAGAGGTGGCGAGAGTGGTGGATGGTATCTTCTTCGAAAGTTGCCCATGTGGAAATGGGGTCCGCGCAAAATGGTGCAACAAACTCTTTTGCCAAAGTTGCTGATTCCACCCAAGTAGAAAATCCTGGCAATGCGAGCTTGGGGGGCGGATTTTGATCAATGTGGGGCCTTAGCAGCTGTGACGGGCAGGTGGTAGGTTATTGAGACCAGTCGATGGTCAGAGAATTCTATTTTTGTTGTTTAAAAGTGGAATATGTGGGGTTGGAATTTCGCTGGTGTAAGGATAAGGTCAATGCGGGTCACGGACCTTAATTGGCCATTGTGGACATGGGGGCGCATCATGTTCTCGAGCAGTGGGGCTTGCCACAGCAGTGCATCCATTAACCCAAAAATGGCCTTTATAACATGAAGTTCAACATGACCCTGGGGGGCGTGGGAGGAGGAAGGCCACCAGTCTGTTGGAGTGTTTAGCCAACAGTTCATGTCACCAACTACAAAAGGGTCTGAAGGTAGTGGAAGGGATTTGACTGACAAGAAAAATTCCTGACACTCTCGTGCACCATTTGGGGCATAGATGTTGATGATAGCGTGTACCACGTCAGCCTATGAGAAAGTGACAATGAGGACTCAGCCATTGAGGAAGGTTTCTGATGATAAAAATTTGAAAAAATTATTTTCTGAATTAGCACCCCAAAGTGCTCTGACCAAAAGGATAGGGATGGGAGGAGCATGGTTTTCCAGGTCTCGTCAGAACCTTGCAGACAGTGGGACTCCTGGATGACCAGGATATCCACGGGCAAATTTTGTTGTAAAATAATCAGTTTCCTAGCCTGGGATGGCGAGGCCTTGAGTCTGGCGATATTCAACGTCCCTAAAGTAAAGGTTTCCCCCATCACACCTTAGGTGCAAGGGTGTGGGCACCCAGGCCCACTAGCCTCCTCTAGATCCCCACAGGCCTTCATGGCAGCATGGGTATTTGCAGCAACGCTATCAGTAGTTTTGTTGATTTTAGCAGAAAGGTTCGCGTTGGCTTTTGCCTTCGCTTTTTTTCCTTGATGTCGGACAAATTTTTTGTGGTGCGGATGAGTTTGGTGCACCGTTGAGTAGGCCAAAAATTTTTTTTCAGGTGGGATGGGCCCCATGTTGGTTTCAACTGGAGCTTGATTGCAATGATTGGGTGAGATTGAGTCCCCCATCGGATCCTCAGATTGGGTGGCCCAATCAGCATGGGCTTCCCAATCTGATTGGTTGATGGATTCCCAATTTGCTTCCGCCATGAAGGTTTCAATGTCCTCCTGGCATTGGGAGTGTGGGATAGCAGTGGTGACTTTGGCCGCTTCCTTGGCTGCGGCCCTGTGGGACTGCTTGGCCTTTTTCCGCTCTTGTGGGGAAATAGGCTTTACCAGTAGGTAGCAACCTTATGCTCCCCACAGGAAAGCCTCTTTGGTGCTTGTGGTTGGTTTGTAGTGCGCCTCTGCTGGCCATGGCCGCTGAGGGGTGCTCTTGGAATGTGATGCCCTCCTTGGTGGGGCATGCATATGCCTTATGGCCAAACACGTCACAGTGGGTGCAGATGGGGGGCACGCTGTCCACGGTTACCCGGAAAGGGTGGGTGGAATGCCCTTCAATATTAATAAAAGTGGAGTGCAGGATCTGGGTTAGGTCCTTTGCAATCTCATCAGTTGGGGTCAGAACTGCAATGGCTTTGCCGGTGCACAGGTGTGGCATCAGTGTAAAGTGTTGCATTTTAAAAGATTGTATTTCGCCATATATGGCAAGACCATCTTTCAGGTGTTGCTCCAAAATGTCACATTTTACTGTAGTAGGCAAAAAGTCAAACGTGAGGAAAATTTGGTTGGATTTTGTCCATCTAGTGCATTTTGTTTCAATGACCTGTTGCCCTTTGGGGAGGTCAATTACAACGCACACCACAGCAGCCTCGTTTGCTGCCTCCTTGTTTTCAAAACCTAGGTCCAGACAACTATGTGACATGGAGTGAGGTTTGACATACACTGTGGTCGGGAAGAAAGTGTGCACATCCCCACAAAATTTTTCCCATAAAGCCATTTTTTGGATGTCCAGAAACATGCGGACTCTATATTCCAACAAAAGTGGCTGGGAGTGCGGCGTATTGATGTACTGGTTGCATCATGGTTGCCAAGCGAGGATTTCTGAGGAAATTGTGACCGCCAGTTTTTAAAAAAATTTTCTATTCTGCCAGTTTCTCCGGGGCGTTTTTGAACGTTTGAGGCCGCAGGCCTCCCACCTGCTCCTCTTACCTTGCTTGCCCAACTGCTCCCTGACATGGGCGCAGACTAAATTCCTCTGTGAGATTATCAAACTAGATTCAGACTTGAATTGAATGGGTTGCAAAAGTAATTGCAACGAGAGAGAAAAGTTGCTAAGCTTGAAATGTTTAAGCTCTTGTGTAATGAATTACCCCAACATCTGTTAAATGGCAGAGCTTACCTCAAGCAAGTCTACCTTAGTGTTGCCTAATTCTTAAATATTCACAATTTTATAATCCCCACTTTACCAAAATTTGCTTTGTGGTTTATTTTTATGAGATAACTGTTCCAATTTTACTTTGAATATGGTCATCAAGACCCGTTTCTGACCTCCATTTTGTATTTCCCCCAAATCCACATTTTTAAAAATAATTATTGCTGTCAATTAGCCTCAGAGCTCTGAGGGTGAAGTATATCAAATCTTTTTTTAAAGTTTGAATTGCTTGATAAGGGAGTAATAATCAAGGCGTGCCCATCATTCCTTAAAGCCCCAATTCTCACAAAAGTTTGCAATTCCAACCCTTTCCACTAAAGTGCAAACTTCTTAATTTCTGCGACCAGAGAAATAGCTGCATAAAAAAGAACAATGGTGCAACCTTCAGAGCTTTCCCTATATATAGGCCATTGCTCAAACTTGTGTGAGCACTTCTAAATTTTGTTCTGTTTTCCATTATTTATTTCTACAAATGAAAATTATTGTATGTGTGTATTTATGTATATATAAGACAAATTATCTCATGTCAAAAAAATAAAATTAGCCAACCTTAGCAAAGATAACTGATAAATCTTAATGATAATAGATTATCTTTTAAAAAGATCCCTGTAATATTGATATAAGTTGCATGATATCTTGATAATAATATTGATGGAAATTGTATTGTTTTTGCGAAGAAACATTTATATTATTTATTATTTTACTAGTTCATGGGTCTTGGTAAGTGACTAGTCGGTTTTTAAGTTAATTTTTGAGTTAAAGCTGATTTTATCTAAGTGATTGGTGCTTTTGCTTTGTTTTGATATGCTCATGAGTTTCAGGTAAGTAATAATAGATTGTCATTTTGATAAATCCATTTGGTTTTGCTGAGTTTTAGTGGTTTTTGTTGCTTTAATTAATTTTAAGAACAGCTAAGTGGTTAGTAATGATTAATTTTATAGGCTTAATGGTTTATAAAATTCTTGGTGTTCATCTTTCAATATAAAAACCAGAACAATCAATTAAAAGTTATCTGACAAACTATTAGTGCAAGAAAAGATGGGAGGCTGTTTAGTTTTAAATAAAGAAATTCCATCAAAAGAATTTGCTAATTTTTTCATTTTTATAAAAAGCATTTTGTACATCACGTTGTGCATTGCTGCCAAAATATGCGCCGCTACAATGGCTTACCCATCGTTGGCTAGAGGGCTTTAAGGCCTTCTTCTTAAAAAATGCTTGGTTACTTAGTTAGTTCCACAGGAACTAGTGTTTGCAACCAAAGCTACCTTTTTTTCTGGTCCATACAATTTTTCAACTAAGAATATTAAAATAATGAAATAGTACTAATAAATTAATTATATAACAGTAGTTTTTTAAAAGTGTGATATAAAATACATTGAACCTCTTTTTTAGTGCTAATGGGGCCCAACCCAAGAGGGGATCCACATATATTTATTAGCAGGTGCCAAATAAAAATGAATATAAAAACCTTAATATGGTGCCTCAGTAGGTAGCCTAAGCAACATATCATATGGGAAGGAGGTTAGGGGAATATCCATACAGTATGGACCTAAGAGCACCTGAGAGACTGGACATAAAGTGAGTGGGACATTGATGACATGGGCAGAAGGTGGATAAAGATTAAATTTTCTTCATTAAGGGCCTGCTGTTGAATTACTCAATATTAAGTGAGCTTTAACTTAACATCTTTAATAATTCTGGCATAAAAGTAAAGGATTAAGTCCTTAATAATGTGGAAGTACATTGCATAAAATTATGTAATGGCAGAAAAACTTAAGGAGTATTTGTGATGAGCAGAAGTCTAAAGACATTAAAAGATATGCACATGAACTGTTAAAGTTAGATCAAACAGGTAATAAAGTTTAGAAATATCCATTTTATAAGGTTAAGGCTAAAATATTATATATATATCACATTTTGTTTAGAAACATTAATTTTAAATAAATTTTACATACATTTTTATTAAGATTTTACAAATTATATAATGTAAAAAAACTAATGTTTTTCTGAAAGAATTCTTTTAGTAGAATTAAATAATAATATTTTGACTTTAAAGTGTTTTATTGTGGAGTCAGAAAGCACAAAGTATAAAATAAACTTTGATTGTTAAGAGCTGGCTTATAACTTATTTTAGCTAGTATAACAACTAGTAGTGAGTTAGCGATGATTGGATTTGTTATAAAAGGTATCATAAACTTACAGATTCTAATTAAGAATATGTATAGTAATGAAGAAGGATCAATTATACTAGTATGCTAGTACCTATAACAATATCAGTATTTTTATTAATATTTTTAAGATTTATGAATCATTAATTTTATACTTAACAAAAATCAGGGTAGTGTTTGATTAACTGATTATTATAATGCTATCATCTAGGACCAATTACCAAATATGCTTGCACTCTCTAAAAACCAAGTTAACTATATTATAACTACTTATATTTGGAAGTTAAATTTGTATCTTCTAGAAAACCCTGTCATGAATATGTATTCTTCCAATTTGAGCTCTTTTATTGTAAAATTCTAGGACCTTTTTAGAAAACTTCAGCAATGTTTTGGCTGCAGACAGGATCTCATCTGGAGTTGTCAAAGGATGATTAAAAATACACATTAGCTGTCACTGCATTGTGCAGGAAATGAGGAAGGCTTCTAGAGATCTTGGGGTGTTTAACAAGACTACAGGTACAAGAAATGAGAGATAGAGAGAAGTGGATAGCAGGAACTAAGTTTTAAATCAAATTTATTCTTTTGACTAGGTTTGACAAATTGAAAAGTACAAAATAACCAAAATTTCCCTGAGAGTAAAACCAAATATAGGAACTAATATATATTCTGATGAGATAGTGAGTGCCAACTACACATGAATAAAACCAAGGTTTCAGGAAACTAATACTAAATTGATTAAATAGCTATTATCAACAACACTAGGGGTACAACCAAGAATACTGTGTACCATTAGCTGAATATAATGAAGTATATTCAAACACTATGTAGAAATACTATTTTTAACTAGGTATTATGTCATATTACAAATTTATCAATAAGATTTGAAGAGAGCTGATACAAAAAAAGCCAATATCACGTCAGTTTAAAATTTTTTAGTGCTCACTAAAAGGGCAATTTTAAATAAACCTAGTAGAGCTCATATATAGCTCTAATTATAAACAAAAAGCCTTGCTATCAGCTTCAGTGACAAGTATATTAATGATTCAATAAACCAGGGTTACTTTCACTGAGCATTTCGTACAGAAAAAGCTTATATCCCCATAGATCAATTCCTGCCAAGCCATAAGCTTCCCCAAGCAATGTATCACAAAAATCATTGTTTTTAGAAAAAGTATAGGCAAAGCATGTTATATATTGGTGTCTAATAACTGCCTCAGACAACACTTGAACAAAATAAGAGATGTTTCAGATAGAAACAATAAGATCTCTTTTTTATCAAACTACCGCCTGTTTCAAAAGTTGACAACTTTGGCAATGGTCAAAATGTCAGAACTCAGGAACATAACATATAATAATCTCTATAGATGCTCACCAACAATCTTAATAAAGATCTATATACCGCCAACATATTGAGTTCAGCAAACAAGTGAAAATCACAGATGCTCAAAAATTGACATTGTATTACTAGTAGAAATACTAAAAATGTGAGCTTTTGATAGATACATTCGTCATCCCTTATAATCAGCGTCAGACAGAGAGCACCCATTAGAAGGTAGAAGACTTTTTCATAGTTAAATGGAAAATCAGTCCATGTAGTCAGCAAGGTGATGGTTTCCAAGGAGTGTCCTCTCACTGGGTCACCAATATACTAAAACATTACACTTAATTTATAAAGAATATCTCCATGAAAATTTTAGAGTAGCACTCCTTAACCTTGTTACCCTCAAATGCATCAAATTTAAAAAAATTGATATCCACTAGATCTAATTACATACATTAAATTTAGCTTCCTTGATACATTAAGGTGTTGCACACTGAGGGCCTCATTGATGAAGAAAAAATGACATTCTTTGTCATTCTGCCCCATTCAGTTAATGCCCCCATTCTCATTCTGCCTTCTCTATGTGTGTCTTAGAGCCATATCTGATGGTGACACCATGAAATCCTTCCCCATCCAATAAACTGATTAGAATAGCCGCCAAAGCACCAAATTTGGAGCATTTTTTGTGAACTTGAAAAAAATTGTGTGGCTGCCCCTTCTTAGGTTGGGCCAATGATTACTAAAGAAGAAGTAGAGTGATGCAAAGACATCCAAGCGTAGAACAAGAAGGCGATCAAGAAGTAAACAACTAAGGGTTGCTTAATTGACCAACTTGGAAAGGATGTTGCCACCAGTCTTTACGGATAAGAGTGTTATATTTAATAGTGAACACAACTATAAGGTTTGGAACAATAATGGCGACAAATTGGTGAAGCTAGAACAAATTGGTAGAGATGTAGATAGGTTATTACTCTAATAACAACTTACATTTTAGTAACAACTTGTTAAAAAGAGTTGTCCCAATTACAGAGATTAATATTTTAGGCAATGACAAAAGAAGCCATAGATAAGCTCTCAGAGTTTACATAGCTAATAAGATTATCTTTTTATCCAATTGATTAGTCAAATCTATTTGACAGCGTGTATAAAAATATGCATAAGGATTTTATTCTTAGTCAGGTATATAATATGTAACTGTACTCAATCTTAATCTTAAGGCATAAAGAGATAGTTTATCAATGCCCCTGGTATCCTATAAATGAAATTAAAAGTCTGGAGAGTACAAAGTGTCTAACACGCATAAGTTACCAGCCATTTTAACCTTGCACCCACAACAATCAATTCACTATAACAAATGACCCTAAAGCGCTGACTAGTACAGAATTGGCAGCCCAACCCAGCTCTGACTCTATGTAATTTCGCCCTGCTGCTACACCCCAACAACTCCATTAGCACCAGAAGTGCACCAATAAGCAGAGGTCTTCATAACGTCTCCGCATTGCTTGCACATCTGGGTGAACAAATATGACGGCTCTTTCTCTAATAACCTGGAAAACATGACTAAGTTGTAAAATATGAGAACCGTTCAAGCCTTCATAGATCTGTTCAAACTTGCATGGGGTGCCTCTGAGAAGTAAAAATGGGCCACCTTCATGAAATTGATAGATCTTTATTATGGTTTAGTAATACCTAAGAACTGCTAAGTAGGCCTAATCTATAAATTACTAAAGAAATAATCACAAATAAGTTTGGTGGGGCAGAAATGAAAACTACTAAAAATCTGCCTTCCATTATACCATTTTGATCAGATGGGCAAAAATAGAGTTTTAGAATAATAGTCTGGATGTTCAAGTACTTTATGGTGCCAAAACCCTGGACCATTGCAATTTCCATATCGCTCTTCAAAAGGCATATAAACCATATTAAAACCTATAAAGGACAATATGACCCATTCTTTTTCAGACATTATATGTAAAATAGTTACCAATCTCCTCCAATGCGTAACCACTTCTGATGCACTAAATAGGGACATTAGAAATTTTGTATCTACAGGCTAGATCTATTCTTGCGGACAGAGACAAAAACATAGCATATGGATTCTCCCAGTAAAAGAAACATACAAACTCTAGTTTTTATCAATAAAAAAGTTTAAGTTATTAAACATATTAGAATGTTATCTATTTGACCAAGCAATATGTTGATGTTGGTGCTTAAGCATTTGACACCAGTTATTTAGTTTTGCTTAACTAACAACTCCTGATAATGTATGAAGACAGCAATTTGGGTAAAAAAAGGTAATAACAAAAAACTCATTATCAGTAACAGGGCTTTATTAATAAAATTAACGGAGCACCCCTTAGTATCTAGTACTGCCAGAAAACCAGAGGGCTGCAATACTAAACTTAGTAGATTACACAAGGGAACAAAAAAATTTGTCTGTTGCATGAGATTTTACAACTGATTCTATGTATTTAGGCATCAGTGTTTCCAAATATGAAGTCAGTTTTCCTGTGCATGCTCTAGTTTTTATGTGATACAGCTGAGACAGAATCATATTCCCATTTCATATCAAGCTTGGCTTTATAAAGCAAGTTGTAAAGGCTCTGAATACTGAAGTTGAATGATTAAAACATATAATTTCGGCTTTTTCCTGGTCTGTCATTTGAAAAAATAAAAGCAGGTGTGTTTGATGGTACTCACATTTGATCCTTATGCTTGATCAAGGAATTTGTCAGGAAGATGGATCAAAATGAGAGAACATCATATATTTCATTTGTAGCAGTTAATAAAATCCTTGGTGACAAGAAGGAAAAACTATGTACTTTTGGTTCAAAGGATGCTAAAGGCTTAAAAATCTTGGTTACATGAGTATTAAAATACACTTCTTGAATAGCCATCATGATCAATTTCCAAAAACCTCTGGGATTTTAGCGATGAGCAGGGGGAACGCTTCCATATAGGCCTGAAGACAATAGAAGAGCGTTACCAAGGGCAATGGGATATGCATATGATGGCAGACTACAGATAGTGCATAAAATGAGACCATCCTGAGCAAGTCCACTAATGCAAGAGCTACAGCGCAATTCTTACCTCAATGAGATTTTAATGCCCTCTAAGTCACATTGCAGCACTAATTAAATAACATCTTCCATCTGTATGTACATATCATTGCTACAGTTAAATAAATTATAGTTTGTATTTAATAGCATCCTATGTCATATTTATGCTCAAAATAAGTGATTTTGATTCTTTGCATTTCAAAACTGTATGCATAATTGTATGCTATTAGAATGTTTTTGTGTTTAAATACCTTATGATATCACTATGAAGGTGATTAAGATAATATCTTAGATTTGTAAGTTGAGATTAATGCTGAAAAACTTGAAAATTTTACATCAACGTGAAAAATTGTTACAAATTAATTGCAAAAAATAATTATATATTGTAGGGGGAAACTAACTTCAGATATGAAATCAGCACGCCCAAATTAGTTAAGATCAAGTAATTTATCAATGCAACAAAAATTTTGTTCCCCTATGTTATCAGTATGTGCATTCACATTGATATTTTCGTTTTTAATTTTGCAAAACTCTAAACATGGCCTTTTTTGCGCATTTGAAACAGAAACATCATTTTTTGTACATCAAGCATTTTAGGTTTCTTAGTCAAATTAGTACTGGCTCCTATTTTTGCCATGCCCTGTTATTATTGGTGAAATTTCCTCTATAATTTGTATTGCCTATTAGGATTTTTGGTAGCTTTTTGTTTGGTATATCAAATGTGGTCTTAAAAATCCATAAGGATTTTAAAGGTAAACAAGGCAGGTCAAACTTGGGACAAATAAACCACACTAAGTTTTTATTGAAGCCTGTGCTGGTTTTGAACTTGTGTCCATTTAAACTTGACCCAGAGTGGAGCAGGAACCTCCCCGCTATGCTACCACTCTTCTACATAAGAATTTTTATTTTTGAAGCTTTCATAACCTTATTCTATGCAGAAATCATAGTTCAATGCAGATCTCTATAAGGCTAACGTGATAATTTCATTGAATAATGTGGATAAAAATTAACGTTACTACCCCTGTGAGTATCTGATCTTCTAGGTAAAACCTATAAGCAAAGGTATTAATGGTCTCATCCTTTTTTTAATGGATGCCCATAGCTCTTGTTTACAATTGCTAATGCATTTAAGGCTGTCAAAATTAAAATATCTTCTTCGCCACCATTTAAGTGCATTCATCTGCGGCTAGTCTAGGTGGGAGAACATTTTGATTTTCATTTTTATTTATTCGAGGCAAGCCGACCAGGGGACGGACATTACCGAAACATAACATTTTGATTTTCTGTGAATAGAAAGTTGATCATAGTGATAGCCTTTTGGCGTTTTTATCTTACAACGGTCATTTCAAAAAAGCTTTTAAAACGCAGGAACATTATTTTATTAAACCTATAACAACTTTGGAGTTGTCCAATTGGCTAATTATTGAGGTAAATGTTGCCAGTATTTTCCATATAATCAGAGCCATTGTTTGAGGATGAAAGGCGCTTCTCTGAGTAGGCATCTAGTATCTCTGGCAAAAGTTCTATGCTTCCCTAGGCAGATTCAAATATGACTATCACTATTCGATGGAGAACTACTAAAAAGTTCAGTGCCTCCTAAACTTTTAGCTTGATAATGGCATACAGTCCTTTCTACTTTGATCAATAATCTTTATTTGTATTCTACAATTTCTTCCAGTCCATCTTCCTTGCCACAAATTTGCATTTTTTACGCCGCAATTTATCTAAATCCTTACTCAGCTAACAAATTTTATCAGCATTTTTATCGAATTTTAATAACACCAAGAGTTAATCTTGAGTTCAATCATGTCCTAACCATGTTTGCTCAAATTAATGTCCATAGAATTGATTATTACTATTAATATGGCTTCAAGCTTAATAGATGCAGTGTCCAAAATCTGAGGTTGAATTTTTTTAACTGAAACAAATCCCCAAGATTTACGCCTAATTCTGAGTTTTCAAAGTGCTGAAAATCAGGTGTAGTTTTTTTTCACTTTCTTTAAAATCACTGTGCTGCTCTAAAAGAATGATGCTTAACTTTGATTCTTGCTCTGTAATTAATGGAAAACTCCACTTTCCTTATGAAATAAAATGTCAACATTCTTTTCAGCTTTCGGCCAATGAAAGTCCATATATATCTTCACTGAGGGTTGTAATCAATTTACACAATATTTTCTTGACAGTGTCACTAAGCTTAGTATGTAATTTGGTGACTTCCTTTAATGGGTCTTTTGCTTGTAGCACATTTTGTGAAGTTGAGGTTAGACCATGGCGGATCTGATAAGGGTTAGTACTAAGCTGATAGCCCAAAATTAAAAATGAAGCTACTTTTCAAGTATACAAGAACAAATTGGCAATCATTTCCCGCTGTGTGGTTTTTACCATTCTCATGTTAATAAGTTTTTTTTACATTATTTTCGTCATATTCACCAGTTGTCTTAAATTGTGCAATAAACCTTCTAAAACATAAGGAGATTGTAAGTCTATGGGAGCGTCCCCTCTGCGTGGACCTAGCGACTTTCCTATTTCCTAATAAAAAGGGTCCAAAAAGGGCAGCTGTACTCCTTGTCGCCCAGGCAACCTCGCCCATGTGGTAGACAAGCGCTGGGTAACAGTTCTCCCTCTGAATATTACTCTTCCAGTTCCCATGCTTGCCTCCACCAAATTGAGGAAATCTGCACAGAAATCACCGTTATTTGTCTTCCCCATGAGCTGGATGGACTTTATAAAACCAATGGCGCCAAATCCTCATAATCAAAGCAAAAATGTCCAAAATCTATGGGAATAAAGCCTGATGGGCGAAAAACTGATAGTCAGAAGGGGACAAGTAATGAATCCTTGGTCAAAATTTGCTGATGGCATCAAGCAATTGAGCAGTACAGTTGCCAACGCCAAACTCCCCTCAAAATTGTTGGGTACAATCCCTGATTTACAGATATCACCATAGGGTACTGTTGCCAATAGTTTGAAAACCCCATTTCAAAAACTGGGATTGGTGTTCAATGGTACTCATTTGGCTGAACCTTCTCTTAGCGACCAGGAATAGGTGGGTTGGCCATCCTGAACATGTTTCTAACCCGTTGGGACCGCCACTATGTGGTGTGGCCCTGGGGAATTCCCATTTCCCATCAGGCCAGATGCCATCATGCTAACTGATATAAATGCAGTAAAGCCTCAGATAAGGCATTTGTGGATGAACCAATAGCAACTCAGCTTGCCGCTGAATCCTTTGATTCAGTTCAGATTATAAGCATTCCCCCTTCCTCAAAAATTTGCCAGGTTAGTTCGAGATTTGAGGGCCCCAATCCTGTTTCTTTGACAAGCTGACCCAAATCAAACACAATTTAATCAGTTGCATCGCACTGAGGTAATTGTTGGTCAATTTATTTAAACTTTCAATAAAATCCCTTTATCCAAACCAATTTTTATTATGGTAAAATCTAAACCACCCTTCTCACTTATATTTCAACAACCTACTAGGCCCATGGCTATGTTCATCAGCTGCGTTGCTAGGTTCTTATGCACAACCTTTGCTCATGGGAGCTCAGTGGCAAAATTTCTTCCTGGTTTGTAAAAATCGTGCAAGTAGCAGTGCCATTGGCATTTGGGCTTACCATTTGGGTATTATGGCACTTAAACCAGAAGGCCAGTAAAAAAAGAAATTGCTGTCTTCCCAACAGAGATAAGGTAAAAATAAATGAAATGCTTCCTTCTTTAATCCTAACTTTTTAGGTGAAAAAACTGCAAGCTCTATCAAATGTTTCAGTGGGTACCAACTGAAATACTTACATCTTCTGTTTATTAACATCTTCAGATCTTTTCCTAATTTTTCAATGGACTTACAGAAATGGTGACAACAGAATCTTTACCCTAGTATTTCAAGTTCACCTTTTTGAGGTCATTATGCTCACCTTCTTCAAATCATAAAAACTAGATGACTATTCACTCTTACTGTGGAATACATGTAGAAAGTGAACTCAACTTATAATCCCCATGTTATGAACACCCTTATTAGAAAATTATGGCTGCACAGATTTGCATGAGGCTATTTTTTGTAACAACTGCTTCTTGTGTAATGACAGGAAACGTGATCTGAGCTGTGAACGGTACAGTTCAGACTTTATTTAAATTTAAATTTATTGCGGGGAAGGCTGACCATGGGATGGACACTTCCAAATATGACTCAGATGAGACAAAACTTAGTACCAGGGGAGGCACCCCAGAGAAGCGATACTATCTCTTGTTGCCAGCGGGAACGCCACTTATGGGAAGGGGAGGGAACGTGTGTAGGGGACGTAGCCACTATTGAGCACGTGTGGAGGAAGGGGTCTGATTTGATGAACCAGACTGGGAACCAGGAGGAGACCAGCTGTCGGCGACGCGGTGGGAGATATCCAAATATCCACACTTGAAAGTGATCCACCAAATGAGACCGGAATCTGTGGACAGCTTCAGGGAGGGTGGGGATGGGCTCGGCGATGGCATCCAAGACAATCGTGTGGATAGTCCACATGGCGATTGCAACCACCAGAGCACGGAGGGAGGGTGGGAGGGGGAGGCCATTGATGAAGCAAACATATCTCTTGACAGACTGAAGGGATGTATTTGATCCTGGCCTAGCAGATGTTGGACTTCGTGCCATATTACTTTAGAGGTGGGGCACTTCTCCAGGCGGTGAAACAGCGTTCCATACTGGCCACACATGAACAGGATGAGTGTAAAGCATTAGAGCGCTCAGCTGTATGATACACCCACCTCAGGCAGCGCCACACATGGGAGCGGACTTGAGGCTGCAACAGAGGATGGTGTGCGTATTTCCAGATAGTCTTTTGGGTCTCAGTGGAATAAGGGATGTCCATCATGTCCAGGTAGTCCACCCTGGATAGGACTTGGGGTCAAATGGGGATCACGCCATCATGGATGGGTAGCCCCTGTACCTCTTGTATGAACTGAGGAATGGGGCGGCCTCTTCGGGTTGTATGTCCACTAATACGAATTCTCCACTCTGCGCTTCGCATGGAGAGTAGGATTCATTTGTAGTGGGTTTTTGTCCCGTGAGGACCTGTGGCCGATGTGTGTGATGCGAGGTATTTCATCAGGGAGTGGGGGTTTGATGGATTGTTGAGGCCCAAGGCTCGGGAGAAGTTGGAGTGGGCTGCGCGGGACCAGTGTTGGGATGGGAGTGTAGGAGCAGTGATGGCCGCAATCCAGGTGCCCAGGATCTTGGCAGCATGGGCTTTGAAGTCAAGCAGGCCCATGCCACCATGATGATGAGGGCCAAACATGACCTCTAGCCATATTGGTGGAGGGCGGCCTGCCCAAAGCCAACCTTGTAGCAAAGCATACAGGGATTTGAAGAAGCTTGGGGAGAAGGGGATGGCGTGGGCTCCGAACCAGACTTTGGATAGGAGCATAGAGTTGGCAAGAACAACCCTGCCAGTGAGGGTAGTAGGGTGGGCTCTGAGAGAGGCGATTCACTTCGTCACGTTGTCCAGTATATGGCACTCCATTAAAGCTGACGCATATCTACCTGCCTCCAACCACACGCCCAGATGGCGTACCGGTCCTATGGTAGGTCGTGGCACAAAGGGGAGCACCAGTGGGGCGGTGTGTTTTGAGTTAGTAAGGCGTGGACGTGGGTGAGCAGATGGGCCGGGTTGGGAACTACTTGCTGGGGCCCAGCAGTTCTGAAACCGACCAAGGAGGATGATTTCAGTTTTGGAGGCATTCAGTGCCGCGTTACTTACTTGGGAATATTCCTGGATGAGGGCTCCAAGCGCGCGTGCATCTTTGTTATTAGACACCCCCACCACGCAATCATCTGCAAATGCCATCATCTTGACTGGGGCTTGGCCTGGCACATGGACCCCAGTGAGTTGGGCATTCACATTTCGCAGTAGTGGGTCAAGGCTGAAGTTGTATAAGAGTGGGCTCAGGGGGTCCCCTTGTCGCAGGCCCCTTTGAGAGTGGACTACTTCCGTTAGGAAGCCAGGGCCACACACTGTCATTTTTGCAGATTCCGTGAGCAGCATCACCCAGTTGATGAAGCAAGGGGGTAGGCGGAATTGATGGAGGCAGGCCCTAAGGTATTCCCAGTTTACTATATCATAGGGGTTTTGTTGGTCCAAGAATACAAGTGCCCCAGAGGCTGTGGACTGACACACATTAGCCACAGAGTGCACGTTATCCCAAATCGACCTTCTGGGGATGAAACCAAATTGTTCTGGGGAGATGGTAGCAGATGCTACAGTCCCTAAACGGTTAGCCATGATTTTGGTTAAAATTTTGGTGTCTGTGTTTGTTAGAGAAATGGGGCGCCAGTTGGCTAAGTCTACCCTATCCCCTTTCTTGAAGAGTGTGACCATAAAGGCCTCATGTCCTCCTGGTAGGAGGCGTGTTTCCAACAGGCTTTGGTTGAGTGAGGCAAGCAGCAATGGGGATATATATTTGAAATATTTTTTAGAACTCATATGGAATGCCATCTAGGCCTGGGCATTTTTGGTTTGGCGCACCGCGAATGGTAGTCCATAATTCGTTCGGAGTAATTAAATTCATTATTTCTGGGTATCAGGAAGATGGTGCAGATATGAGCTCGGTCAAGAAATTCCGCCATTTCGGCCAGCTGAATTGGTTCAGCTCAGTATAACTCAGAGTAATATCTTTGCGTTTCGATTGCCACTTTGGCTGGTGTGTCCACAATAAATTATCCAATCTTCACACCTGAGTGCAGGCCACGCTCTGGCATGGTGCAAAATTTTTTTTGAAGAAGTATGCGGTGCACTTGTCACCTTTAGTGATGCGTGTGGCCCTGTATTGGACACAAACCCGATGTTTGTGTTGCCTTTCAAGTGCATTGAGATGGGCAGCTGCCTCCGCCCACTTCTGGCCCTATGCAGGGCTATATCCTGAGGCTGGAATATTGGACTCCAAGTGGGCCAATTCCGCCAGCGCGTGCAATATAACTGCTGATGTGGCTCATGAGTGTCTGGATGAGAGATGGCAATAGTGGCGGATGGTGTCTTTTTTGAAAGTTGCCCATGTGGAAATGGGGTCCGCACAAAATGGTGCAACAAACGATTTTGCCAAAGTTGCCTCTTCCACCCACGTGGAAAATCCTGACGACGTGAGCTCTGGGGGGCGGATTTAGCACCAATGTGGGGCCTTTGCAACTGTGATGGGTAAGTGGTATGTTATTGAGACCAGTCGGTGGTCAGAGAATTTCATTTTTGTTGTTTTGAAGTGGGAGATGTGGGGTATGAATTTCGCTGGCACTAGAATAAGGTCGATGCGGGTCATGGACCTTAATTGGCTGTTGTGGATGTGGGGACGCTTCATGTTTTTGAGCAGTGGGGCATGTCGCAGCAGCGCATCTATTAATCCAAGGGTGGCTTTTAGAATGCGTAGTTCTACATGACCCTGTGGGGCGTGGGGTGAGGGCGGCCACCAGTCCGTTGGTGAGGTTAGCCAACAGTTCATGTCACCAATTAGGAAAGAATCGGGGGGTAGTGGGAGGGATTTGACTGATGAGAAAAATTCCTGACGCTCATGTGCACCGTTTGGGGCATAAATGTTGATGATTGTGTGTGCAACATTGGCCCATGAGAAGGTGACAACGAGCACTTGGCCATTTAGGAATATTTCTGAAGATGTAAATATGAAAAAATTGTTTTTCTGAATTAGCACCCCACAGTGCTTCGACCAAAAGGATAGGGATGGTAGGAGCATTGTTTTCCAAGCTTCCTCAGAACCTCGTGGACAGTGGGACTCCTGGATGGCCAGGATATCCACGGGTAAATTGTTTTATAAAAAACTCAGTTTCCTAGCCTGGGACAGGGAGGCCTTGAGTACGGCAATATTCAGCATCCCTAGAGTGAAGGTTTCCCCCATCGCACCTTAGGTGCGAGGGGGGGCCCCCCGGGCCCACCAGCCTCTTCCAGGTCCCCACGGGCTTTCACAGTAGCGCGGGTATTAGCAGAAACGCTATTGGGGCTTTTGTTAATTTTTGTGGAAAGAGTCGCATTGGCTTTGGCCTTCGCTTTTTGTTTTCCCGATGTCAGACAAATTTTTTGTGGTGCGGATAAGTTTGGTGCACCATCGAGTGGGGCAAAAAAATTTTTTTTGGTTGGGATAGGTCCCAAGTCAGTTTCAACTGGGGCTTGGGTGCAGCAATTGGGTGAGATCAAATCTCCCATCGGATCCTCAGATTGAGTGGCCCATTCAGCATGGGCCTTTCAATCTGATTGGGTGATGGATTCCTGAGTTGCTTCTGCCGCGAAGGTCTCCATGTCCTCCTGGCATTGTGAGTGTGGGATGGTGGTGGTGGCCTTGGCCGCTTCCTTGGCCATGGTCCTATGGGCCTGCTTGGCCTTCTTCCGCTCCTGCGGGGAGATGGGCTTTACCAATAGGTAGCAGCCTTGTGCTCCCCATGGGAAAGCCTCCTTGGTACTTGTGGTTGGTTTGTAGTGCGCCTCTCTGCTGGCCATGGCCGCCAAGGGGTGGTCTTGGAATGTGACGCCCTCTTTGATGGGGCATGCGTGCGCCTTATGGCCGAATGCATCACAGTGGGTGCAAATGGGGGGCGCGCTGTCCACGGTTACCCAGAATAGGTGGGTGGTGTGCCCTGTGATGTCAATAAAAGTGGAGTGTGGGATCTGGGTTAGGTCCTTCACAATCTCCTTGGTTGGGGTCAGAACTGCGATGGCTTTGCCGGTGCACAGGTGTGGCATCAGCATGAAATGTTGCATTTCAAAAGATTGTATTTCACCATATATGGTGAGACCATCTTTCAGGTGTTGCTCCAAAATGTCACGTTTTACTGTAGTAGGCAAAAAGTCAAACGTGAGGAAAATTTGGTTTGATTTTGTCCATCTGGTGCGTTTAGTTTCAACGACCCGTTGCCCTTTGGGGAGGTCAACCACTATGTGCACCGCTGCAGCCTCATCTGCTGCTATTTTGCTTTTGAAACCTAGGTCCAGCCAACTGCGCAACATGGAGTGAGGTGCAATGTACACCGCAGTTGGGAAAATTTTGTGTACATCTTCACAAAATTTTTCCCATAAGGCCATTTTTTTAATGTCCAGAAACACACGGACTCCGAATTCCACTAACAAAAGTGGCTGGGAGTGTGGCATATTGATGTACTGGTTGCATCATGCTTGCCACGCAAGTATCTCTGGGAAAATTGTGACCGCCAGTTTTTTTAGATTTTTTTCTATTCCGCCGGATTCTCTGGGGCGTTTTCAAACGTCAGAGGCCGCAGGCCTTCTGCCTGCTCCTCTTGCCTTGCTTACCCAAATGCTCCCAGACATGGGTGCAGACTAATCCCTCTATGAGATTATCAAACTAGATTTAGTCCTGAATTGAATGGGTTGCAAAAGTGTTTGCAACGAGAAAGAAAAGTTTTTGGTACAGTTCAGACTTTATAGAAAGTATTAGAAAAAAGTATCATCTTAAAAGGTATTTTATTAAGAAGATTTTTGCTATTCTTAGATGACTCACAGTAAATTAAAACCAATATAATAAAAATCATCAGCATCAATTGCCTCAAAATAACTTAAGTCTAATTAATTTTTCCTCACTTTTATTCAATTGCCCCACAATTTTCCCACAAGTTTGTTATTTAATATTATTGAAAACTGATTTCAATACTTATTGAAAGTGAGTTATTAAATTAGCCCTAGTTGATTCACTAATCAATTAACATAATCATAAACTAAAAGCTTCTCTAAGATCACTAAACGAGAAAAGCTTATCAATAAAATAAAAATCCAGGCCAATTAAATAAAGCACTAGTTTCTAAAGATATTGGAAAAATTATAAACTGATTAGTTCTTAAGATTATACCTATTGGGTCTTTATGAAAATTTAAGCTTTCATGTGTAGACCCTCAATCCTAATTATGGCAAACTTTCACCCTGTATATCAACTTGTTTAATGTACTGATGCCTATTGTGCTAATTACAAATATATCATTATTAATTTTAAAATATATAATTATGAGCTATTATGGACAGTAAAGCACTAAGTAAAATTGTCCACAAATTAGTTAAGAAAGGTGGCCTTGTGAGGGATAATGTCCATCAAGAATATAATATCACAGTTCTGTAAGGCTTTGACCAATATGTGTGAATCTTTGACATTGGTTATATTAAATTAATTAAGAGGCACCAGGACAAACTGAGTTTTAGATATTTAATACTTTAATTGTATACAAGCATCACCAAACCTATTTAATAAGGTTCAAAAAAATTTATGTATTCTAATTTCAAAAACTGAGCATTCTCATTGTTAACAAGCTATTTACATTAATCATATTGTTAGTAACTCACCAGCTTATAAGATTTAGCGTTCTTCCTCATCCCAACCCTCCTCCTTTAAATATCACCAACTTGCACTTTTCTAGATCATTTATTATACACTTAATCTTCCATGATATTTAGTATTACTATTATTTTTAAAAAACTTAACAGTTTTCTTAGTTTATTTCTATTGCTGTTGGCTAGAAGTATAAACCTAAATTTAGGTTAAAATTTATGTTTACCCTATCATAACTTTAAAAAGCCTGGACTCTGCCAGCTCAATTGGATGACTACTAACTGGCCCAACAAAAAATGTCCTCCCTGCTAGACTTTCTGAGTACTTTGAGCATCAACAGCATATAGTTAATAAATGCCTTTTTATCCAGCCATTATCTCTCAGTGAGGTTGCCAATTATTTAGAGGATAGTTTCCACTACAAGGGAGATTTGTCTGATACATCAAGGGATCTTAAAATAGCTTATATTTAAATATATTACTCGCTTATATCCGCTAACACTAATATACTATGCCTCTATAGAGATTTCAGCTACTTGGGTTGCTTTCTTGGAGATAACCCAGAATCCCCACAATATGACAGGTGAGGTATGCTCAGTACAACGTAAATTCCTTAGGGATGAGACCAATTTTTATCTTTCTAAGTTTAAGAACTTAAATATTGTTGGAGATATGAGACAAGTATAAAAAGTATAAGGTCTTTAACTATATCTCTATTAAAAGTAATAAAAAGCGTATGTACTTTTTCAGTATAAAAGTATCTTTAAAAATACTTTTGAGATTTATAATAATATGAAGCAAAATCTTTATCAAATAATTTTTAGTGTCTTATGTGAGTTAGGGGTTTCCATATGGAAGAGGTAGACCATCACGCTTCTTCTAATGTCATGTCATTTTAGTGATCTTGCGTAACATTGGATATATAGTTGCGCTAATATATGAGTAACAACATATTATGATAATCCACAAATCTCAACAACAAATTTTAATCATATTAGTTAGGCTTAATTAATTTAAAAAGCATAATATTGGTAAATTTGTCAAGTTTATTTTAGAAGAGATGTAATTTAGTTTAGAACTAGTCAGAGTTCTATACAAGAATACCACTTTGTTGCAACCTTTTTAGCTGTAATGGTGTAGTTATGCACACCTGTAACCACAGAATTTATTTCTCTCGCAAATTACACTTTTTAAAATTTTAGAGTAATTAGTACAAGCCCAGAGAGAACATCCGCCTTCCTGTGAAGTACTGCACCTATAGAGAAGTACAACGGCTATAACACTTAGCGTAAGTAGGCCTTTCCAACCGTCTGTGAAAAGCACAAAGAAACAGATGGCTTGCTTGCGCTGAATATAATTTTTTTATGAAGTATGCCAAGATGAACGCATCATCTGGACGACTTCCAGCCAACAAAGACCCCAGCATACCTAATAATGGTAGAGGCCTGACAAGTAGCTGCTCAATTGATAAAGAGTTGGCTACATGAACGACCATAAAAACAATCAAACTTGACCAAAACCTACATAAACCCAGCGACAAGCGTAGTGAATGCAACTGACTCCCCATGATCAGTTTCTGCCAAAAAACTAGATGATCTACGCCGCCCTCAGGAGCAAAAAGTAATGCCAATGAAAGCAGCATTGGGGATATTCTCCACCAAACCTTAATTAGGTGAGGGATTGGGGCCTCACGGGAAAAACCTTTTAAAAAACCCTGAAGTTTTGGTTGGATTAGATATCAAATTCAATTTGACCAGCAAAAGCCAAGGGCCCAGTTCACCTGGGCAACAACAAAAAAATTCCGCAACTGAGATGGAGAAAATATCTGATGATGCTCAAATCAATCACTCAAAAAATATGTTGGAGACCAGTCCAAACAATGACCAGTCAAGGGGAGAATAATCCTAACCATGATCAAACAGTCAAACTGAGCAAACTGTCAAGATAATTCCCTAAGAAATATTGGGTGCAATCCCTGACAAATTCAAGTTAACAACGGGGGCAAAACCAGCCTAGGATTGATCAGCCAAAAAAGTAAACTGTCAGGGATAACCCCCAATGAATCATCGAGTGCAATCCCTGACAAATCCAAGTTGACATAAGGGGCAAAATCAGCTCAGAATTTATCAGTGAATCATAGTGAACCGTCAGGGATGATCCTCATTGGGGATGAAGGAATATTTGGCACCAAATCTGAAGGATAAGACACCCACTAAAGTTCATTGAAAAATGTTAAAATACTAGCAGAAGGGGCTGAAACCCTGACAGTGATCAAGTTGGTGACCAGGGCCCTAGTAAAGTACACCCCCGTCCAAAAGGACATGTTAGCCCACTGCGGAGTGTCTTCATGTAAAATAAAGCAATGAGATGCCCTACAGTTCACATATTCAATTGTGACACAATAGATCTCCATAAAACATGCTGGCCATCGCAGCCATTTGGCATGGACACAAGTTTTCTGCTGGGGCAGCCAAATAATGGCTCAACACCCAAATATTGCTTGTGATGGCAATGCTCTTCAAGGCATCACAGATCTGAACTGAAGATGCCCTTGCATGGATGAAACTATCCCTGGACCATAAAGTGATCAAAGACGCAGTTTGAGAAGATTTAAAGCTCGTGGATGTGAAGGCTTGGATGAAAGCCAGTATTGCCTCCTTAACATGATGGAATACAATAATACTGTGATATCAGTGAGACTCGCCCAAGCCAAAAGGAGCCAGGACTCACTCCAAAAAAATTATCTGATTATGCAAAAAAATTTCAAAGTGTTGTTATCACCCTCAAATGGGCCTGACGTATCATTCTAGTCAACAACGTGCTGGAATGGTATAACACCACATTCTCCTCAGAGGAGGCATTGTCATGGATTGCAGCCAGGTTAAAGGACACTGAAGCCCTACACTGGTTGTACACCTGAATTCCACTGGCCACCGCATCTGACCTGATTAAGGTGGGCTGGATGAAAATAGAAGATGGTGAAGTGGGGACCCTTCTGGGATTGGTTGCTGGAAGAGGCCATCAACTGGTCCACCAATGGAATCACCAAGTTGTAAATGAGAACCTGGTTCCATGTGGGAACAGTATCGACCAAGTTCATTTTGGGCGGATCTGGGAGTCATTAAACCCATCCATGAAGCCCTCTAAGGCTGACCTTTTCCCATTGAGAAATGGAAACTCTGGTGCGACATTGCCACACTATCCAAAGCCGCAGACTGGGACACAGTGGGGCTCACCCAGAGTTGGTCCAACCATGGATGGAGCACGAGATCACACCATAGGTGGCGTCAGTGATGAAAGGGGTCATGACCCCAGACCTGGGCTGAGAATGACTCAAAGTGGGGATCTATATTGAAACCATCCGGGATTGGAAGCTATTCTTCCCTGAAGATATGGTAGCTGCCCCATATGCCACCAAAGGTTTTACCCCTTCTGAAGCCTTTCAGTGGTGCAAGGCAGGAGTCCCAGCTGCCATGGCACAAATTTTCACATATGTCAGGCGAAACAGCGTTATAATAAAGGACTAGTACCAGCATTATTCAATTACATTAGAGGCCCTCCAGAAATACCTTACCCAACGTGCGGCCCAGAATCCGCCCTAGAATGGTACTGACAGGGATTTTTGCTGAAAAATGCCCTCAAATGGCAAAACCTTGAGATTGGAGTGCAAATGGCTAGGAGCATCAATCGCCATGGTATCAGAATATACCAGATAGAAGAGTTCCTAAATTTGGAATTTTAGCCTCAATGAGTCATTAAGCTGGATAGTGAAGGGAGAAACCCCCGCCAAAGTACCTAAGTCTAGCATGAAATCAAAATTGTACAGCGCAGCAGCAGCCCATACTGATGATAACACATGGAATGGGGATGGAAGCCATATCAAATACATCCACAAAAAATCAGTCGAGGCTTCACAGACTGCCAAGCGCCTAAGTCATATCTAAAGGATTTAATTAATTCCACCTGCAGCTGGTGGAAGAGGAGGAGTACAACCTGATAATTGCAATTTATCAGGAGCTCACCAAGGTGCTATCAGGAGGGGACTTTGATCACCACTGGGTACCTGAATGGGGCTATATTGATATCGAAATCACAGTGAATTGGGCCATAAAAATCTCCTTGAGATTGTAATCAAGTATAAGGGAGTTTATCTGTAAATGGAACTACTAGATATGCTAACCAAACTGCACAGTGGGTGGCATTTCTGTTATAAAATCAGCGGTATTCTATTTTATCATCCAAGGCAAGCTGACCAGGGGACAGACATTACCAATTATCAAAAGAGCTTAAATCCCACAATAAAATAAAATAAAGTCAAAACAAGACAGATGGATCCACTCAAACTGACACGAAATTCAAACAAAACACACCAATTAATTCAGAAGCGGAAAAAGCTATCCATCCATGGTGATGAGTGAAGGGAGATTGGGAGGCTATTCTTCCTCATCTGTTGTGGACATGTAGCGGCACAAAGCAGCTAGCAATGGTGTGGGCGCATCATTGAAATGGGGGTCAAGATAGCAAATGGGTGCATGTAACTCAATATGTGCGATGAGGAGGGTGGAATATAGTCTGCAACTGCTTTTTCTGCCTCAAGGCGTACTTTAGGTAAGGTTGTTATGGTTGCAAGGTTGTTGCAGGTAATGCAAGTTTTTTTGCCAAACTTTGCGACTGCCACAACTTTTATAAGTGCTGAATTTGCCACCTAATAAGTATTGTATATGGTCTTTTTGCTGTTTTGGAAGAATGGTACTAGATAGGATAGGAGGTGGCAGGCCCATAGCCAGTAAAGAAACTGATTTTACAACAGCTTTACGGGTTGAGTGACATTTGAGGGAGGCAACTACCTCTTCAACTAGTTGGTGGTCACTTTTGAATGGGGTGGCATCAATCTGAGGTGCATAATGGTGCTTTGGGAATTGGGCTGCATAATCAGTATTGAGGTACATTTCGAATGGATGAGGCCCAGCCCATTCTGATTCAGTGATAAGTTTGCCCAATTTATCAACCTCAACCAAATAATCCAATGAATTTTGGTTGAATATAATTGGGTTATTTGCATATGGGTTATCTATTTCATTTGGCCGGGAGGATGGTTTAGAACTTACTGTAGTCCATTCTGGCTCCTGATTAAAGGGTTCAGGAGAAAAGGTTCGTTGAAGTGATTTTTAGTTTGTTGATTCAGTGGTTGCTGTGGCTACCACTTTGGGGGAGGGGGGAAGGATAGTGACTCATTCAAAAATGTTATTGGATCAGCTATGGGGTCATCATGCATAGAGTCAGGCGTGGATGTCATGGCTCGTGAGCTGGAGGGGCAGCGCTGTTTTAAATGTTTCAGTTCAAAACAGGTAAGGCAAATGGTGCGCCCTCCATCCAATAAAGCCCAAAAAAGATGGTCTGGGGCAGAAGGGATGGTGGCGCAAAGGGGGATTGAGAGGGCTCTTTCTTGTTGATGCTGGGTGTATAGTCGTGAAGGTGTGGGGGCCTACAAGGTGAGTGGCTCCATTGGGAACCATGAACTGTATCATAGAATCAGAATTATATTCTAATAATCCAGCAATAATTTTATTCATTAGATTTTTGGGTGGTAGGTGGGTAGGGAAAACTGATGGTATTCTAGAGATATGCCAAAGGGTTATTGCACAGGGTTACACCCACTGAGCAATAGGACCAACAATATGATGATCGTCATCCTTGAAACATCTGAGTAAACTATTTAATAAATATGGTGCACTTGTTCCCACAACCTCTTTTATTTGATATATTAAATTACTATGGATCTGCACTGTTCCACTAACTAATAAACTATTAACAACCTATTTTTTTAGTACTGGATGGTCCCAACCTGAGGGGGATTCATCGATGTTTATTGAATTACGCCTGGGCTCCTAAGAGCCTGAGGCGAGGGAAGGGGAGGGAGGAGGCATTGAGAAAGGGAGGGGGGTTTGCGCGCCAGAGCCGTGCTGCAGTGACAACTGAGCGGGGGAGGGTTGGCGACTAGTGCAAACCTTCAGGGCCATCTCAAAGTGTACCTGAAAGCGGGTGATCATGTGTGGAAGGGTATACACCTGCTGGTCAAAGGCAGCACAAAGGAAGGAGTTATGGATGGTCCAGATGGCTGTGGCATAGGCGAGGACACGGAGGGGTTGGTGGCAACCAGGCAACGTCTGCTCGAACATGAGGTCTTGCACAGGGTGTCCAGACCAGGGCTGAGCATGGAGGAGCGCGCGGGCCTTTGGCCAAAATGAAGCGACACCTGGACAGGTGAAAAAATGATGGAGGTGGGAGTCAATAAGCTCCACACAGCGGGGGCAGCTTTGGTGCTGGAAGGTAGGGCCAGTCCGGTCCCCTGTCCTGTATGAACAGTGGAGCACCCTCCATAAGGTGTTGGACACCTTTGCTGAAAGGATGGGGTGATAGACGTCCTTCTACAATTCCTTAAGGTCGAATCTCACGGAGGGAGGGAGGAGCTCAAGGAGTCTTGGGCGGATGGGAGGACGATCTTGGAGGTTGAGGCGAGTTGTGATAACTTGTCCATTGTGCACAATTGCATGGCAACGGGGGCTGAGGCCAGGGCCTTCCCTTCTGTATGGGAAGGAATGGTGGATCCGCGCGCCTACTCGTTTCAGGGCAAGGAGAGCCTGGTTCCAGTAGGGGGATGAGGATGGTTTCAGGCGATGGCCTGGGTGGTTTGTGAGCCACTCCCTAATGAGGTCAGAGATGCTCTAGGAAGACCCAGAGCTGCTGACACTGACTGGCGGAGGACGGGCGCCCATTGGGGCATGGGGGTCGCGCCCCAGCAGACAATCGGCCATAGGAACTTCAGAAAGATTGTGGTGGTGTGGGATTGCGTGTCCAGAAGCCCTAGGCCCCCTTCATTGCAGGGTCGGGCAATGGTTGAGAGGGCCATTGGTGGATGGTTTGGGCCCCAAACCAAGAGCGGAGGAGTACATTGAGCCGCATATAAAAGGCATCTGTGAATGCGCAGACGTGCGCTAGGAACTAGACTTTGGAGAGGAGGAACACATTGGCCATCAGAGCTCGACCCTGGGGGGTGATGTGCTGCCAGTTCCAGCTGGCAATTCTGGAGTTAACTGCTGCGAGAATCAAGTCCTCATTGTCTTTTAACGCAACTCCTTGTTGGTTGGTGAGAACGCTCAGGTGACGGAAGGTACCGCGCACAGGTTCAATACCAAATGGTGGGGGGAAGGTGGGGGAGCTGACCTGTACAACAGTTGTCTTGAAGGTGTTGACCATGGCATTGGACGCCTTGGTGTACCTCTCAATGGTCACAGCAGTGAGGGCAACATCCCCAGGGCAGCCAAATGCAATGGCGGTGTCATCTGCAAATGCCATGGTGCGGGTGGGGCTTTACCTGGGACCAGAATCCCTGTTAGCTTGTCCTGTAAGGAGGCCAAGAGGGGGTCGAGGGTGATGTTAAAAAGGATAGGGCTCAGGGGGTCCCCTTGCCGGAGACCTTGTCCAACTAGTACTGCCACTGTAAAACCCATTGGCGCCAGGACTTTGGTGTGGAGCTGGTAATAGAGAGTTGATGTCCAGCGCCTAGCTGCGGGGGGAGATGAAAGCGGGCCAGGGAAGCATCAATATACTTCCAGACCAACCGATCATATGATTTCTCCATATCCAGGAGAGCCACAAAGCCATTCACTTTACGAGAGTTAGCAGTCAAAGTCTTGTGAAGGTCATTATAGTTGTCCCATAACGACCTCCCCGGAATAAAACCGTGCTGGGATGGGAAGAGGCGAGGTGACACCCATTTGGTGATGCGGTTGGCCAGAAGCTTTGTGAAGAGCTTGTGGTCTGTGTTGATCAACGCTATGGGGCGCCAGTTCGCCAGGTTCTCACGGTCAGACTTCTTGTGAATGAGGGTCGTGATTGAGCCTCTGGAGTCAGGGAGGACCTTGCCATTCACCAAGAGTGCAGCGAAGAGGTCACGGAGGGTTCTGGCTATCAACGCAGAAATCCAGAAGGTACACCTTGAAGGAAATTCCGTCTGGGCCTGGGGCTTTAAGCCGTGGGGATTTCAGAAGGGTTTCCATCACCTCCTGGATGGAAATAGGCGCCAGTAGAGCCTCATCAGCCCGTGGGTCAATGGGCGGCTCTGGAGCCCACCACAGGAAGTCTTGGATGTCCTACAGGTCCACCTGGATGGCATGGAAGAGGCTGGAGTAGAAGCGGTGTAGTTCCTGCATGATTTCCTCCTTATCTGAAGTGGTTGTAGTGCCAATCTTCAGTGCAGTAATATCCTGCGCTGTTGACTGGGCTTTCTGTTTCTGAAATAAGAAGCGGGTGGGGCGTTCCCATTGAGCATAGTAACGAGATGTTGTAAAGTTTGCTGCCCGTTCTTCCTGCAGTGTGAGCTCCAAGCGGAGTGCTTCCTGCGCCGCTTCCCAGTCTTCAAACCATCTGGGAGAGGGCGAAGGTGGCAGTTTCTCTCCAGATGTCTGATTCTGGCCTCCGCCCTTTTGACTCTGGCGTGAGCTGCGGTCATCTGGGCTTTGGCACAAAACTATTAACAACCTCCCTTTTCTCAATTGTCTCATCTCACCTATCTCTCAGCAACTTCAGATGTACCACTCCCCTGGCTTAATAATTCAATTCGCCATATCTCATTTGCTCTGGAATTTCTCCACTGTTAATTTCATGATCACCTAATTTGAGGCGATTTCCCAACAACCCAATATTGCCTCATCTTAAATTGCTCAATTGATAATAACTCATTTCAAACTTGGTGGATTTTATCCATTCCGCCATAACTACTTAGGTATTATTGTCCTGTCATATCAGAATTGTGACATTACCCCCCCTTGACTGTACAATAAGGCTCCTATTGCTTATACGCCTAGAGGAACTTTGTATGCACTCAGTTTATGATCCAACTGCTTGCGGGGTCCTTGATAGTATAAGCATCCATCTCTGTCTTTTCAATAACTTCAAATGGCCCAATCCAGATACTGGCCAACTTGTGCTTCCACCCAAACCCATTTTCATCATTGAAAGAACCAGTCCCCATCTTTGAACTGGGTAATCCGCTACGCCATACCTGATCACATCTTGAGTCTTAGTCTTTTTAGCTAAACTGAATGAGTATTCTTTGGTTAGCAATTGGATTAGTATGTTGTCTATGGCCGTCAAATAACGTTGGGTATTTATTCTGCTGGTATCTTCTACACAGGCGTATAGAAGTGCCAGAAGACTAGGGTGTCATCCATATAGTAATCGGAAGGGACTCTTCCCCATGGCGGAATGATAACTAGAATTATAGGCAAAGACGGCGGTGGACAGAAGGGAGCTCTAATCAGAGGGTCAATCCACTACTAGTTTGGGGAGTATTTTCACTTCAAGTCATTGACCCGCTCACCATTCCTTTAGACTTTGGGTAATTTGGGGTTGTCAAAACCCCTCAGATGGCCATCAGCTCATTAAGCTTTGGGAGGATGTGGGAAGTGAAGTTAGTACCGTTATCAGTAAGGAGGAACTGAGGGCTGCCATGCCATTGGATAATGCATTCCATTATTGAATTTGGTCACTGTGACAGCCCCTAAATTCCATATCGACTTTGCTTCAACCTACCAGGTTAAGTGATCAATTGCCACTAAAATGTACTTGGACTGGTTAGCTCTCGTTGGCAGAGGGCCAATGACATCCAGGGAAACCGTATGCCAAGCAAAGTGTGGCTTCACTAACTGGTACAAAGTCTTCCAGCAGAACAGCTTTTCCAATTGGCACTGGTAGCAGGAGGAGATAGTATCAAGCACGTCAAAGTTCATGCTTTCCTAGAAATACTGAGGCCACAACAATTCCATTGTCTTATGCACGCAACCATGGTCAATGGCCCTATGTGCACTAATAATAATATTAGGCCATGCTGAGGGTCGCAGAAAGTTCACAGTTGAATCACCAATCCGCTTATACAACTCACCATTCCATTGGAAAGTATCAGCTCACATTTCATTCAACGCCTTTACAAATTTCAGTGGCTCATCATTGTACTTACCACTGCGAATCTTATCATAAATGATGTTGCCTAGATCTGCCATCACTGCAATGGTTGGTAATCTCCACAAGCAGTTTACATTCTGGCGTTTGGCACCCATTTGGTGAAGAATCTCAAAATTGTAAGTCTGCAGTTTATGGACCATCAAGCTAGAAGCCCCTCCGGCTCCTTAAGTTTCTGTAAACAGAATAACGAGGCATGATCCATTATGACTTTGAACTTTACACCATGAAAATATACTCTGAATTGCTTGTAAGTGTAGATAACGCTAAGCACTCCCACTTAGTCACAGTATAATTTCATTCATGGCTATTAAGACTTCGACTGCAGTACACCACTGGGTGCTCCTACCCTTCTTCATCTTTTAAGACAGAACTACCCTCACAGTGGAAAGGGATGCATCCATCTTTACAATAAATTCCTTTTTAAATTTGGTTAGCGTAGCACTGGCGCATTGATCAACGCCAATTGAAGTGTATCAAAGGAGTATTGACAGCATTCCGTCCATTCAAACGTGGCATCCTTTTTTTAATAACTCAAACAATGGACCACCAATACAGCTAAAGTTGGGGATAAAGCATTGGTAGTAAATGACCATCCCCAAAAAAATCATCACATTTGCTGCTCGGCGTGGTAATTTTTTGAATAGCTGGTACTTTGGCTGGTTGGGGCCTCAGCCCAGTCGCATCCACCACAAACCCAAGGTATTCTACTTGCTCCTTAGGAAGTGGCATTTATGGGGCTTAACTTTAATGTTGGCTTCCGCAAGTTGGCGATACCTCCTCCAAATGGGTAAGATGCTCAGAGATTCTACACAAAAAGACATTAATATCATCGCGGTACACAAGTACACATGATAGCTTCAGGTCACTGAGAATGGTGTCCTTGGCCCACTTAAATGTAGCCAGGGTGTTACGTAGCCCTTGAGGGATATGGGTTGGTTGGAAAAGCCCCTTGGACATAATAATGGCGCATTTCTCCTGTTCCAGCATAGGCAACTGGATTTGCCAGTAAATGGATATTAAATCCATTGCTGAAAAGCAACGAGCTGCTCCCAACCGATCCAGGGCATCATCAATTCTTGGCAAGTGTATGAGTCTTTTTAGGTAATGCTGTTGAGCTTTTGGTTATATTACTACCCAGTTGATGCCATCCTTCTTTTTGACAATCAGAATGGGGCAAGCCGATGGACTCTTAGATGGTTCTAGCATCCCTTGTTCAAGCAACTTATTAACTTCCGTGATTACTACCTCTTCAACTGCCCAAGACAGGCGGATCAGCATAGATCTGATGTGGGATGATCCCAGTGTCCACTTGATGGACCACTCCTTGAGCGCACCCTAAATCATGATCATCTACAGCAAAAATTTCTTTATATTTTTGGAATAAAACTATCGCCGGCTCTTTTTGTTCCTCTGATATACCCTAATAAATTTTCGTATGGCACCACCATCATTACCCCAAGTTGTGGTTTGGAGGATTAGCCAAATTCATCCAGAAAGCCAAACTATGAACCTTGAGGACCTCCTCCACTGGGAACAGATGTAAAAACGCCACTATTTGGTGTTGGCAGATGTGTACCAATCCATGCTTCAAATTCGCTACCACACTTAATTTCACCATTACTCTGAAGAATATTGCCTGGGGTAACATTGGGCGAAAACCACAACTGCTGATTAGGGCCAAGGATCACCCTATAAAGCCCAAATGGCACTTCCACCTCTAACTCAATGGTTACTATTACTTGATGTTCAGAGGGAATGGATATAGCTCCAGCAGCTCTGAGCGGCAGCCTTTAATATTAATATATCTGCTGAGGAAGGTTCTGAGTCTTACTCTTCAGTTTTTGTAGCAAACTGTAACCACCCCATCACAGTAGTCAAGGTTTATATGTCCCATGTGCACCAGATTCTTTGGCATCACACTGGAGGTAAAGTAAATTGGGATCCACTTTCCCAAAAATTTTTAAGAATCTTACTGCCATATCAACGACAGCCCCATAGTGTCACATGAAAGCAGTTTCAATTAACAAATCATGATTTACTTTGGTAACACTATTGCCAGAGCTACAACAACAATGGACTTAAACTGCAATGGAAGTGTACTGTATGCTTCTTCAAAGATGGTGTTTTCCTCTCCAGCAGTTACATACACCCTACAGCTGTCAACATCCGGTTTAATATCAGCTTTTCTGCCAACTTTGTAGAGACTAATTGTGACGAACGGGGTGTTTCCACATTGCCACAAAACAGTTTGGCAAGAGGGCCCAGGTGAGGGCCCACAAACCTGAGAGGGCTGTGTGGTTAGGTTCTTCATTTGTTGGCTTGATGAGCGATTAAGGTATCCTTGGAACATGGTGAGGATGATGCTCACACTGAGGAGGACAGTCTGTCCCCCAGAGAGAGCATACAGAGAGGCGACTGCTCTGTCAAAATCTGAGGAATGGTCCATTTTCTTCACTCAAAATGCCTGGTTTACCTTCAAATTTTAATAAATGATTTTGAAATTTTGAAATTTTTTTTAATTTTCGAGGTTTTATTTTAATATTAAGAGACAAAGTTGTCCTAAACACATTCGCTTGGTTGTTTTTATATAATAAAACGGGGGATATGGGGGAATTGGTTCCCATGGAGTCTGTGGGCGGCAGGCTATTTGTGGGCCTTTTTGAGAATCTCAGACTCTGATATTTCAATCTAGGCCCATTCTAGACTGTTCTTTGGGTACCTGTAGCATTATGGAAACTTTTCCGCATATATTTTTGTTTGTTGGGGATGAATTAGAGCTCAGCATTCTTGAGTCAACCTTATCACAAAAATTTTCATTTTTTGGGAAATTCAGCCTGGCAGCTCCTGATTTTCTGGGCCGCCCTTCTCCGTGGCTCTCAATATTCTCATCAAACAGCAGATTAAGCTTGGCAGCTCCTGATTCGCTGAGCTGCACAATGTCATGGTTCTCAACACTTCCACTTTTGGCATAATTTGGCTTGGCAGCTCCTAGTTTGCTGGGCTGCCCTTTGCCATTGCCATTCCCATTGTTTATTCATCAGACTTCAGGTTGGTGGCCTTTTATTATTCTGGTCGCCATTTACATCGACCTTTGCCACCTTTGCTCTGAGGTTTTATCAATTTATCGGTATCTGATTTGACAGAATGCCATTTTTGAGGGTCATTGCCCTCGAGCCCTATGTTTTAATTTATATTATCTACGTTACTAATAGTCCTGATCCGTGTCTTAGGGGGGTCAGGGCTATGTGGCGGTCAGGCAGGGCCTTGACTGACACATCTCCCCTCAGAGGAGAGCCCCCTGCGCCCCATTAATTTCCACCTTCTGGGGACAGTTGGCACAATCAGTGTCTGTTTGCCAGGAGGATTCTTCTATCGGGTAGCTGACCCATTTTACAAAGTATGATCTCTTTTTGCAAGCAATCTTAGTGTCCAGAATCTCCTCCACCTCAAACTCCTCATCCCATGGGTTGTCTGACTAGAATGGCTCCAGCTTCGCTGGTATGGGTCCTTCATATTTCTTGAGCTGCGAAACATGTAAAACTGGGTGTGCGCACAATCCTTTTGGGAATTCTAGTTTGTACGCCAACTCATTCACCTGTCAAAAAACCTTGTAGGGTCCTAGGTTTACGGGTTTGAACTTCCTACACTGTCCCAGGGGTGTGTAGTGTTTGGCATTTATCAAGACATAATCTCCATCTTTGAGGGGCGGAGCCTTGGAGCGATGCGCTTTTGCTTTCCTCTTCTGGGCCTCCGCCGCCTTCTCCAGGTTGGCTCTCAATGTCTTAAGATTTTCCCTCATTCTGGTCACTAAATCATCTGTCATGTGGATTGTTCCCCAGCGTTTCCCTCCATCATCCATGGATGATACCCGTGGTTTACAAAAAAGGGCAACATTCCAGTTGGTGTGTGTACCAGGTTGTTGTGTGTGAACTGTGCAATTCTCAGCCACTTGATCCAATGATCATGTCACATGGTGAGGTAGCACCGTAGGTATTGTTCCAGGGACTTACTGACCCTCTCCATCTGGCCATCCAATTTGGGGTGGTAAGCAGAGGAATGGCATGGTTTAATTTTAATATTTTCCAGGAGGTGATCCCAGAACCTGGAGTTGAACTGCGGGCCATTGTCCGAGATGATCTCATTTGGGAGTCTGTTTCAGGCAAAGACCTCCCTCACAAAGATTTCAGCATGTCCTTCGCCGTGACCTTAGAGGTACATGGGAAGAACTCAGAATATTTCATTAGTTGGTCCACCACCACCATGACTGCATCATAGCCCTCCAATTTTGGGAGCCCGGTTATGAAAGCCACACTCAGGGAGGTCTACAGCATTTGGGCGATCTCTAGTGGTTTTAACTTCCCTGTTGGTTTGCTTCAGGATGGCTTTGATCAGGCACAGGTTAGACAGCATGTGGTATACCCTCTTACAGTTCCCGCTAGGCCGGCCAGGAGTAGTTCCAGCATATCAGCTCAATTGTTTTCCCCACAACAGGGTGCCCTGCCAGGTAGTGGTCGTGACATAACTCCATTACTTCAGTTTGAAGCTTGAGCGTTGGGACCCATAGGTGGTCATGGTACAGGATGAGGCCCCCCTCCTTCCTGTAATTCTTGTAGCCTTTGCTGGGGTCCCCTCCATCTATCTCTCTCCTGACTTTGTCCCCAAATTTGGTGCATCGCTGGGATGTCCATATTCTATCTATTAAGTCGGCGCGTCCCTCCTATATCAATGCAAACACCTGAGGAGGGAGCATCGTGGCCATGTTGAACTTATCCAGCTCCTCCTTCGTGAAGGTCATTTTTGGGTCCCAGCTAAGTAGGTCTGGGAGTCTGTTGCTCTACCCAGGCTTATATTTATTTTTGAAATCATATTAAGACAGCTCTAGGTTCCAGCAAGATTGTCTTTGGTTCATCCTACGGAGGCTCTTATGGAACTCCAAGGCCCTGTGGTCAGTCCAGATTTGTGAATGGGTGGTGCGTGTACAACAGATGATGCTGTCACTCATCTAGTGCTGCGACAATCGCCAGGAGTTCTGTGTCATAGACAGGGTAGTTTGTTTCTGCCGGTAGCATCTTGCTGAAGTAGCATAC
Organism: Massospora cicadina; assembly: GCA_022478985.1. Taxonomy (NCBI): domain Eukaryota; kingdom Fungi; phylum Entomophthoromycota; class Entomophthoromycetes; order Entomophthorales; family Entomophthoraceae; genus Massospora; species Massospora cicadina. The sequence continues at coordinate 89,699 of JAKSZP010000087.1, read as the reverse complement.
TGGGTGCTCCAAACCATCCTCCCCTGTCTGCAAGAATACCACCCCAATGGCGAAATTTGACGCATCTGTCTCCACAATGAATGGACAATCGGCATCTGGGTTCACTAGGACTGGCTCTATGAGAAGGGCCTCCTTAATGCCTGGAACGCCCTCTCTTCTTCCTCACCCCATTGGAAAGGGTCTTGCCTGGTCAACCGGGTAAGCGGGACAGCTGTTTCTGAGAGGTCCTTGGTGAAATCCTCAGAAATTCATCAACCCTAGGAAACTGTGCACACTGTTTTTCGTTGCGCTTCCCACTCCTTCAATACCATCAGCTTATCTGGAAAGATGGCTGTTCCCTTCTCAAATACAAATTTGCCTAGGAAAGATACTGAGCCCTTGTAGAACTCGCATTTTGAGGGCTTCGGTCGCAGGTTGGCCTTGTCCACTGCCCTGAGGACCTTCTTGACGTCCTCTGTGTGCATCTCGCGAGACTTATAGAACACCAAGATGTTGTTTATGTACGTGACACAGAATTTCCCAATCAAGTCGCCCAGAGCATGGTCAATGGTCCTTTGAAAATGGCTGGGGCGTTCTTAAGTCAAAACGGCATGATCCTGTACTCATATACCCCTAGGTTGCACTTGAATGCCATGTTCTGTTGGTGCTCAGGTACAACCGGCACTTGGTTGAAAGCGTCGATCAGGTCTAACTTTTATATCTGACTCCCACCAATCATCTAGGAGATGCTTGCCATTAGCGGAATGGGATAGGGGTCCATTTCAGTTATGGCGTTTAAATAGCAGTAGTCCACACAGGGGCGGAGATTGCTGTTGGCCTTGAGGACCAGGAGGATGGGAGACACCACTGGAGATTTCAAGGGCACAATCATCCCTCGCTCTAACATACCATTCATGTACTGGTCTAGGGCTTCCTTCGCTCTGGGGTTCAGGGGGTACAATGGGCTTTATTTTTGGATCTCATCATCTCTTAAAAAATCAACGAGAATGTAAAGAGGCCCTGTGGAGCGCAGGTGGCAGCGACACTCTTCTGGAACAGGTGTTCGTAGTCTCTGAATTCCTATGGTATCTTTTCTTTCTCCATCCCTAGGTGCACAGATTTCACATCAAGCCTGCTTCTTCCGATATAAAGAATTCTAACGTTATAGGCTCTTGATCTTTGGAGTGAAGCATTACCTGGCCCTCCTCCAGATTAAATGTGGGGAGTACTTGTGCCACCTTTTCATGCCCAGAATAATGGGGTGGGGCAGGTTCTAAATAGCGCGTAAATTTCTTCCCAAAAGTGGTGGAGTCCCTGTTAAAGCTTGATCCTGGGCTCAATCTTGCAGCATTCTTATGACTTGGAGGTGTCCGCAAGAGTCACAGTACCCTTTTCTCACATTTGTACTTCCAATTTCTTGGCAAACTCTCAATCCAGGTATTTTTCTTCAGCTCCAGTGTCCACTAACTCCCACAGTTTTTCTAAATTGACCCATTTTCCTTTCTTCTTTCATTTTTAAAGTATACGGAATAAACAGGCAGGAGGAACTGTTTCCTTTATTAAGCAAATAAATGTGAGCGAGGGTCAGGTGAAGGTTGTAGGTGGGGCCGTCTGAGCCACTAAGAGTATTGGGTGCAGGAGCTTTAGGGCGTGGGGCATTTTCACCGGAGCCCCCCTGCTCTTGTTGCCCCATATGGCTTGAGATGGGCTCTGACTCCACGCATCATCTGTGGAATCTACCGTGGTTCCCAGGCACAGGGGCCCTGGCTTGGGCCTAGGCTAGCTGGTTCACCACCTGAGAAGCAACAGTGACCTATTCCTCCAAGGTTGCCCCCAGGCGGGTAGTGGCCATAGCTGTGAGGATGTCCAGGTGAAGATTCTTTCTAAACATCCATTTGAGCTGGGAAGGAGACACTTTTGAGGCTTTGGCTAGGGGCCAGAACAGCTGAGCATACTCCTTAATGGCCATTCTCCCTTGCTGAGGGCCAAGAGCGCTGACCAGGCGGCATCCTGAGAGTCTTTTGGGGTGGCGGTTCTTTCCACCAAGTGGAGGTAGTTTTCCAGAGAGGCTGGAAGGGCTGGCTGTATTTCCAAGAGGTCGGTGAGCCATATGGACAGGTTTTTCAGCAGGTCCGCTATCACCTGAGCGATCTGGAGGGACGCGGCCATTGTATCCCCAGTGGCTGCTGCGAGGTGAGCCTGTAATCTAAAGTGAGAGAAGGCTCCATGTATTACACTTAATCCTCCAGGGTCAGTGCTTGTCTAAACTTGGACGTGGTGTCAACATGTTGGACATAAGCGATGGAATCCCCTTGGGACAGGAGGAGGCGAGCGGCTTCCCTCAAAAGGAACAGAATGGAAAAGATAACCATCAGGATAGTGGTAATGTGCTCATACCAAGTGGGTAGGGATCTCTCATATGGTCTCCCCATCCCATATAAGGGAGATGAGATTAAATGAACTTCATCTAATGTGACAAATGGGGTCTTTCCACATTGCCACAAAACAGTTGGGCAAGAGGGCCCAGGTGAGGGCCCACAACACAAAAGGGCTGCTGTGGTTAGGTCCTTAATTTGTTGGCTTAATGTGTGATTAAGGTATCCTTGGAACACGGTGAGGATGATGCTCACACTGAGTAGGATATTCTGTCCCCCCGAGAGAACATACAGAGAGGCGACTGCTCTGTCAAAATCTGAGGAATGGTCCATTTTCTTTACATAAATCCCTGGTTTTCCTTCAAAATCTTAATAAATGATTTCAAAATTTCAAAATTTATTTTCAATTTTTGAGTTTTTTATATATTAGAAGATGAATGTTGTCCTAAACACCTTCGCTTGGTTGTTTTTGTATTATGAAACGGGGGATATGGGGGAATTGGTTCCATGGAGTCTGTGGGCGGCAGGCTATTTGTGGGCCTTTTTGAGAATCTCAGAATCTGATATTTCAATCTAGGCCCATTCTAGACTGTTCTTTGGGTACCTGTAGCATTATGGAAACTTTTCCGCATATATTTTTGTTTGTTGGGGATGAATTAGAGCTCAGCATTCTTGTGTTGACCTTATCACAAAAATTTCCATTTTTGGGATAATTTAGCCTGGCAGCCCCTGATTTGCTGGGCCACCCTTTGTCGTGGCTCTCAACATTCTCATCAAATGGCGGATTTAGTTTGACATCTCCTGATTTGCTGAGATTCCCAATGCTGTAATCTCAACAATTCCACTTTTGGTATAATTTAGCTTGGCAGCTCCTGATTTGCTGAGCTGCCCAATGCCGTAGTTCTCAACACTTCCACTTTTGGCATAATTTGGCTTGGCAGCCCTGATTTGCTGGGCTGCCCTTTGCCATTGCCATTCCCAACATTTAGTTCATCAGACTTCAGGTTGGCAGCCTTTGATTGTCCTGGGCACTATTTACATCGACCTTTGCCACCTTTGCTCAGAGGTTTCATTGATTTATCAGCATCTTATTTGTTTGAATGTTATTTGTGAGGGTCATTGCCCTTTAGCCCAACGCTTTTATTTATATTATCTATATTAATTATAGCCCCAATCCCTGCCTTAGGGGGTGTCAGGGCTATGTGGCGGTCAGTCAGTGCCTTGACCGACACACTATGTAGAATGGAGTATCTTTATTTATGGTAGCATGAACCTGGGTTTTTGCTACAGCAATGTTACAGTAGGTACATTCAGTGTAAGAGGAATATTGACTGTTCACTAAATGATCATTTAAGGGATTGCGCTTCTCCAAAAAGCTGGTAATCCCCTCACCAAATTTGGGGTACTTGTAGACAATAGCAATATCAGAAGGGCGACATTCACTCCTATTAAGGAAGGGCCATTACCAGCGGTATCTAGCTTGTCTGAAGAATTTTGGTCGAACATCTGGAATGCGTACAGATTTGATTGCTCCAAGTCCTTCTTTTGCTTCAGGCTGAGCTTGTGCCTATTTCAGTATATTTACTTTTCCAACCGCTGATGATATAAGTTTATATCTTTCATACTGGTATGCTTTCTCTGCAATTACCTCAGTCAATTCAAGTGGGAAGTTTTATTTTGGGCTAGTGGAGGTATAGTTCCATCTCTACTCCTCTCTGACTTTTACCTGTTTTCATTGATCCTGATGTACATAATGGACCCATTGATTAGGGAAACCGAATTCCAGGTGCTCAGAGTGACCACATTTAAAACAATTTACCCCATAGGGCCTTCTTAATTGAATATTGCAAGTTGGTACAAGTGAAAAGTTGTATGGAAGTTGCTTAACGTATGTAGGACTAGAGTGATTGTATGACTGTTGATAGTCAGCATAATTAGGCCCTGAGCAGTAGTTAGACCAATGATGATAAGCAGATATGGGGCGGACGTTCAACTGCTGAGGGTAACTCGGTGGACTCTGAACTGGACAGGCATGTTCCCAAAGTAAGATGGTCCATTGACAGTAACGGAAGGATTCAGCTCTGTATTGGGTGAAAGAAGTTGGCAAATATATGGCATAAAATCTGAACAATTTTAAGCAAGGTGTGTCTTTACCCAAAATTGGGGTCATGACATTGTACATCTCATGATATGGCTTAATGGAGGATGTTATCCCAATATACACGTTAGCTTCAGGTAATATACCTTCCCCAATCAACACATAGGCTTCTATTGTGAATCAATCAGCAAATGCGGTGAGAATCTTGTTACGCTGAAATTTGATGGTCAAAAATTCAGCCTTCCATTGTTCCATCTTTGCAGTACCCCCAAACACCTCAACACAGTATCCTTCACTTCTTGGTATAAAATGGAGCTGTTTGGAAGATAACAGGTGCCATGGTCATCACTTCCAACATCTAAGGTGGATATTAACAGCTTTGCTTTCCGCTAGTCAGAGGCTCCTTCTGTTGCAAACTCAAATCACTTAAAGAACCCATAAATATTCCCATCACAATCAAACGGAGGCAACTTATCACTACAGACCTCCTGATTTAGCTTATCTTTCATTTTGAGCACAGAATCTAAAGCAAGTTTGAGTTCCATGTATTTGACTAAAGTATTATGTCACAATGATCCCTGGTCCAAGCAAGTATGATGCACCATGGCCAGCGACTGGAGATTTAATTTTTGATCAATGGGTCCCCTGTAGTGAGGACCACTGTTATAGAATAAGTAGTATTCTAGATATATGCCGAAGGGTTTAATGCACAGGGTTCTACCAACTGAGCAATAGGACCAACAATATGATAATTGTCGTACTTGAAATAACAGAGTGACCATTTAAATTAAAAATGGAGAACTTACTCCCTTATAACCTCTTTTAATTAATATATTAGAATACAGTCGATGCACACTGGACCACTCACTTCTAAACTATTAACAACCTCCCTTTTCTCAATCTTTTCATCTCAACTATCTCTCAACAACTTTAGATGATACCGCATCCTTGGCTTGGTAATTCAATTCTCCATACCTCATTGTTTCCTGCAATTCTTCATTTGTTAATTTCACAATCGCCTAATTTGAGGCGATTTCCCAAAAATCCAATATCACCTTATCTCAAAACGCTCATTTATTAATATCACATATCAAAAACTCGGTAGATTAAATCCATTCTGCTATAATGACTAGGACTTATTGTCCAGTCGTATCAGAATTGCATCTAACTAAAAACCTCCCTTTGATTGAGAGAGGGAATGGCTACACAAAGAATCTAGACTGGATTATTTTACTATATGAATTACTAGAATTTCTGCAAGACAGCGGTGATTATATTGCAAAGTGTCTTCACCCTGAACAGTTGAAGTTCTATATGAACCATCCCCATAGATGAAGCCAAATAAAATCGCCTTACCATGATTCATTTGCCTACCAAGCCTAATCAGAGTCTTGTATGTCAAGCAAGAAGATTCAAAGCAAATATGCTGGAGCTATTACCAGACCATACATACAATGGCTCAATGCCACCATTGCAAGGGAAAGACCCCTCAAGAGTATGACTATGACCCCGTCAGAGGGGTCACAAAGGTCAGGGCTAAATTAATCTCTTTGACCAAAAGCAAAAGGATGGATCCCGCAGAACCTAATGGAGGTCATGGACATTAAACGCCAACAGCAAGAGCTGGACCTCACCCATAGGGAAGCCTAGGAACAAGAAGTGGCCAAGCGACCTGAAGCAGTGATGACCCTTTCATCAACCCAAACTCAGAATTGTACAAAATGGATGAATGAACGAGCCCCAAACTGACGGCGCCACTTCCATCCCAAGTGGAATGGATGATCTGCAAGGAAGAACGTTGGAAGAAGGTGAACCTTAAAAATCCCCCAAGAAGGGACGGGCAGCACAAGGCGCCAATAATCAAAATCTAAGCCTGACAAGTTGAAAGTGAAAATGAAGCCAACTTGCAAATCATCCAAAAAAAAACTTGTTGAGACTAGCAATCAAACAACTAAATTGCCGCAATTGGCAAAACCCAGTTGATCAGAATCCGACCAAAAAGCCCAGATCTTCCAAAAAAATCAAATGAAGTGGCAAAAATCCAATTGATGGATGAGGGGGAATCTGCCACACTGCCAGTAGGGACAATGGAGCACCAAGAGCTGGTAATTAAATCATCCATGTTGTTCATCAATAGGGAGATGGGGATGGCACTGAATTCTAGGTGCACAGAATGTGCTGTAAGACAATCCCAGTTCTATTCAACTGACCCTGAAGGTTGACCAATACCCCCCACCACCCTCATTAACACCAATAACCAACAAGTAAACTAACATCTGTGACTCAATTCATAACCCCAAAAATATTATTCCTCATACATGTGGGTCAAGCAGCCTGAAATGAGGATTTCAACCACAAATGCTCAGTGGATGGCGAGCATACAAACAAGAAGGTGGAAGATACACCATTTCAATACAAATAATAATATAGACATAATTTTAATATTGGAAATGAAAGTAGGTTTCCAAAAGGAAATGGTGCTGAGCTTGATCTGCAGTGCAAAGAATCACCCGTGGTTTCACCAGATAGGCTGTCAAGCTCTCGATATGGATCATGTGGCGATCATTGCATTGAACCAGAATTTAGTCCTTGAACTCAGTGAGGAATCTTATTCCAGAAGGATCCTAATGGTAATCGCTATGCATAGGGAAACTGGCTTGAGCCTTCAAGTGGTGGCAGTCTACGCTCCACCAAATCCCCACAAAAGCTGAATATTTTGGGATTTATTATTGAAAGTACCAATTGAAGTGATGAAAGTTATAGCAGGAGACCTAAATTGTTGGACAAATTTGATTCAGGATACGTTCCCAACAAGTGAAAGTCCCAACTGAAAGGCTGATGAGATGTTTACTTACCTATTTAAATTGGGGATGTGCCTCATGATTGACGACGAAGAGGATGACCCAGCCAACCTAACGTGATGGACATACTACTCCACCGAAGCCTCACAGGTTGTTTTGCACCTGGTTTATATACTGGTGTCATCGGACTTCAGAATGCTGATGTCCAATAGCGAAGTCAATATAAATGCTGAAAGCAACCACATGATAGTCCATGTGGTTATCTATCTAGACAAACCCTCGAGGAACTACAAATGGCAACTGGCACCAGCCACTTTGAGGGACATGGAATGGCGCCAAACAAATGAAGCCAGACTGGATTGACTGGTCACATCTGGATCATCACCCGGAGATAGACCCTCTGGAATGATGGATCCTGATAAAAGTAAAAATGAAGCATTATAGCATGAAGTTAAAAAAAGTGCTAAACTACAAGCAAACTGCAACCACTAAACAGCTGAAAACCACACTGGAGAGGTTAAAACTCAAATGGTGGGACAGCGAGGAATGGTGGAGTGAGTACCAAACAATGCACAAAAAGTATTGGGCCTTAATGGCAAAACAGGATTTGAAGCAGCGGACCAACGCTGCCTACCAATATCAGAGCTTAGTGGGGACGATGACCAGAGAGGGCCTGGGGCACCTCAATGAAATACAAACCAAGGCTAGGATACAGGAAGTAGAAATGGCATAAGGAGAAGTATTAATGGACCCAGAAATGATCAAGCGTGTGATTGAATGCTTCTATGGCGAACTATTTACCAACGAGTAAAGAGAAAATCAGTGACAGATGTCCTAATTGACCTGGCCAAGATGGCACCTGGGGGCTGTACGCTGGAAGATGTCGCAAACCTATCCGCTGAATTCTGATCAATGAAGTTAAGCGGATATTAAAAGAGATTCCAAGAATGAAGGCACAGGGCCCCAACAACATATGTGCGGAGGTGTACATTGCATTCTGAAACTGCATTGCGCTGGAACTAAACACCCTATTTAATCGCTGTTTTCAAAGCGGACAGCAAATCTCTGAGACCAGGAGACCTTAATTGTACTCTTGTATAGAAAGGGGCTCTGACAACAACTACTGAACTGGCACCCTAACACACTATCCAACGTTGATTATAGGCTGCTAATGCGCATATTATCAAATTGGCTGATGACAATGGCACCTCACAAACTCCATAAGGCCCAAAACAGGCTTATTAAGGGCCAGAGTATTTGGGACAGCATTGGTGTGGTCCAAAACGTACTTTAAAATTTGTGGGGAATCAAGCAGGGATATCCCATGTTCCTCAACATGGAAAAAGCGTACAATTGGGTAGCGTGGTCATTCCTGCATGAGGCGTTAAAGGCAGTCAATTTCCCAAAACCTTTAGATCATGGATAACAACACTGTACTGGGCCTGGTAACTAAGGTTATCGTCACAGATGGCATAACCAATGACATTTCACTCATGCAGGGTCTCTGAAAAGGAGATCCTATGTTGCAGATTTTGTTCAATTTTGCAGCTAACATTTTATTGCCAGCGGCGGACATGTAAATCTAGAGCCTAGTCCACTTATATCATATGCTGCTGAAGATGCTGGTATTCGCCAATGACATGGTAGTAGGTTTTAGCTCACCGACTGACCTACAGGGCGCTGAAGAGCTAATGGCCTATACCAGTTAGCATCAAACGCAAAGATAAACTTGGCAAAAACCTCAGTAATGAGAATCAGCGTCCTGAACTTCAGATCACTGACTGACACAACACTGATCATGAACTCCCATATGATACATTACCTCAGGAGACTCTTAAACAATAAGGAGCCAGCAGTACTGGAAACAGAGCAAGAGGTATTATTGTGTCTGTTGGTCCATATGGCATGCTGGAAAAATGCCAGATTATGCATAAGGAGAAAGTGCTGGAAGTCATCGTATTCATCTTCTCAAAGTTGTAGTATGTAGCCCATGTGCTGCCAATGAGCCTAAACCCAGAGAAAAAATAGGACAATGCTCCAGAACTTCCTTTAGTTCAAGGCAAAGGCGGCACTGATAGAAAGAACAAATATCTCCAAATCAAAGTCTGAAGGAGCCATGGGCCTTCTGGATTTCAAATCCCACGCTCAGCAAATTAGGGCTAAGTCATTCCTTAGACTGACAAAAATGCACATGTGCTTCCCAACTCTAGCTTGGAGCGTGAACTGGGCTAGGGATAAAGGCCTTCAGGAGCTGGTCTCACCCTACATGAATGGATGGCGAGCCATCTGTGACTGCCCTCATAAAAAGGCACCCCACATTACTAGAGAAAATGCAATCAGGCAGTGAACCTGGGTGGCTGGTTGTTCGAACTAGCAGATTTGCATGCCAACCAAATCCACAGGGATGTCAAGGCCCATATTTAAGCAATGTTTTTACGCGATGTTTTTTGAAACGGAATTGAATTGTCCATGAATATGCTGCAAAGTCAATAAAAATGAGCTATAAACTGACCCAGGTTGAGTACGGGGATCTGCTCCAAAAACCTGGGCGCAATTCACCTGCTCAACCACAAATCTTAAATGACTGAGCAACCAAAGGCCACAAACCTAACTACCAAACGAATGAGCTGATCTTTTTCAGAACTCCCAACTGGTAATGGCTAAGCAGCAGTCAGTAACCTGGCAGAGCCTTACCACATGCTTAAATCTGGTAAGCACAGTAGATTTGCTTACCCACAAAAGGAGTGCCCTGTATGCGCCAAACCAGAAGCAGATATTGCTCACTGATATTGTGTATGCCCCATGTTCTAAAAAAATATTGGTCCAAAATGTGTTACATCCTGCCAAGTGTACAAATGCTGATAGAATTGCATCCATCACAGGACCTTTTTTCACAAAAAACCTGCGTTTATCCCCAATCCAAATTTGAGCCTTCTTCTACCATTATTGGTATGGGTGATATACTCGGCTCTCATTGCCAAGAGCTTGGCCAATGAGCGCCCTGATCACAAAGGTTTTGTGTTTAAGACCATTTAGATTATCTCCAATCAGCTTAACAGATCACAAAATTCTTGCACCTAATATCCAGGTGTTTCAAAGCTTCACATTGGCTTTCCCACCAGATTGCTCATTGTACATGACAATGTAATGTATTGATTAAAGATATAATGGCCTGTAAGCCCACCAATGCTAGAACCATGGCTAGTGATGGCAATCACTGATCAGGAATGGTCAGTGGTGCTAAGTCTCTAGTGGCCTGAATTCACAGTCCTCTATCCTTGGCCAAATCACTTTTGTTCCAAACTCCCCTCTTACTTTCCTTTTAATTTCCAAAAAAATTACGGAGTCTTTTAATAAAAAAATGATAGAAGCCTGTAACCATAAGAAAGTTAGAATAAAAATTCCATAACAGGTTCAAAACCTGTTCTGGCTAGGATAAACGAAATTTCTTTAACCCTTTTATTAAAATTCTTTAAAAAAGTTGTTAAAAATTTTATTGGTTATCATGTGAGGTGCTTTCAAACAGCGCTGAATCTTAAGATACAACTTTTTTGGCTTTACTTAATTATTGTGGATAAAATTTTTATCACATTAAAAATAAAGCCTTAGCAAAAAACTTTAAGCCTTTATGTTTGCCTTGATAATAGATGCAAAGCAGAATTTTTGTTTTTTAACTTTTATGACAAACATCTGCTCACATTGAGCCCAACAAAAATTATCTGTGCTATTGATGTCTGCTGCCCCAGTGTATAGTGGTGGTGCACCGCCTTCTAGCATTCTTTGGCCACCACTGAAGTACGCCCAGGCTGGCTCCACTAGTCCTCTTGATTCCACTGGGCATTATGTTCCGCCATGGGACTTAGGCCACCATCCTGCGACCTCACATGTGGTGCTCTGGAGCCCTTTGGTGTTCACTCAGAGCAACCTGCATTTTGGCCTCTAGGTCAAGTATGGGATTCTTTTCCCATACACGAGTGTGACCATCATTGAGATGTCCATGAAAAATTTTAAACTCGCCAGATTTATCGATTTTTGTCCTTTCATGGGCTATTTTGACCTGGGCTTTGAGTCTGAGGCTTAGGCATCAGTAGCAAAAAGATGTTAATTATCTTTAAAAATATTCCTATTTCTTACATTTCACCCAACTCCTGGCTGATGCCACTCTTGAGGTTCAATTTTTAGGGTTGCCTCCCATCTTTCCCCATAACGCCTCTGCCTCAAAATCATGTATGATTGGCCATTTACAGTGCTGATCCTGTGCTTCAATTTGTGGTCCCCTGAGGTGGATCATTTAGCAGGGCCTTGGCCTTTGTGACAATCTATCCATTCCATTTCAACACCTACCTCACAATTCCCCTGCACCCCCCCACACACGGTGATCAAATCTGCCCCTGATCACTAATTCTGGGCACGTGTTGAGAATGGCCACGCCATTTGCCTCTTGTAGACAAGCTAAATTACTCAAAGTACAAGTGTCCTACAGCTTCTACCTTTGCCACTTCCGCCACTCCTCCCTCTGGCATTGGGTCAGCGGCAGATATAGCCAAAACGTTTTGAATGGGGCTCAATCCTCTTGCCCCCAACCTCAGCAAATTCTGGTGCCACTTCCAAGGCGGCAGCCAATTGAATTTCAAAAAATTTTACAAAATGCAAACAATTTAACTGGATCACGAAATCCTGAGTTGAGGGCTGAATAGTTTCAGCAGAAACCATGGTCAACAATGCACAGGCAATCAGTTTCCGCCACCCCTCCATTTCTGGTGGCTGGGCTGGCACTAGCTGATTTAAATCCATCGAAAGCGCTCAAATGGATTGATAATACAGATCAAGCTTATTAAGTAAATCCTGATTTCGTCTTGGAGGGTTTTTTTGTCACAACTCTTAATTCACAACATGCTGTTTTCACCCTAAAAATGATTATCCAGTATATAAAATATTATAAATAAAATGACAGTGGAAGCAGCTGCTGCCCCTGCCAACACACTCTTCTGTCAACATCTTCATGGGGCGATGGAGCCCCTTGTAAAGGGTATTCCAATCCCCAATTTCCCTCATAAGCTTGAAGAAGATGCAAAATATGAAATCAAAGAGCTCGCTTTCAGTGTGAGCTGAACTTGCATCAACATGGCAAAAACTTATCTTTTCTAACCCCACTTATCTTCAAACCTGTTAGCACTAAAAGTTGTTCACTTGTGTGCCTGCTATAATCACTTTCGCTGAGCATCAACTTGCTCAATATGTTGAGGCGATAGATACCACCAGCTTTATTAACAAAGATAACCCCAGATCTTGCTCCATATGCCGCATGCTGCTGATGCCCCAACCCTATGTTGTCCACCGTGGTACACCAGCTAAAGCGGACACTGGACAAAAGTTCTCCCAAAGCTTCCTCATTTTCTGATATTGCTTCTTAGGCTGTTAGCTGAGGTGCCTTGTTAGGAATTTTTTATTTTTAATAATCTCTTTGTTTGGCCCATTTGCAAATAAAGATCCGTTGTGGCTCCTCTTTTTGGTTTGGGCACCACTAGTGCTAAAAAATAAAGCCTCAGCCAATCCAAAGTGAGATAGAAGCTGTTGTAAATTTAATAAAAATCATTTTTAGTATATTATGCAGGAGGAGGGTGGAATGCAAATCAGTAGGGCATATGGATACCAAACTGAAGGTTGTGTGTTTGATTCCCGCCCTTCACACATTAATCAGGGTGCCAGCTGAAGGAAGCTATTAGCAGTTAGTAGGTCTAATAACACGAAAACCTTACCAATGACGTAACCAGAAAAAACTGAGTTGCAATCTGGAGGTGGAATACTTTCTATGAGGAGTTGACCATTCTCATGTTTCATTTTGATCGTTACTTTGTTTCTTTCATTTTTTGGTACTGTCCATCCCCTGGTTGGCTTGCCTCAAATAAATAAAATATTACATTATGCGAGAAAATATACCTTTACTCATTGCAACCACACGAAGCCTATAAATGGGATATATTTTCAAAGAAACTTTACCTCTATTGGTGTTAGAACTAAGGATAATAAATACATACAATTACTTAATATTTTGCTTGCCCTTGATTAAATTGCAAGAGGAATTTAATGTTGGGTTTAGTGATACAATACTCTTTACTAAATAGAAAAATGAAATATAGAACTGCCTATACAATGTTGGAAATGTTAGGAGAGTTTACTTGAGTGAGATGAAATATTATTAGTGAACCATTTTTTCACTAAAAAAGCCTTTAATGTACTTTATATGATGTCATTGATACACCAATCAAGCGATATGAGAATGATAGAATTCAGACTTACACAATGTTCTGGTCGTTTAATCAACATGGTAAGAATAATAATCTCTGATATGTAAGTATCATCTTTTTGATTACACTATAAAATTTTATTTTATTCTAATTTAAACTATATGTCTTATAGTATAAATTTTATGCCTAGATTTTCTTTCTACTAAGCATCACTTTCTGAGAACATTTCAAAAAATTGAAGTAAAAATTAACAAAGTGAGCTCTTGACAACCAGCTTAAAAGAAATGTCCCTGGCTCCCCCACCCACTTATCCAGTGTGGGGCAGTGGCAAGCCCCTAGATTTTTAACCAACTAAGAAACTTTTTTGGACTAGGATATCTAGTCCTCACACATTCTTATAACAATTTCCACCCTAAGATCATGACCTCCATCTTACACATTCTAGGAAGTGCCTCAAAGCCACCTGTTGCTCCTCTAAAGCAAAATGAAATTTAAACTATGGGAAAATTCTAGGGAGGTATTCCCATATTCAGTTAAACTTAAATTTCTAAAATAGCTCAGGCAGTATTAGAACCTGCCAGCTTCATTGACTTCTGTCCCTATATGGGATTATAATTTAGACTTTACTTGTAAAGTCAATGCCGCCACTGTGGCAACTGTGCCTCTAATCTTCCAGGGTATCCCTATCTAAACAACCAAATCCTGGCTATTAGTTTACATCACTAAGGTGGTTCATTTCACAAATTTACCACCCACTTTTATCCCAAAGTGCTCACAAGGAGCTGATGGTTATTTTGGCAGCCTAAGGCACCGATCCTAACCTACAGTTAGTGGTCCCAAATGAGGCATACGCCTAGCAGGGCTCATGCATGACCCAAAATATGCTCTAATTCTGTAAAATTTCTGTCAAGTCCCCTTCATATCTTGTACCTTCTGCCCCCAACCATCCATTATTGGCCTGTATGAAGGTCAGATGGGCTATCTGGCCATCCTATTTTGATCTGGATCACTAAAAAGCAAATGCTCCTCACTTGCAGCTTCTGCGGGCTCTGAATCAGGCTTCTTCTGTGACCAGTTAGCAACACTATGACTTTTTTAGTATGAACAATCCTAGCCCCCTCCCCAAAGCCTGGTGCTGCACCAGTTCCAACAGTAGCCAATAAGGCACTTCCTAAACCCATATCTACACCTTGTTCTCTAGGGGAGAAACCCTGCGGCTGATTCAGGTTCTATTACCATTTTAAATCAAGAAAATGAAGAAGCTGGTGGCCTTTCAACTCATCACCTTGGGAAATTTAGCTCATGTGGTAGATAATAGGCGATTGATGACATATTTTTTAAGGTCACATCAATTTTCCACTGTGAGACTACCCATGAGTTTGTATAAGCAGATACAGGGTATACGTGAGGGAGTGGCAGCGGCCAGGACTTACCACCACCAGATGGTTGACAGAGATTCTTCTCATAAAAGGTTTCAGGCAGTTAAAATTCCGCAAAGGTTGTTAAATTGGGTTTCATCGAGAGAAATTTAAATTAGCCAGTTTAGGGTATGAGAATTCCCATCCACTGTGACTTGTCATCACCAGTATTTGTGAGTCCATCCTTTAATAGGTACAGGTGCATTAAACCCCTTCTTGAATCAGTAGGACCAGCCATAAGTATCCTGGATGTGGGCGCCCCCAGTTGCCCACCAAATGTTGTGACGCCAGTCCATTAAGCGAATTTGTGATGGAAGGGAAAAAAAGTTAGTAGCAAAGTTTGAGTGTGAGTAACTGGATAGGCTATGATCAATCCAGTGTTAGTAAATCAGCATGATAATTCAGCATAATCAAAATTGCTAAAATTATTCCTAATGGTGACTATCATCGCTCAGGTTTCCCTTTTTGATTAAGAATCTATAAGGCGGCGGATCCTGATTGGTTCTAGTGTTGCTCCCTTTTTACTTCATTCCCATCATTTTATTTTTAATAAATTTATCTAAATTTTTTATTTTTGTGTAGTTTAAAGTTACATTGCATATTGAGTATAAATGTTTTTTAATTCTGGAAATCCCTGGTTAGTCCTCACAGAATGCTTTCTCATTTTTCAATTATCAATAGGGATGGTTGTACTTTAAATATTTTGGCTAGTGTTCTGGGTGATCATGCATTAAAATCTAGGCCAGTCTTTCTATTGTTAAAGCAAGTTTCATGAATTATTAGAGATACCCCTTCTTTGGTCCATATCCACCCTCAATGGTAAGAAGTGTGATGCAATGGTTTTGTTTCATCAGCGGATAATACATTCTTTCATCAAAAGTTTTCCACCCCAGTTAGTGATTACCCCATCTCCCCAATAGCGATACTCGCCTTCCTGGGCCATGTGCGGGATGGTTGGGGCCGTCTTAATTTCACAAGAAGGACATATCAGATGGAATGATTTGGTGGTGTTGTTTGTTCACTCAGCCATTGTACCACCTCCTCAACCCGCTTTTCTATGCTCATGGATGAGTACTGTGTAGTCAACTAAGATACGTTGGAGGAACCAATGAACCTAAACCTTTTGGTGCACTTATTGTCTGATGGGAAGCTTCCAGAGGTGGAGGTGGCTCATGTGGCTGGTGCCACGGATTCTTACCAGAAAGTGCTTCAGGGGTCAGTCAGGTACATATGTCTTCTTCCTCAGATGCCTCTCGCCATATAGATATGATCCAAGATCAGGCATATTTCTTTTATGGTATAGATCCAGTTGAGCTCTCATACGGTATCTGTAGATGTTCTCCTAGACATGAGGCTGAAGGGAACTTAATGGTATTGCAGATCGCCCAGGACTTGGATCTAGATCTTGACGTCTGGTCCTCAGTATTGAGTGCGGTGTCAGCTTTGATGATGTGTTATGCAGTGCAGCAGCCCATATCGTTCTCAGTGCGCACAATGGGTTTTTTGACAGTTTACTGTGGTTATGGACTTTTTGTTTCCTATTATACTCGTTGTTGGGTGGTGGCAGCAGCAACAAGTGAGTATCAATCTGGAACCCAACATGTTTTGATAAACGAATCTGTACGTGCACAGTGAGTTTCCCCTAATTGACATTTTCCCATGATAGAATAGTGTGGTCAATTGTTTCAGTTCCTTCCCCCACAGCATTGTCAGTGGATTTCCCTGCTAGCTTACCAAGGTTTAAGGGCATTTTTTATAATGGAAAAGGCCAACCGCCTTCCCACCCACTCCAATCATTATCTGGACTTCTGTTTAAAGTAAATATAATTAACATTAACTTCTCCTTGTATCCATATACCCTGCAGGAGATAAGGCTCTGAAATTATGGTTGGACGACATGCTCGCAAAATATTGGGTGCTAAGATGTCTTTCATCATATCCCCCATAGTTTTTGCTCAGAAAGCTGATGGTACGTTGCATCCCTGGATCAACTATAGACATTTATATAACATCATCTTTCATGATCCCTACCCTCTTACCCTTGAGAAGACATTTAGCTATGCAATTGCAAAATTATGGATGTTTTTGAAGCTCAATCTCATAAAAGCATTCAACCAAATTTGAGTGGCGGAAGGTCAATAGTGGCTTACATTGGTATGTACTTCAGGAAGTATTTTTCAGCTCCGCGTGATGCCTTTCAGCTTAATGAATGATTTCCAACATTCTAGCAGATGATCTATGATATGCTTAGAAATCTCGGAAAGCTTTGTGGTGGCATGTATTTTTGACATCCTAATGTACTCCCACTCCCAAGTAGCACAAGAAGGATAAGGAAATAGTGTTGGCTGCATTGCATGAGGCTGACCTTTATGTGAAGCCTTTTAGTGCTAGTTTTTCAGAAATTGGGTTACCTTCTTAGGTAACTTGGTCCTGAAGGATGATTTACATCTCTCCCAGCAATCTGGAGGCAATTTTATTGTGGCCACTCCCACAAACCAGAAGAAGTCGCAGAGCTACCCATACACCATCATTTTTTAAAAATTCTCTTCTGCTCTCTCGAAGTTGGCTATGCCGCTACATCCCTTAATGGGAAAACTTTCTGTTCCAATTGATGGCGTAATGCCAGCAGGCATTTGATGACATCAAAAAGGTGTTCATGGTACGCCCCATTCTCAAGCATGCTGTTCCTATAAAACCTTTCATCATTTCATGCAATGCATCTTTAGCCACTTTAAGGCATTGTTGCTTCATGAGCAGGATGGCGCGGAACAACTGGTTGCTTTTTTACCACTTAAATTTGTGGCGTCTGAACAATCCTGGCTCATTAATGACAAGGAGTTGGCCACCGTGGCATGGTCGTTTATGAATTGCAGTACCTCTTTCAGATTGCGCATAATGAAGTTACTGTGCAAATGGACCATAAGGCCCTCATGTGATTCCTAAAACTGCAGAAAATGAGCATGTCCAAGCATAGATGTATAGAGACCTCTGCAGCTGTATTTTAAAATGAATTTGTAAAAGGTTCCCTGAATGTTTTACCTAACTTGTTGATCCAGAACCAAACATTGAGCCCACCAGAGGAGGATTAACAAGAGCTCACCACAGTGATTATGTCAGCCTAGATTTAGGTTATTACTCCTCTTGTAATAACAATGGTGGAATGGAGGCTGGAAGTACTGGTGATTGCATGACTATTAGAATGTCAGATGCTTTCTTGAAGAGATTGGAGCTAATTTCCCAACTTGGCTTCTGGTGCATCAGTATATTTATTATTCTTTGGCCAATGGGCCAGTTTTGTTTAAGTCCTGAGTTTGGGTTCCAACCCAACTTCACAACGAGGTGATGTGGGCCCACCATGACCCTCCACGGTTGGTCACCCAGGCAATAAAAATTCCTTGACTTGGTGAAGCGGACATATAACTGGCAAGGGGTCTCCAAGGATATCCCAGAGTTGATTACTATTTGCGTCATATATGTGGAGTGAAGTCCAATTGATCCGGTCAGTATGACCTTCTCCATCCCCTGCAGCAGACGGAAAAATATGGTATTCTATGTCAGTTGATTCATTGTTAAGGTTCCCTGCTCCAATAGGTTTAATGTTATATGTTGGTGGTAGTCTGCTTTACCAAGTTTGCCTGTACATCCCTTGTTCATCAGCTATTACTTCTAAGGAAAACTCCTGGCTCTTTGTGAGACATGTTTTCTCAATGCTTAGGTATTACAGGAAATTGTTAGTGAATTGGGCGCAGCTTATATCGCGCTTTTGGACTGCCCTCATGGCTATCCTGAATATTAAGCCGTTACATTTCACTGCATACCATCCCCAGTTGTAAGTCAAATGGAGCAGGTCCATAATGTTCTAAATCATTATCTTCAGTTTTATGCAAACCGCCACACAGGATACCTGGGCGAACGACCTCCCATTGGCACAATTTGCATACAATAATGCCTTACACGCTTATAACAGGGTTTTCCATATGCAGCCACATTGGGATATAACCCTTTGTTTTCCCCGAGTTTGTGCCTTCACCAGGAGGTTACTGCTGCAGCAGAAAACACTCAAAAAATGCGTGCCACGAAATACCTGGTCTTGTAGCATTTAAAAAAGACATCAGTTATTATAAGAAATCTCAGATTAGAAACTTCTCCACGCCATAAGATCACGATAGGTTCTTTGGTCATGCTTGACATGTGCAAATTCCATATGAAGGTGCCCTTGCAGAAGATCACGAGCTAGTGATCTGATCCTCATGTGGTTAAGGAAGATTTGTTTATTGGGACTTACAGTTAGCTCAGCCCGCTCATTGGAAGCGGCGCCCCATTCTCCAAGCTTCCCAGTTGTTACCGTTTAATATACGCCTCCTATGAGTTCTGAGTCAAAGGTGATTAATGACTCAGCAAAAGTGGAGGTGGATTTATTTTAGTGTCTCATCGTTTGTGGTCCCAGCCCAGTACTTGTCAGATGTAAAAGTCTCCCTGCATATGCATTAAGCTGTGTTAGTGTTTGCATTTACAAAAACTGCCATTAGCTAGTAGAAGCCTTCCACAAGGCACACCTGTATGCTCCTCAACCTCCTCTGAAGGTTGCCTCCATTTTTGGCAATCAAACTAATGAAAGCACACAGGAACATTCTTCTGCTCTAAGTTCCTAGTGGGTGGGTTCCCTAAACAAACAAGGGAAGGGTAATTTAAGTCTTGGGGGCAACCCCTGAAGCTGAATTGGGAGCTTTTACCGTATCTAATCAATAAAGGGAAAGTCTGATGGCCTTCCCCCTCATAACACTGGGTGATTTATCCATGCGGTAGATGAGAGGTGGGAGACAGAATACCCCTTAAAGGCTCCATCATTTTCCTCTAGGCTATCCACCCATGAGTTCTTATGGCGGATACAGGTTGTGTGGGGATGTGGCGTCGTCCAGGGCTCTCCTCCAGAAGAGTGTTGACAGCAATTCTCCCATCTGAAAGGTTCAAGAGTTTTGAGTTATGTAAAGATGGTTATATTTGGTTCCACATAAAGAAAATTGGATAAATTAGTTTATGTGTAGGAACTTCCACCCGCTGTGACTTGTTATTACCAGTAATAGTTAGTCTGTCCACGTCAGGAAAGGCACACCAAACCCCTTCTTGACACTGTGGGACCAGGCTTATGTGGTTTGGATGTGAGCGCCCTCATTTGCCCGCCAAAAAGAAGTGATGCCAATTCACCAAGCGAATATATGGAGGAAGGAGAAGGTGGTGTCAAATTTCAGGCATGTGTTGCCTATTTAGGCCCATGATAAATCCTGTGTCGTATTAAATTGGGATGCTAATTTGTTATAAAAATTGCGAAATTATTCCTGATAGTGACTGTCATCATTCAGGTCTCCACTTTGGTTATTGATCTTATATAGTGGCGGATCCTGGCAATTGCTCCACTGCAGCTCCATTTTTTCTTCCTTTCCGTCATTATATTACCATAAACTTTCTTAAATATATCCAAAAAATGTGTAGTTTATAGTTTTGTTAGACATCAAGTGGCGTCGATTTAGAATTCTGGAAATCCCTAGTTAGTCCTCACAGCTGTCTTCCTCATTTTTCATCCATCAATATTGATGGATATACTTAAAATATTCTGTCTGGTGTTCTGGGTTCTCATGCATCTGGAGTTCCAGTTTAACTTATTATAAGAACGCTCCATGACACACATGCCATAACCAGTCAGTTATCAACGTGGACTATGGTAAAATCTCAAGCTTCCTCTCATTTGCCAGCTAAACACTTACATATGCATTGCCCCAATACAGTCCAATCAATACCCTTGGGTCATATTAGAATGTTTTTTATTTGGATAAGTTCATTGAAACATCTGATCTTCACCTTTAAAGTTTCTTAACATATGATTACAATGTCCAATCAACCCATCATTTCTACGCCTCCAGAAAAGCGTTGCTATGTTTAGATTGACCACCAGCTTTCTGTTTAAGTAACTGCCTCGACCAACTGCAAAACCCTCTCAAAACTTTGAGTTTTTGTTTGCTAGGTGGTCTCCCTTGAAACAACTTTGCAGGATTAAACCCTTGGTACTTCCCTCCGCCGCACTGATGCTGCGCGAATCAAGGACCATAACTGAATCCTGACTGCGGATGTGGTGCCTCACACCACATAAAATTTGTGATATTATTTACTATTTGGTGTACTGGGAAGCAAGATATATAGACATAAAAGCGAGATGCTTCCTCTCCCTTATTGCAAGATTTGAGACCAAACTGACCCCCAAGTTGAAATTATCTGAGGAAAAAGGATTGTTATAACTTTCCATGGCTATTTCTAACTTTCTCTTTACTATAGCCAATGAGCTCGTCGTTTCAATTTTTCTTAAGGGAAGCTTCGCTGGTTTTTTGGCAAGCCATAGACCAAACATCACCTCCCCCCATATCGTGCACCAAACCCTGACCCCTCCTTGTATACAAGCAGACTTGGAGGAGCATACATAATCAGTAATATTGGCCATGTTAGATGTCTAAAAGAGAACTTGCACCTAGTTGTTATGCTTAATACTTTGGAGAACACTTATCTGAACAGCCTATGTTGCTGAACACTCTGTGAAGATGTGATTGCCATCACCTCCACTCCACATATCTTACAGGCATACAGAAAGCAACTGTCATTTTTACATGACTTGATTGAGGGAACCAACAGCCAAGAAAAGACTTGGCTTCAGGAGGCCCAAAGATCAAGCTGCAGGACCTTCTTGACATACAGCACACCTTGGACCAATGTTGGGTGTAGGCCAACTATGTCTAGGTTGGTCCATGTGAAGTGCATAACGCCCAGCCCCAAGTTACCTTTGGCATTAAAATGGCTAGTTTCTTACTAACCATGATGGTTTGGTTTGATTGATAGGATAACGGGGTTTTGAAACCCATTTAATTTTCAAAATTTCCAGCTAGGGGCAGCCTTGCCTTCAATCAATAACCTGAGCTTGGTTTAACTAGCTATAGTACCCTGCCCAATGGAAGCGTGCACTTATTGGTGTGCCTGGGCTTAGCACAGCTTCCATCAATTAAATGATTCCCTCCAAATTGTTTAAATATGATTCTTTGTTATCAACTTTCTTGTTGGTACTCTTCCCTTTAATTAATACACCATTTTGTTTAAACTTTTTTAATAAATGGTTACTATTAAGAACCTGTGCACAGACCTCATAAAGGAGGTCTTTAACAACGTTGGCTGTCCTATCTTCAATAGATATCTCCAAGATCAAGTGCACCATTAGACCCTCTTGGTTCTCTCCAAACTGAGGCACCCAAACCCACCAGCACTTATGTTGGATATACCTCTAAGATGACTGGAATAACTTTGGATTGAGATTTGATATCTCAGTCAAATGATATGATAAAATCCACATTAAGATTTCCAATTCTTCAATTGACTAACATAAGACTCTTTGGAGTTATCAGCCTCCTATGATAGGTGAAACCAAGGAATCTGAAATGACCAAGAATTTTGAAGGGGCTGGGAACTCGTTAAGAAGGTTGATCAAATCTAATAAGTGCTCTAACAGATCTGATCATCATAACTATTTTAATAATAATGATAATCAGCAATATTGGTCATCTGTTAGGAAAGATCTTACCTCGGGTGCATCAAGGAAATCCTCATGTAAACCCACTAATTCTTCCCCTATAAATATCTCTAATTTTTAATTAATAAAGTACCAAAAATTTTGTCTCATGTAGCTTAATTTTAGTCTATCTTCTTACTGGTTTTTTACTTCCATTTGGAATTTACTATTGTAATGAAACTAATAACAATGTTGTAATTGACTCGATCTTCTCTAGAGCCAAGTAACTAATACTTTTATAGCCTTTATTGAGCCTGCTTATAGAATTTTTCACGAAATTCCAATACTGGTGCTCATTGCCAGGTCTGCTTCCGAGGCTACCTGGTGAAAACATAATTACATGTTGATGAATATGTTTAGGGAAGAGAGCCCCTCTTCTGAGGAATCTATGAGTATTACCCAATGGGTACACTCCAACAGGCAGGATCTGCCTTCTACTACTACCAATAATCTGCAATTTCAAGCTTCTATGGACTTGGCCATTGAAGGCCTGGACCAAAATAATTATCAGATTCAAGCCTCGAATGTAGAGGAGACTGTCAAAGGCTTAATACGAAGAGCTATCCAACCTGGTGCTCGCCCTAATCATGACCAAGCATCTAAAGTTGCTGAAAACATGATGAACTTATACAACTGAGCGGTGTTACAGCCTACCAAAGTGGGCTTGGCTAGGACTTAACAGTACCTCTGGCATTATGTCCATCCTGCTATTCACCATGTACTCCAGATTTTGGGGTTGCATCATCTCGAAATCCAGCAACAGTTGACTCTGGCCCAACAATTTCAATCTCAGCTATCCTCGTTCTATGAGACAGCATCTAACTTTGGAAGGGATAATCAGGAAGCTATTCTCAATAATTGATGAGAAATTAATAATATCCATAACCAGTTGGTGAGCATTGACAATGGAGTTGTGGGATACATTGGACAAGAAGTATCTCAACAAGTTAGTGATGTCACCAATCCTATTCACCACCGTATCACTTCCCTGGAGGCTGAAATCTCAATCCAAATGGACCAATTGCAGGTTGAGCATGATAAGCGCTTTGGTGAGCTTAACGAGTTAGTCCAACATCTTTTTCAACTGGCGGGTAATGTCAGCGAAGGTGTACCTGGCCCTGTTGGTCCTCCTGGACCACTGGGACCACCTAGCTCCCCATTGGTAATCCTGGGACCTCCAGGTGAACGTGGTCCTTCTGGTTCAGTGGGTCAACAAGGGCCACCAGGACCAGCAGGTCGAGATGGATCACAAGGACCTCCAGGACCTCCTGGTCCCCCTGGTTCCTCGCTTCCAATGGCCGATCTCAAACATTTGAATCTATTAGCTTCACAAGTTCAAGTGTTGGAAACTCAAATTTGAGCCCTAGCTCAAGGATGTTTCTTATCCTTGGAAGGCCTTCCAACTGACCCAGACTACTCCTTAATCAACTTACTGGATGGTATTGAGAATGTGCATCATCTATGCGATGTAAATCAAACTATGCAAGATACCCAGTTCACTATGTTGACCGCGTCCATTGACCAGTTAACTGCCAAATGTGAAGTACTTGAGGCCAAGCAAGCTGAGATGATTACTGCAATTTCTAATTTAAACTGAGCGCCTACAAATGACCATCTTAGTCAATGGGTTCAAAATCTACAAGATGACTTGAACCACTTAAGACAACAGGTTGATTGAGTTCCCCCTGCTGCCCAATTTACAGAGTCTGAACCCTCTGAGGCTGAGCCAGTCAGGGTATTGGGTGTACATGTCTTGAGTACAGAAAACACCCTTTTCAAACCTACCTTCAAGGATAAGTTTGAACTGGGTGAAGGAAGCATCCATTCTTTTCTTTTTGTGTATGAACGCGCCATGGATGGGGCTACTGATCATCAGAAGGTCCGTCATATTACCTCTTGCCTAAGCCAGTTTGCACAAGAAATCATGGTTCCTCATCTCAAGGTCTGTACTACTTGGGCTCAAGTGAAAACCGCCCTCATTAAGGAATTTGGGAGTGACCAAATCCTCGCCAACCAAAAGCAGACCTTTATGAATATTCAAATCAAACGAGGAGAGTCTATCCAGGAGTTCGCCAAGCAATTCTACCATGAGGCCCAGACACTTGTCACTTGTGACCAGATCACCATTGATGATGCTATATCAGCTGTACTGAGTGTGTTCTCTTCTCGTACTCAGTTACTATTACATTTGAAGTCCCTAAAACGGAATTTCAACTCTATTATCGACATCAAGGAAGCACTTATGGAGATTCCCAATGGGGTGGTACATCCAACCTCCTCTAATAACCCTCATACTTACATCCATGCGATGCCACCTAAACCCAAGTCCAAACCAAAAAAGGAGCTGTGCACTTATTGTGGTCTTGTGGGTCATGTGGTATCTCAATGTTGGAAGAAGCAAGCTGAGGAGTCGAAAAAAGAGGAGTCAGCATAGGGCATGAGGCTCCCTGTGCTGACCTACCTCAGGTGCCTCAGTCAAAACCTATTGATTCTTCTACCAATTGTTATGTGGTATCCGCTCCTGATGAGCTTGATATCCCAAATGAACTATCCAACAAAGACACTATTTCTGTTTATGCTTCTTCTTCTAATACTATTCAATCAATTAATCCCTCGGTGTTTTCTATCCCAAACTTTGGCACTGATGTGACCCGGGTGGAAGTCATTGTGCATAAGGTAAAAGTTTTGGCTATCATTGATACAGGATCGCCCATCAATGTACTCTCATCTAAACTTATGAAGAAGATCAAATTGGCGCCGGACTTGAACCATTCCCAAGACTATGGAACCGCTGGACCTTCCTACACTAAATCTATAGGAGCCTATTCCTCTCTTCCGATGCACTTTGGGAAGCTGGTTGTGTCAGCCCTTGCAGTGGTATTGGATAATAACTGATACGATCTGCTGTTGGGAACTAAGTTTCTCACCAATTTTGATGCGATCAATAGTCTTAAGGACAAATACCTTTCTTTAATCAGGTACTGAGTACCTCTAATTTTACATGATGTTCCCAGTACCAAGGGCAAACTTAAGCGACATGTCTGCTTACTGGAATTCCCCACTTCTATCTCACATCTCGAATACCAAATCCTGGGTCCAAGGACTATACTTCCACCTCCTTCAGTTTGTGCCACCTGGAATGCCGCTATATTCTAACTCTCCTATTACCATTCCCCCTAAAGCTCAAGTCATCATTGATATGGGAGTTCAAGTATTTGTACCCAGTGATCATGTGTTAGAGATCTTTGGTAATCAAAATCCTTCTCATTTGGAGGCTTTACCTTGCCCTGGTATACTTGATCCTGCCTATGATGGGACTGTTTTAGTTCTATTGGCTAATCTCACCTCTCAACCTATGCGATTGAATCGCAATAATCCCATCACCTATGTGAGGCCTACTCCTGTGAGTGACTTATTGTCTGTCTTGGGATGTGGAGATTTACGCGAATTTGGGCTGGAAGATCCCCCTATCATTGCTAGAATTGACATCGAATTTGGGGATTCTCTTACTTCAGAACAACAGCTGGAAGCTGAGGCTCTGATTGAAGAATATGCGGATATCTTTGCCTAAGGTCCTGGAGATTTTGGACTAATGAAAGAGGTACAGCATCAGGTTAAAACTGGGGATACTCCCCCTATCCGAGCTCAACCATATCACAAGTTCAAAGTTGAGGAGGCTCAGGTTTCAGTAGAGCTGAAACAACTTCTCGATGCTAGACTATTAACGCCTTCTAAAAATCTCTGGGCTTCCCCTCTACTACTTATCTAAAAGAAAGATTGGGGCCACCAAGTAGTTATGGACTATTATCAACTCAATGCTGTTACTTAGAAGGATTATTTTCCTCTTCCTAATATAGATGATTCCTTGAGGCTATTGTCTGGGTCCCAATATTTTTCAGCTATGGACCTTGCAAGCAGTTATTGGCAAATTGATCTTGCACCAGAAGACCGTCAAAAATGTGTTTTAATTTTTAATGAGGGGCTATTTGAGCCCACTCGTAATCTGCAGGGGCTTTGTAATGCCCTGCTACGTTTCAACGAGCCATGGATGGCTTGTTTGGGGATTTGAAGCTTTCTTGTGTTTTAGTTTATCTAGATGATGTTAAATGTTTTTTGTGCACTTTTAACGAGCATTTGGTTCATTTGAAGGAAGTTTTTGGCTGACTGCATCATGCCTCACATAAGCTTAAACCATCAAAGTGTGCTTTATCTAAGACTGAGATGGAATTTTTAGGGCATAAGGTTAATCACGATGGCATTTTACCCTTATCTAATAAGGTACAAGCTTTTTCGGACATGCCTGTTCCTAAAAGCTTGCGTGATATTCAAGTGTTTTTAGGGATGGTTAATTACTGACAGTTCATTCCCCATTTTGCAGAGATTGCAGAGCTGCTAGTTTACCTTTTGCATAAGGAAGTCCCCTTTTTATGGGAAGAATCTCAGCAACAATCATTTGATCTGTTGCGCCATGTCTTAATGAGTGCACCCATCTTATCCCATCTTGACTTTTTGAAACCCTTTATACTATTTACTGATGCCAGTGATATTGCTATTGGAGCCATTATGGCTCAACATGATACCAATATGGTCGATCACCCCATTGTGCACTATAGTAAAACTCTTTCTAAGGCTGAACGCAATTATAGCGTTACCAAGAGAGAATGCCTCGCTGTTTTGGCTGCTATCAAGCATTTCCACCCTTATCTATATGGCAAGCATTTCACCATTATGACAGATCACACTTCCCTGAAGTGGTTGCATTAAATGAAGGATCCTGATGGGCGCTTAGCCAGATGGGCTTTGAAGCTCCAAAATTAAGATTTTACCATTCAACATCGCGCTGGGGCTATACATCAAAATGCTGATGGTCTTTCTTGATTGCCTATCTTAACATTATTCTCTGCAGAGGAGGATCGCATTTATGACCTGATCGGTAGACCTGAGCTCTGGTTCCATGAATCTAAGGATGTTATCTCGAAATTACAATCCTTAACTGAAGACACTCAGGTCAAAGACAGATCACTATATAAAAGGTCAGGATCTAAGTGGTTGCCCTTTATTTGGCCCTCTGCGAGGACTGACACTATCATGGAGGTCCACCAAACTGTAGGTCATGGAGCTGTCGCTAAGACCCTCCAATGGTTAAAAAATCATTTTTAATTGAATAACATGCTGGAATCTGTGCATGATGTGCTGGAGTTGTGCCTTAAGTGTCAACAACAACGTGGAGGAAATCCGATGTTCCAACACCAAATTGTAGGACCTTCCAAACCCTTTGCTACTGTGAGTATAGATGAGGTAGATCCTCTTCCTATGGACACCTATGGACAACGATATATTTTGTTAGCTATTGACCAGTTCTCTAAATGGATTGAAGCTATTTCAGTTTCCACGGTCACCGCCAAGGCTACGGCGTCATTTCTATTTAAACAAGTTTTCACCAGCCATGGTGGTCCGAAAGTCCTGTTATTGGATAATGAGACCAACTTTATTTCTCAGGTGGTAGCTGAGCTTACCAAATTAATGGGTACCTACCAGTCCTTCATGTCCCCATATAATACCTCCACTAATGGCGCCGTCAAACAAGCAAATGGTACCCTAGTAGCCATTCTTCAAAAAATGGCTTACAATGATCCTAGTAGATGGAACCTCTACTTACCTAATGTGATGTTAGCCTATAGAGCTAGATACCATCATATTATTGGAATGTCTACGTTTAAAGCTTTATATGTTCAGGAACCTAACCTCCCTTCAAGTGTACAACCTATACTTAAAGAAGCTACCCCACAAACTACTGATTTAGCAATGAGGAGACTGGCAGATGAAATAATCCGATTACAAACATTAGCTTCAAGTTCCCTTGCAGCTACCACCTTGAAGGAAGGAACCTGGACCAATGCTAGTAGACCTACGTTGCCAGAATATCAAGTTAGAGATCTTGTACTCTTCTACCACCATAGGCTGGGAGGAAGAATTCATAAATTGGACCCCTTATGGGCTGGTCCTTATCATATTATCTATTGTTGGGGTGTTGAATACTCCATTGCAGCTATTGATAATGGTACTGTTATCAATAGAGTGCATAGTAGGCTTCTTCGCAAATTTGTACTCCCTAGGCAAGATCTGAGGGGGGCATTGTTGGAGATACCTCTAAGATGACTGAAATAACTTTGGATTGAGATTTGATATCTCAGTCAAATGATATGATAAAATCCACATTGGGGATTTCCAATTCTTCAATTGACCAATATAAGACTCTTCGGAGTTATTGGCCTCCTATGACAGATAAAACCAAGCAATCTAAAATGACCAAGCATTTTGAAGGGGCTGGGCCTTCGTTAAGAAGGTTGATTAAATCTAATGAGCGCTCTAACAGATCTGACCATTATAATTATTTAATAATAATGATAATCAGCAATATTGGTCATCTGTTAGGAAAGATCTTACCTCGGGTGCATTAAAGAAATCCTCACGTAAACCCACTAAATCATCCCCTATAGATATCTTAATTTTTAATTAATAAAGTGCCAAAAATCTTGTCTCGCATAGCTTAATTTTGGTCTATCTTCTAACTGGATTCATTACTTCCAATTGGAATTTACTATTGCAATGGAACAAATAACTTCATTGTAATTGAGTCAATCTTTGCTAGAGCCACGGAACTAATACTTTCATAGCCTTCATAGCGCCTGCTTATAGAATTTCTTACGAAATTCCAATAACTTATCTCAGTTTATGGGCTCCCCCATGGGCCCGCCCAATTGTTTTTGTTTATTGGTTTCCAACTACTCTACGCTACGTTATACTCCCTTGCACAGGGTTATTTTGGCTCTGGCGCCATTTGCAGGTGCCCTTTATACTATATTCCTTATGACGAGTTCCTGGCTTTGTGGCTGTGCATCGCGCACCACTTTCTGGGAACTGGAGAGTTGTAGATACTCTCCTGGCAGCATTCTTCCTATGCTTACCCCACTTTCGCAGAGTCACCAAAATGACCAAGATGTTGCTATTTAGTTATAATTACAGTTCTGAAATGGTATTGACAGCATTCCTTAACCCTCCTCCCCATAGGTCTATCAGGCTTTTTTGCTTGCTGCAAAAGGTCTGAGAGAAGAACGCTAACAAAGCCCTTCATTTTAAAGATCCCAGTATTTGATGAGTGTGACCTTTGTGAATCAAATACCATAACCACCTCCCACATAATGACAGTCCCAAAAACAGACAAATAGACTCAAATTTTTCTGGGATATCACTAGCTTTCTCTTGCTCATGAGAACACTTTTATTCCTTCACACTAAAATCTCCTGAACAGGTTTTACCAGCCTCTAATGCAGCCTGAAAAGGATTTGATTTCCTCAAGAAAGAAGGTAGTTAAGTTCCTTTCTCAACATCCCAATCCTTCTTTAACAGAACCTTAGAGGCACTGACAACATTATTAGCTGCCTCCATCAAAGCATCCTGTTTATAAATTTGGCAGAATCATTAAGATATGCCATAAGATTTTTGCGCAGGGTCAAGCCCATTGAGCAACGGATGGACAATATGGTGATCTTCAGCCTATGAAACAACATAAAGATTATAAGATAATATGAAGAAATCGCTTCAGTAACACTACTTTTTTTCTTTTTAAGTATATCAACAGATTCCTTCTGCTCCGCTAACTTCTTTTTTTAGTACTAGATGATTCCGCTCACTTCTTTCTTGTAACAATTCTCCCCTTCATTTCTCTGGTATCACTTATATCTCAGCATCTTATATCAAAACCAACCCTTTTGCTTAGACTATCTGTCTTGCCATAGTTTTATTGGTTCTTGAAGATCTACAATTATTAAATTCACAATTGCCTAGTTGAGGCGATTTATCAACTATTTGTCATACATCAAAATACCTTAATCGCCTCATTTGAAAGCAATCCTATACAATCCGTTATAACCCAATACTGCCTCATCCTAAGGCGCTTAGTTAATTGTAACTCATATCATGATCGGCATATTCTACTTATTCTGCCATACAACTTAGTGCTTATTGTCCAGTCATATCAGAACTGCGACATTACCCCCTTGACTGGATAATAAGTCTCATATTGTTTATATGCCCAAAGGAACTTCGTGTTAATTAGGTTGATGATAAGACTGCTTGTGGGGTCCTTGACGGTGTAGGCGTCAACGCTTATCTTCTGAGTTATCTCAGATATACCAATCTATATGTTGGCCAACTTGTGCTTCAATCTAAACCCGTGCTGGTTTTGGAACAAACCATATCTCATCTTTAAACTAAGATAAGCCACTACGCCGCACCTAATCGCCAGCCTGATTGTTAGTCTTCTTGGCTAAGCTGCACAACTACGCTTCAGTATGCAGCTTGATCAGCGTCTCCTCTAGATTAGAAAATAATGTTAATGGTGATCAATTCTGCCATTATCTTCTACATATGTATAAAGCGCTGGAAGAACATAGTGTCGTCCATATAATAATTGAAAGGAGATTTCCCTGTGGCAGAATTATAGCTAATGTTGTATGCAAAAACTCAGTGGAAAGGAGGGAACTCCAATCAGAAGGACAATTCTTCACCAATTTCCAGAGATTGTTAATCAGGGTTTCATTAACTCGTTCACCCATCCAATTGAAACCTGAGTGATATAGGGTTGTCAAAACCCCACAGATAGCCATCAGTTCGTTGAGCTTGGGTAAAATGTGAGAGGTGAAGTTGGTTCCATTGTCAGTAAGGATGAACTGGGGACTTCCACGTTTCTTAATTATACATTCCATCAAAAATTTAGCCACCGTGATAGCCCCCAAATTGCGTATTGCTCATGCCTCAACCCACCTGGTCACGTGGTCTATAACCACCAGAATATACTTGGATCAATTTTCTCCAGTTAACAAAGGCCCTATAACATTGATAAAACTGTATTCCAAGCAAAGTAAGGTTTCACTAGCTGGCAGGAAGCCTTCTGGCGGAACAGCTTTTCCACTTGGCACTGGTGGCAGCAGGAAATGGTTTTGAGCACCTTAATAGTATTCTTTCCCAGTAGTACCGAGTTTGCAACAATTTCAGTGTCTTACACACTCCAATATGTCCAACTGCTTGGAATGCACTCATGATAATTTTTAATCAGGCAGAAGGCCTTGGGACGTTTTACAATAGTGTCCCCATCCACTTATACAACACGCCACTTTTCTGGAACGTATTGGCCCTTATTTCGTTTAATACTTTGATGACTAGAGGCGGTTCATTGTCATACTTTCCACTGAGCATCATATCAATTATTATGTCGTTCAGATCTGCTGTAACTGCAATTGTTAGTGATCTCAACAAGCAATCATCATTCTGGTGAATTGCTCCAGGTTGGTAGAGAATGTCGAAGTCAAAAGTCTGCAGTTTAAGAGACCAGTTAGACTAAACGCCCTTAAGGCTACTTGAGGTTCTGCAACCAGCATAACAAGTCATGATCCGTTACAACTTTGAACTTCACCCCATGCAAGTACACTCTAAATTGCTTATACGCCTAATCACCGCTAATAACTCCCACTCATTTATGGTATAATTACGCTCAAGGCAGTTTAGGCTCTGACTGCAGAGTAAAAGGGGTGCTCCTCCCCAAATTGTTTTTTTGATTTTAGGACCGCCCCAACGGCGGAAATGGAGGCATCAATTTGAACAATGAACTCTTTATTAAAGTTTGAATATGATAGCTCTGGCACGCTTATCAGAGCCATTAAAGTGTTAAAGGAGTTTTAATGGCGTTTCATCCATTTAAATGTGGCATCCTTCTTTGTTAGCTCAAACAGCGGACCTCCAATACAATAAAGTTAGGAATAAAGTGGTGATAGTAGCTGATCATCCCTAAAAACACTGTATATCATGCTTACTAGTTGGCATAGTTATTTTTTGGATAACTCCACTTTGTCTTGTTGTGGCTTCAGCCATGTTGAATCTACCACAAAACTAAGGTACTTCAGTGGTCCCTAAAAGTGACTTTTACGTGGCTTAATTTTTATGTTGGCCTCTGCCAGCTGGCGGAAGACCTCCTTTGGACAGGTAAGGTTCTCAGAGAATGTATGCAAAACTTTGATATTGTCAAGGTATATGATGATGCTCATTAGCTTCAGGTCGCCAAGAATGGTGCCCATGTCCCGTTGAAACGTAGATGGAGCATTACACAGCCTTTTGGGCAATGGGTCAGTTGAAACAGACCCTTAGCCATGATAATGGCGCATTTCTCCTGTTCTGATGTAGGAAACCCATTTTGCAAATAACTGGATTAAAATCCATCGCTGAGAAGTAATGAGCTCACCCTATCTGATTCAAAGCATCGCTAATTCGCAGCAAGGGTTATAATTCCTTCTTTGTGATACTATTGAGCTTCCAGTAATCTATTACTATGCAGTTGGTGACATCCTTCTTTTTACAATCAGAACAGGCAAAGCCTACGGAATTTTTGACAGTTTGAGCATCCCTTGCTCAAGAAGTTTTTTCTTTTCTCAATAATTACTTCTTTGGCTGCCCTTGGTTGGCGGATTGGCTGGGACCTGATATGAGGATGATTCCCAGTGTCCAATTAATGGACCACCCCGTGCGCACCCTAAATCATGATCATAGACAGTAAAATTTCTATATCTTTGTAATAAAGCTTTCTCCTGATCTTTCTGGTCTTCCAATAACCTGACTAAGCTTTCTTGAAGTACCACAGCCAATACACTGAACTGTGGTTCGATGTGCAGAAAAAATTTATCCAGTAAACCAAACTTATGAGCCAGGAGGACCTCCTCCACTGGGGTCAAGTGTAAAAATGCCACTATTTTGTGTCAGCGGATTTGCATGGGTTTGTTCTGTAGGTTTGCTTGCAAGACCTTGATCTCCCCATGACCTGGGAGAATAATGCCTGGGGCCACTTGGGGCTCAAACCACTATTGCTGATAGGGCCCAATGACCTCCCCATAAAGCCCAGAAGGGCACTTCCACCTCTAACTCAGTGTTTATTGATTGCCTGGTGTCAGAAGGGGATAAATAAAGGCTAGCAGCTCAAAGAGGTAGCCCTTGATAATTATATATTTGATGGGGAAGGCCCGAGTCTTGCTCTTTAGTCAATGAAAACTAATTAGAATCACCCCATCTTCTTATGCAAGGTTAATATGACCCATGTGCACCAGATCCTTCGACACTCCTCTTGAGATAAATTAAATTGGTATCCGGTGTCCCAAAATTTAAAGGTCTCCTCTATCATATCAATGAAAGCACCATAGTGCCACGTAAAAGCAGTTCTAATTAAAAGGTCATAGTATAGTTTAGTAGCACCATCTCTTGAGCTACAATGACAAATGATACAAAACACAAGGGTAGCGCGCTATACGCTCCCTCAGAGACTGTGTTTTCCGAGACAACAGTCCCATACACCATATAATGTACTAAGTCAGGCTTTAATACCAACTTCACCTTCAAATTTGTGGACCTAAGTTAACTGGTGCCCATATTGATTATAGCGCGAACACATCTTTTGCTATGACAATGTCACAGTATGTACACCCAGAGTAGGATGAATTCTGATTGTTTACAACGGGGACATTTATCAGATCTCATTTTCCCTAGAAGCTCATAATACCCTCGCCAACTTTAGGATACTCTTTAATGATAGCGTCCACAGGGAGGGCAGCATTTACCCCTTTAAAGAGAGGCGCATCAGAGTGCTCAGCTCATTTTGTAAATATATGATCAAACATTTGACAGGAATAAGGATTTGTTGATATTAAAGCCCTTCTTCCGCTGGGTCCTTGGTTTGCTCACATGCCAATACATTCATCCCTCCAACTGGCTGCTGATATAGTAATTTGTCGTCATACTGAGGGGCTTCCACTGAATGTACAGGATATAGTTCATGTGGTAAGTTTTGGGTTGGGATAGCGGAGGTAGAGAGTCTTATCTTTACTCTGCTCCAGCTTTTCCCTTATTGTACTGATCATGCGGTAGGTAATGTACCCGACGATTGGGGCAACCTCTTGCCAGGTGCCAAGAGTGACCGCACTCAAAACAAAAGACCCCATAGGGACTGCGTCCTTGATTGTTGTAGGATGGGCCACACCAAATGTTGGACTGGAGTTAGTCAGTGTAAACAGGCCCCACCTTATAGTTGAACTGCTGATGGCAATTTGGTTGGCAGCAAGACGCGTAGTGATAATAAGCCTGGTGTTAATAGATGGACACTGAACATGGTGGGATAATTCCCCCAAATAAGAAAGTATGGCAGCGAATGAAGTAGGGTTCCATTCTGATTTGGGGTGGAAAGGTAGCAGATAGATGGCATAAAATTTAAAAGATTTTAAGCGAGGGTACATCATCCTCTTATTATGGAGCCATGACATTGAGTTGGTCACGGTATGGATTCACCGCAGAGGTCATCACATTGTATATATCAGATTCAGAAAAAGTCCCTGTACTAAGTAACATAGTTGCTTTCGCTATAAATCAATCAGCTAATGTGGGGATGGTCTCATTACGTTTAAACACAATGATTAGAAACTTAACTTTCTGCTGTGACATCTTTGCAGTACCCCCAAACAACCGCAACAAAGCATCCTTCACTTCCTGGTATGTAACGGAACTATTAGAAAGATAGCAAGTAACTTGGTCAGCGCTTTTAACATCCAAGGTTGATATTAGCATTTTGCTTTCCGCCAGTCTGATGCTCCTTCCACTGAAAACTCAAATGGCTTAAATTATCCATGGATGTTTTCATCGCAATCAAATGTAGGCAGCTTATCAACATAAAGCTCTTTAAGAAGATCATCTTGTCTTTTGAGAACAGCGTCCAAGGAAAGTCTAATTTCCTCATATTCAGTTGTCCTAGTGTGCCAGAAGACTTCCCAATTATTGCAGGACTGATGTGACATAGCCAACGCCTGGTTTTTTGTTTTCATCATAGGTGTTAATCAATGAGCCCCCTGTAGTGCACACCATTGTTATAAATTTTGGTGGAAAATTTAAAGATATGTTGTAAGGTTTTCGCGCAGGGTCAAGCCCATTGAGCAATGGACGGATGATATGGAGATCGTTGGCCTATGAAATAACATAAAGATTATAAAATATTATGAAGCAATCGCTTCATAAACAATACTTAATTTATTTTAGAGTTTATCAGCAGATTCCTTTTGATCCGCTCACTTCTTTCTTTTATCAATACTCTCCCTTTATTTCTCTGTTATTGCTTATATCTCAGGATTTAGGTCAATACCAACCCTTTTGCTTAGACTATTTGTTCCACCATAATCTTATTGGTTTTTGAAGATCTTCATTCATTAAATTCACTATCGCCTAGTTTGAAGAGATTTACCAACTATTCATCATACATTGACTTCTCCTAATTGCCACTTCTGGAAGCAATCCAATAATCATCTGTTCTAACCCAGTATTTCCTCATCCTAAAACGCTCAATTAATTGTAACTCATATCATGATTGGCAGATTCTACCCATTCTGCCATAACAACTTAAGGCTTATTGTCCAGTCATATCAGAATCGTGACACACCCTCTTGCAATCGCCATCAAGGAGATCCCCTCAGTGAACTACCCCAATAAAGTTCTTGAAAACATTGCGCAGATGAGGATCAATTTCCAGTAACCATTCTCCTCCCCAAAGGGGAATTGTACTGATCCTTTTGATGGACCATTATACACCCTTTGATCTCTCATTGCTGCCCGCCCATGCTCTAAAGCAATGCTTCCAGTAGCCTTATAGGTTCTCTGCATTTGGTATGGTTCCTTGATTGATGCCCCAGCTGACACAATATCCTTGTTGTTCTGATCTTTTTAAGCCTTTGTGAGGTAGTCTTCCACTATTGACAACTTTGTTTAATTTACCTCTATTTTGACCTAGCTATCCAAATTTACTTTATTGCTCGGATTATACTCTTTATTAAATTGACCTATTCCCCCTTCTTCACCAAATGACAAAGGTTTTTAAAACTGATTTTCGTTTTTTTGCCCCCTCAGGTGAACTGGATAACCAAATTCTCTTCTTTATATAAAGATTCAGGCGGTAGAACAAATCCTAAGTGCAACATAAGATATTGACGATAATTGTGTTTACAAAAATGGCTCTGTTTTAATAAAATGATTTGAGCCATTGCCTTTTTAAGCCACTTTCTTAAGATCACTTTAAAGTTTGAACCATATTTCAGGTGGCGACGGCCATCCAAGAATGGGATAACCAAGGTGCATAAACTCTTTTCCTCTTGCCTTCCAAGGAATTAAGCTCCAATCTGATACATCCATAGTCACCTTCCTGCCAATACACTAGTCCTGATTTTGGACAGGTCAACTTTACATTGCTTTTTTTGCTGAAACATATACTTAAAACTCATCACCGCCTTCTTCTTTTCCTCTGACGAGATGTAAATCCAAGTATCATCTGCATACATCAAGTGAGAATATTTCTCCCCAGTAAAGAGAAGTTTCTTCCGGTCTGACTTCCTGAGATCCACTGAAAGGGTCTTCATTGCAAGAACAAACAAATAAGGGAGATAGAGGGTCAGCCTAAAGCACGCTCCTACAAGCCTTAAAAAAGTGTGATAGAACCCCATTACTCAATAACAAATGAGGCTTACCCATTATTCGCTTTAAGCAATCTCAAAAAGCGCCCTTTGATTCTAATTCTACACATAGTAAGTCACAAAGATACTCGATTCACCTGATCATATGCCTTGCCTTGATGTTATAAACATTAGCAACCCCTCTGGTCATACTGACTACTGGCTTACCCCTCTATCAGGTAAAACAACATCATATTTAGAAATTTATCCTTCCTTGGATAAGCCCATTCTGTTCTTTTCTAACACCTTCTGCCACTACCCCTTTAATCATTTGGTTAGAATCTACATTAAGATCTTATAGTCAATATTGAGTAAAGTCGAAGCCAATAGTTCCATGAGGTTAGGATCGCCTTCTTATATAATATCACAAACACGCTCTTAGAATATACAAGCTCATTGAAAAAGACTAGGCTTGATAATAAAGCTAAGTAAGCATCTCAGAAATATATGATCAAATTAGATTATAGAATTCCAGGACCAACTCATTCTTCCCAGAAGCCTTACTATTTTCCATTGCAGATGGTGTCTGAAACCTCTTACTCACTGATATTTGCACATAACAGCTTCTTAGTCTCCATCAGCAGTGCCCTCAGTCTGCTTGTGAGCACCTTGTTTGCCTCATGGTAATTCATCAAGAGCCATAGAGGTACTCTTAGTAAAAAGCAATTACATTGGCCATGCAAGCTACATCAATCACCTTAGCATCTCCCTCAACAAATAGCGACAAGATTATTAAAAAGTTCTTGAAAGCCCTTACTGCCTTGCGGAGTAGGTTTACATTGCATTAATGTCCTCATCCCACTTAGATTTAATTTGTTTTAGGCAATCCACCACGAAAAGCTCTCAATGATGTTGCATACAGTTTATCCTTAATCGTGTAGGCATATGCTATATTACCACAGCCTTACTGCGGGTACTCTTTAAGTTCCTCTCTAAAGAGTCATACCTCGAACGCTTGGCCCCTAGCTGCCTCTAAAATATTTTGTAACCATCTTGAGATCCGCCTTTGTCTGAAACATATTACTGATTCATCTGACTTCCCTACAATCTTGCTCTGCATCATCTCACCTTTTTTATAATGTTTTCCTGAAGTGGAGACCACTCTAAAATTAAGGGTTCAGTCTCCATATTCATTCCCTGAAGAAGCAACCCAAGGGTCAATGATCTGCAGTTTCAGAGTCCTGTAGTCCTTTGCACCTGGATTATGATTACAAAGGATAAACTTGCAGCGAATTACGAGAGGTCAGGGCACCAAAACAAGGCCAATGCGGGAAAATGATCTCCATGAACTTGAGTCCACCCAGTCTCCACTTCCTCACCATGACCTGACTTCCATACATCCAGTAGGCCAATATTGATCGCTAAACTGGTCAACTATTGGGCCCAAGGATCAGAACTCCGGTTTCCTGAAGCTCCAATCCTATCATCCCTAAAACAGACACAGTTAATGTCTCCCCTCCAGCACTACTGACCCCCCAATGCCTTTCTCCTGGATCCTCAGGCCAACTTCTAAAAAAAATACTTTCTTTCAGACCCAGAATTGGGCGTGTATATGCCAATAAACCAAAAGAATTCCTTTCTAAAATCTAACACAACATCCACAGCTCTTCCAGGAATCAATACCCTTTTCTATCTGTTACCTTGAACTTGTCCACTTATCAGATCAAAGTACCCCATTATTTTTCTCCCTCTCCCCCTCCCTATAGGTAAGTCTGAGTTAGTTGTTCCACCAAGTGAGAACAAAATGACTGTTTCAGAGGGAATTGGTAAAAGTGATCCTCATTCACCCCAGATTTAACTTAATCTCAGTTAGTAATCCAATATCGATCTGATGTTTCAATCTGAGTTCATTTGGTGCTGTTGTCTAAGTAAATTCAGACCCTGTGCGTTAGCAAATTTAACCCTGTTTGCCATATTTAGGATAATGAAGAGGCTTTAGCATCAGGATCTAGTTTAACCCTATCCTTTTCTGCTCCAGATGATTTAGAATAACCACGTTTTCTCCTTCTCAACTCAGCACTAAGGTAAGCCAAAGTTGGCATCTGCTCAGTCACTGCATCCACTGGAGGCTTACCATTGCAAAGAACCTTGACTAAAGCCTCCCCTTGGATGTAGATATTAACTTAGAATGCTCTGGTCCACTATTGATAGGAGCAGCTTCTCACTTACTTCCACCCCTTCCTCTATGAGCCTAGTGCACAACATACCACCTACATCCAAAGTGGTAGCTGTCCTATTAAGCAATAAAATTATGGAGAGAACCAGATCTATTTGAAAGAAAACCTGATCTATAATGTCCATTGTAGTTTGTGATATGGCGCCACTAAGCTTAGTTGAGGGACTAGTAGCTTTCCGCATCTTCTGGGTACTCTCTAGACTCTAATAGACTTATTGTTACTTTTCAGCACAGCAGTGTTATTATGGCAGAAGATAAAGTTTAGACCAGCCTGCCAGTCTGGATGCCCAAATCCCTAGAAGTCAAGCCCAAATGCCAGAGGCGCTGATACCTGAACGACGTTAATCCATGTTTGAGCAAAATCACCATCAAATGCAAAAAGGTCATAGTTGAGAAACAACCCTACAACTAACCAGGCTGTCACAGCCCCAGGGCCCATGGGTTTAGTGCTGGGAAAGGTGAGAGTGGAATGGGAGGTGTCGAGATTTTGATATGACTGAACAATAAACCTGAAAAACTATGACGGAATAGAGGAGAATCTGACAACCATAGTAATAGTTATGATTATTTGAGCGTCTTGAGTTAAGGTGATTTTGGGTTGGAAAAGGGTTTTCTTGGTTCGCCTCCAAATAGGGCGATAAGGCGATGTCAACATTTGATAAATATTGAGTAAGATCACCTTGAATTAAGATGATAATGAATTGAATACCATCCTTTGCCAAAACCAATGAGATACGGCAGAGTTGAATTACTAAGCTGAGGAAATGGTATCAACTGAAGCCGCTGAGATATAAGTGAGACGAGATGAGGTTTAAGGGGGAGGATTGCTAGTAGTTTAGTGAGAGCGGAACGGCGATTAACTGCTGTATATATTAACTAAATACATGTCATTTGGGGAAATTAGATCTATATAATATTATAATTTAAGTGATTCTGAGGGCCACGACCTTCATATCGTCTGTCTGATTGCTCAGTGGGTTTGACCCTGTTCAAAATCTTCCAGAATATCTCAATAATTCCGCTAAAATTATAACTGTTGTACTCACTATAGGGCCCATTAATAATCTCCAAACAATATCCTAATCCACGATTATGGTCTTCACCATAGTTGAATTGTCGCAAACAGCTGCGCTGGCTGCGACTGCAGAACTCAAACTTGTTGTGGACGCTTTGATAAAAAACAAGAGAAGTCCTTCAGGAGCGTGATGAAGTAATAATTCAACTTGAAATTGTGGCTAGTTGGCTGCAAATACTTGGACAACAGAACAGGCAGATCGCCTATTGACTGCATGATGCTACTGAAAGTCTACAATGCACCAAGCAGAAGTTACCACCTACTTTTTACCCACCTTAACCCTATTGGGAAGAGCTAAACAAGGAGTTGTTCAATTAGGATCATTTTATGACGAATATGTGACCAGCTGGAACCACTTGAATCAAGATGTTTGCTTTGAAAATGGTTATGTTTAGACCCAACACAACCTCATGCAATGGCAGTTTTGCCCTCTGAAGAGCCCTACATACCCCAAGAGAAGCAGTCTTTCCAAGCCAGCCCCTCTTCGTGATCCTATTTATGGGACTCAGAAAACTTCAAATTATAACTTTTAAGGCTTGCAGTTATGAGCTACCTGAGGAGGTCTGCATTGACAAGTTACCCCCGTTTGACCGCAATGAAAAGATCTATAGGCTCATCAAATGATTTAAATTTGTGACGGAAAAAGCCTCCAATTGGTGGAAGGCTAAATTGCTGATATCCGCATTGGACATCATAAGTGCCAACCAAGTTACCTGCTACCTTCCAAGAAGTCCATTACTTACCACAAAGTAATGGAAACTATGTTATGGTTGTTTAATGGGACTTCAAAGATGTGGCAGCGGAAAGTTGAGTTTCAAAATATTGGGTTTTAACGTAATGAGACTCTCATTTTACTTGCGAATCAATTTATGTTGCAAGCCTGTGTTATTAGGAGCAGGCGTTCTAGATGAAGCCGACGTGTGCATTGCAATGGCTCCTACTGTGAAGCCATAACATGAGTTTTTTAATGTTATTTCCCCAAATTTGGATGATGATGGCCCCCTACTCAAACTTATGCATTTCTTGCGCCGTATATCTGCTAACTTCCCTCCGCCAATTCAAACGGAAACACACTGCTGTTGTAGCTGGACTTTCTTATGAGGTGGAATAATTCTATTATGACCAGGTTCTGCCTAGTAACCCCAGGCTTACTATAATCACATACTCGCCCTCAGCTGAGTTGCCCTCAGTATTATGACAAATACTATGGTCCTGCTTCTGAAATTCTTCAGCATCCTAACACCAATCTGGACCTATTTACGCTGACTGTCAGAAATCATCCTACCAATCTGGCCCTGGTTACACTAAACATAAAAAAAATACTGGCTGAACTTGCATATGAGAACTAAGGACAGGGACCATTCGTGGTGAATTGTTTTTAATTTGGCCATCCCGGTCATCTTGCATGAAGTTGCCCCAACCATCTGGTCAGCTACATACAACAGGATCAATACTATCAGTGAAAAGATGAAACGGAGTAGAAACGGGACTCTCTACCTCCACTATCCCAACCCCAGAAGTCCCACCTGAACTAATTGTAAAATTTCCAGCCATTGTTCCTCAGTATTATGATGGGACTTATATAAGCAGCTGGAAGGAAGAGTAAATTTACTGGCACGGGCACAAGCCCAGTTTACAGTGGAAAAAGGACCTCAGGAGCAACCAAAGCCGGATGCATGTCAAATATTTTTCCAAGCTTCTTCTGACAAGCTATATTCTGACGCAGATGCACCTTCCCTGAAAGTTGTAAACAGTGTCCATCTGGTAGATGCTATTTTCAAAGAGTACCCCAAAATTGGTGAGGGGATTATGAGCTTGGGAAATAAGACCCTGTGAATGTCCACGTATTAAACAGTCAATATTCTTCTTATTATGAATGTATCTACTGTGTAAATTTTGTATCAAAAACTTGGGTTTGCGCTATAATAGATATGGGCTCTCCAGTCAATATAGTTTCTACCAAGTTGGTGGCAAAGCTGGCACTAAAACCTGATGCAGAACATCATATGGTTTATGGGACTGCTGGAGCAGAAAACATGTTCTCTAAAGGAGCGTACAGTGCATTTCTGTTATGGTTTGAGTCAAGTGTTATGTAGCCCCGTGAATAGTGTTACTGTACAATTGTTATGAAATGTTATTGTTACTGCTTTTACGGGGCACTATGGCGCTTTCATTGATATGATGGAGGAGTCCTTTAAAATTTTGGTACAGCAGATCCCAGTTTAGTTTATCTCAAAAGGAGTGTCGAAGGATATGGTGCACATGGGTCATATAGACCTTGCATAAGGTGGTGGGGTAATTCAGGTTCGCTATCAATAACTAAAGGGAAAACCCTGGGCCCTCCGCCAGAAGTTATATGAATATCAAGGGCTGCCGCTAAGAGCTGCTGGAGCTATATCCACAAGCTCTGGATACCAAGTAATAACAAACACTGAGTAGAAGTGAAAGTGCCAGCTGGGCTTTATGAGGAGATCATTGAGCTTCATAAGCAGTCGTGGTTTGAGCCCCAC
Organism: Massospora cicadina; assembly: GCA_022478985.1. Taxonomy (NCBI): domain Eukaryota; kingdom Fungi; phylum Entomophthoromycota; class Entomophthoromycetes; order Entomophthorales; family Entomophthoraceae; genus Massospora; species Massospora cicadina. Next base: position 46,831 of record JAKSZP010000087.1, on the reverse strand, counting down.
GTGGCTCCAGGCATTATTCTCCCAGGTCATAAGGAGATCAAGCCTTGCTAGCGAACCTACACACAAACCCATGCAAATACGCTGACACCAAGTAGTGGCATTTTTACACTTGGACCCAGTGGAGAGGTCTTACAAGTTCACGAGTTTGGGTCACTGGAGGAATTTGGTCTACCCCTCAAATCACCACTCAGCATAATGGCGGTGGTACCAAGTGAAAACTTAGTCAGGTTATCAGAAGACTAGAAATATCAGGAAGAAGTTTTATTTCAGAAGTATAAGGAGATCTTTGCCATCAACAACCATGACTTAGGGTGTGCATGGGGAGTGATTTATCAAGTGGACACTGGAGATCATCCCAATTAGATCTAAGACAATCCTCCAGTTTAGGACAGCTGTGGAAGTATTAAAAGTAGATATTCACAAGCTTCTTGAATAAGGGATGCTCAAACCATCAAAAGTCTGTGGGCTTCACCAATTTCTAATTGTCAAAAATGAAGGATGGTACCAACTGGGTAGTAATAGACTATCAGAATCTCACAGCATTATCAAAAAGTAATACCTCTTACCGCAAATTGACAATGTCTTGGATCAGTTGGGAGGAACTTGTTACTCCTCAGAAATGGATTGGATATCAAGTTATTGGCAAATCGAGTTGCCCACAGAGGAACAGGAGATATGCACCATTTTCACGTCCTAGGGACTTTTTCAAATTGACCTAAATGCCTCAAGAGCTATGTAATGACCCAGCCACATTTCAACGGGCCATGGACACCAATCTAGGAGACATGAAGCTGTCATGCGTCCATGTGTACCTTGATGATATTAATGTATTTTTATGTACATCTCCGATCATCTTAACCACTTGGAGGAGGTCTTCCTCTGACTTACGGGGGCTAACATTAAAATCAATCTCCTTTGATGCCATCTTTTAAGGTACACTGGATTACCTTGGGTTTGTGGTGGATGTGACTGAGATGAGGCCTCAGCCAGCCAAGGTGGAGGCTATCAGGCAGATGTTATGCCAAACAGTAAGCGCGATATGCTATTACTTTTGGTGGTGGTTGAATACTACTGCCACTTTATACCTAATTTAATTGTATTGGAGGTCCTCAGTTTAAGTTATTGAAGAAGGACGACACATTTGAATGGATGGAACGCCGCCAATGCTTATTTGATACACTTCAAATGGCGCCAATCAGTGCGCCATTGCTGCACTACTTTGATCTTGACAAGAAGTTCTGTTCAGATGGATGCGTCCCTTTCCACCTTTAGAGCTGTCCTTTTCCAAAGGATGATAAAGGGGAGGAGCACCCAGCGGCATACTGCAGTTGAAGACTGAATTGCCATGAACGTAATTACACTGTGACTGAGTGGGAGTGTTTAGTGGTGACCATTGAATATAATCAAAATAGAGTATACATGCATGGAGTGAAGTTCAAAGTTGTAACAGATCAGGCTTCATTTTTCTGGTTGCAGAATCTCAAGGAGCCTGAAGGACGGCTAGACCAATGAGCTCTCAAAATTAAGCTTTTTTTTAACCAAGGAAAGCCAACCAGGGGATGGACATTAACAATTCTTAAACGAGCTAAAACTTAAAATTAAAATAAAATAAAGTTGAAACAAGATGGATGGATCCACTCAAACCAACGTGAAGTTCAAACAAAACACACCAACCAAGTTGGAATTGGAAACCGCTACTCATCCATGGTGCTGGTTAAGGGGAATCAGGAGGCTCTTCTTCCTCATCTGTTATGGACATGTAGCGGCACAAAGAAGATAGCAATGGTGTGGGCGCATCATGGAAATGGTGGTTGAGTTAACAAATGGGTGCTTGCAACTCAATTTTTGCGATGAGGAGGGTGGTACTATATTCTGCAAGTGCTTTTTCCGCCTCAAGGCGTTTTTTATGTAGAGTGGCGATGGTTACAAGGTTGTTTCAGGTAAAGTGGGTCTTTGGGTCAAACTTTGCGACTGCCACAACTTTTTAAAGTGCTAAATCTGCCAGCTAATTAGTGTTGGATATGGTCTTTTTGCTGTTTTTGAAGCATGGTCAAGGTAGGATAGGAGGTGCTGGCGCATAGCCAGTTCTGCAACTGAATTTACAACAGCTTTACGGGTTGGGTGATATTTGAGGGAGGCAACTACCTCTTCAATTAGTTGGTGGTCACTTTTGAATGGGGTGGCATCAATCTTAGGTGCATAATGGTGTGTTGGGAATTGGGCCGCATAATCAGTATTGAGGTACATTTCGAATGGATGAGGCCCAGCCCATTCAGATTCTGGGATAAGCTCGCCCAATTCATCAACCTCAAACAAATAATCCATAAATTTTGGTTGAATTTGATTGGGCTGTTTGCATATGGTTTATCTGTTGCGTTTGACTGGGAGAATGGTTTAGAACTTACTTTAGTCCATTCTGGCTCCTGATTAGTGGATTCTGGAGAAGAGGTTCGTTGAGTTAATTTTTGGTTTGTTGATTCAGTGGTTGCTGTGGCTACCACTTTGTGGGGAGGGGGAAGGATATTGCCCCATTTGATAGATGTTATTGGATCAGCTATGGGGTCATCAAGCTTAGAGTCAGGTGTGGATGACAAGGCTCATGAGATAAAGGGGCAGAGCTGTTTCAAATGGTCCATTTTGAAACAGGTAGGGCAAATGGTGCGCCCTCCATCCACTCGAGTCCAAAAAGGATGGTTTGGGGCAGAGGGGATATTGGTGCAAGGGGGATTGAGAGGGCTATTTCCGTTGATACTGGATGAATAGTCACAAAGGTGCAGGGGCCTGCGAGGTTGTGGCTCCATTGGAAACCATGAATTGTAACATCAGATTGGAACCATATTCTGATAATCCAGCGAAAATTTCTTAACTAAAAATTTTGGTTTGTAGATGGGTAGGGTGGCCTGAAAACTGAACCAAAAGAGTGGTATCAGTGGGCAACCAGGTACAAGTAGTTGGGAGTGGGGTGCCATGGAACACCAGGGGGATGGTAGCTGCTATTGCAGCATCAGCTTCACTTAAAAAGCCAAGATCAAAATACCCTTGAATGGGCGGAAGTTGATGAAGCCTGCATGCTGCATAACAGCTTGGGCTAATTTGATAATTGCTTTATCTGAATAGAGGAACAACTTGTTATATTCAACCTAAGTCTGAATTGCATGTTGCTCCAAGGGATCACAAGGGAGCAGCGTGGCACCGCCTAGGTTTGGGCGAGAATTAAGGCTAAGTTCTTAGGTGGGAGATAGCGTGCTGAAGAATTTGGAGGGCTAGCCAATACAGCCTGAGCATGTTTTTGGCAATGGGAAAAAATTAGGAGGTGGTGCACCACTTCCTCATGTGCTCGTAGATGGTGTCAAATGCATCGATTTAGGAAACCTGAATAGGGTGATGACAAGTGGAGCTGTTTTCATTATATTTCAAACTACAATTTGACCAACTGTGAGCGAATTGAGAGAGAACCTCAAACTGCAAGCTTACAATTTCGAAATCCTTCACCTCCTGGAGCCAAACACCAGAATGCAGATTGCTTATTTAAATTGCACATGATTGCGGATATGGAAAATCTGAGCGACATAATGTTTAATAAGATGCTCAGTGGAAAGTATGATAATGAACCACCTCAAGTTATAAAATTAATAGATGAAATAAAGGCCAATACATTCCAGAATAATGGCGAGTTGTACAAGCGGATGGGGGATACTACATTGAAAATTCCAAGACCTTCCGCCTGACCAAACATTATCATGAGCGAACACCTAGCAGTTAGACATAGTGGAGTCTGCAAGATCCTAAAATTGTTACAGCCTGGTATTACTGGGAAAGCATGTAGTTAGATGTGCTCAAAGCCATTTCCTGCTGCCACCAGTGCCAAGTGGATAAGCTGTTCTACCAGGAAAACCTCTTAATAGTTAGTGAAACCCCATTTTTTTCATGGCATACGTTTTCCCTTGATGTCATTCGTCCTCTGCCAACAGGAGCCAACCAGTCTAAGTACATTCTGGTGAAAATAGACCACTTGACCAAGTGGTTTGAAGCATTGGAAATATGAGATTTGGGGGTGGTCACAGTGACTAAGTTCGTAATGGAATATTATCCATTAATATGGCTGCCCTCTATACCTCCTTACCAACAATGATATTAACTTCACTTTGCATATCCTTACAAAGCTAAACAAGCTGATGGGCATCCTTGAGGTTATGACCCAATAACACCCCATGTCCTACAGGATGGTCAAACGCGTTAATGGGACCTATGTGACCATACATTGGAAATTGGTAACGAATCACCTTCTGGTTGGAGTTCCCTCCTTTGCACTGTCATCTTTGCCTATAATATTAGCTACCATTCCACCACGGGGAAGAGACCCTTCAAACTACTATATGGATGACACCTGGCTCTTCTGGCATTGCTCTATTTGAACATATAAGATACTGGCGGAATAAATCCCTAGCATTTTTTGACTATTCTCGATGACACGTTGATCAAATTGAAAACTGAAGTGTACTCCTTCAGTTTAGCAAAGAAGATCAAAAATCAGGCTGCCAATCAGGTACAGAGAAGCAGATTGGCTCAATTTGAAAAGGGGACATAGTTCTGTTCCATGAACAGCATGGGTTCAGTCAGAAGCACAAATTGGCCAGTATCTGGATTGGGCCATTTGAGATCATTGAATAAACAGGTGTTGACGCTACACTATGAAGGACTCTGCAAGCAGATAGATCTTAATTAAGTGCATGCAAAGTTCCTCTGGGCGTATAAGCATTTAGAGCAATATTATCCAATTAAGGAGAGGTATTTTAGAGATTCTGATATGATTGGATGATAAGCCTTAAATAGCTATGACGGATTAGAGGAGAATCTGCCAACCATGATACTAGTTATGATTATTTGAGCGCCTTGAGTTGAGGTGATTTTGGGTCATAAAAGGGTTTTGGATTACCTTCAAATAGGATGAAAAGGTGATGTTGACATTCAACGATTATTAAGTTAGATCACCTTGAACTAAGGTGATAGAGAAATGAATACCATCCTCTGCCAGAACCAATGAGTTACAATAAAACTGAATTACTAAGCCAAGTAGATGCTATCATTTAAAGTTGCTGATATATAAGCGAGATGAGATGAGTGAAGGAGTAGGATTGTTAGTAGTTTTAGTGAGAGAGGAACAGCGAAAAACTGCTATATATATTAACTTAATACATGTCATTTGGGGCAAATAACTCTATATTCTATTATATTTTCGGTGTGTCTGAGGTTGACGATCTTCATATTGCCTGTCTGATTGCTCAGTGGGTTCGATCCTATGTAAAATCTCATGTGTATCTCAACAAATCCGCTGATTTTATAACAGGAAGTTTAATTTTCATCATATGGTAAGAGATCAAAACCTTAGGTACAAAATTTTATTTAAATTTGAAATTATAAAATTAACCATAGATTTTCTCAGTATGTTACAACTTTCCAAATAGAAAAAGGATTTGGGGAATAACTTAGCAAAACTTAGAATTGGGGACCTTGGGAATTCGCCTAACTGATTAAACTTCGAGTTAGGGCAAAAGTTAACTTTAAACTGACTTTGTACTTCTTGGCAGAAGGCCAAGCTACAGTTAGTTTGTTTACGGACGTCCAAATTGCCAATTTTTTTGGTTTTGATGGCTAGAGTGATGTCATCTCACCCAACAGGCATTGGGAACCTTCCAAGGCCGCCCACGTAGGGGCTGTCCCATGAGGTCAGGAACAGGTCTGTGATGCCCAACCCACCTGTATCCAGCTGCTCCAGCATCCTTTAGACCAGAAAAGAACTTTTGGATGGGTTTTTGATACTGCAGGGGAAGGTCTTAAACTGCCGTCAGCTTTTTCCAATGGCTCAATGCCATTGCAAGTTCCTCTGACAATTTGATAATAATAGCATTAATCATAAAAAACATGTCCGTCAGGCTTTGTTGCTGAGATTTTGCAATTGTCAACTATTAGCTTTAAGGATTCACTGGTATTAACCATTACTTGGCCCCTTTACCCCAAGCGGGTGCTAAATCAATGCCAACCCACTAAACATTCCCTTAATTCTCTCCATTAATTCTTCAGATGTAAGAACAGAATTGGGGATGTAATCCTCAAATTGTACGCCATAACCCACCGCTTGTCCACCACATGAGCAAAATTGCCCTGGTTGAAGAGTGGTCTGCCGAACTTTTTGGCCCCTTTACGGGATGGGAAAGAGAACACCCCACAAACTAAATGGATATAGTGCTCCCAGAGACTTACATTACCCTTGCCTTTTTCCAAAGGGGGTCACCATCACCAGGCTTTTAAGTAGGGCCACATTTTTATGGGTATTGGGCAACTTAAACGAGTTTAGCATAACAATCAAAGGGGGAGGAAGGGGAGAATCTAGGTGGGTAGCATGAAAAGCCTCAATGAGCTCCTAGCATTTAGCGCAGTCTCATGCGCCAACACAGACATTCTTATAGGCCAGAAATCCTTACCAAAAACTAAATACTGGATTGATCTGCGTGATTGTTGGGAGGCCAGAATATCCTCAAACTCAGCTTCCCCCACGCCCTCAATTACAATGGGCTCAGGGTCTGCAGGAATTGTGCCCTTAAATGGGACATCTGAGAGACATGGAACAACGGATGTTGCTTCCAGTGGGTTGGCAACTTCAGTTGGAAGGCGCCATTCCTTACGTCTTCTTCAACAAAATGTGGACCCAAGCGTTTACTTGCAAACATATGTGTGGGCATTTGAATCTGCAAGTGGCACATGTCAAGCATAGCCTATGACTCTATAGTTTTCTCATGAGGTGGGAGCCGCTTCTGATCTTCAACCATTTGTAATAACTTATAGTCTTAGTCAAATGCTCCCAATATAGTAGCTGAGTATCATGAATATGTTGGGCATGGCCACCACAGCTAGTACCTCAAGATGAGGGCACGGGACAACCAAAAAAGAAGGATTGTAACCGAAGGTAACATCATATGGGGAGAATCCCGTGGATGCATGGTTCATTATTGTACTCAATCTGGTGAGGGGAATGTTGTCCGCCCAATTATTTTGAGTGGATAAAGCATAGCACCGCAGGTACTGATCCAGGATCTGGTTGCTCGTTTGGTTTGGCCTTCCACTGTGGATGGTACACGGTGAAGCTTCAAGGCGTAATCTTTAAAATTGCCAAGAACTCATTCCAAAATCGCGCTGTAAATTGCAACCTGCGATAATGACAATTTCCTTTGGGAGACCAAAAATTGAGAACATATGATGCACAAATAGGCGGGCAGTACTTCAGAAATAATAGAGGAGGAACATCGGATAAAAATAAAAACTTTGTAAAGCGATCTACAACCGTCATAGCTGCTGTAAACCCCTTGGAGCTGGGTAATTCAACAATAAAGTCCATTACTCAGATGTCCACAGACCCTCTGCCTTCTACAAGGTGTGCAAAAAGTCTATTACTAACCAACCGGTCTGATTTGGCCCACGTGCAAGTCATGCAGTTAATGATCCAGCCTGAATGTTTTTTAACAAGCCAAATTAGTTATAGGTGCGCTTAACCAAATCAATGCGCTTCTTGTTACCTGGGTGACCAACTGCCAGGGGATCATGATGTACATGAATGACTTCAACTCAAAGGATAGTAGTGACCCACACCTGTGACTTAAACTGGATAATCCTCTCTCACAAAGAATATAAAGATTGCTTGAAATCAGGAAAGGACAACTGCTCCATAAGGTCAACCCCTTCTAAACGTGCCAACTGCGCAGCTAAGACCCAAGACACCAAGAGTGCATCTAAAGTTAAGTCAGCTGCTGAAATCATGGGAGATACAATGAACAAGAACTTAGTGGGGGAAAGAATATGATGAGATATGCTTTTAATAAGAGCGTTGGGAAAAGAGTAGGATTATAACTGAGAAAATCTGGAAGGACATTCAGGGCTCCCTTCACAACATCATAGTTGAAGTTAAAGCTGCACAAGTCCCATAAGGTTTAGGCCTGATGGGCGCCAACTTCTATGGCTTTCAGAAATATAGTAGAGCTTGGTAATCAGTCCGCACAGTCAACTTGTTATGACCTTTAAGATATATCACCAGTGGGTCAAGGCCCACATCACGGCTGCCAAATCATGGTTGTAGGTGGCCAGGATTGCTCATCTGATGAGAACCTGCGGGAATAGTAAGCAACTGGGTATTCCAATCCATCCTTCTGCTGGAGCAAGACAGCCTCTACCACGGCAGAAGATGCATCGTATGCTACAATATAGGGTTTGGAAGGATCCACATGCTTGAGGATTGGTGGTGACAAGAACACCTCTTTAATAGAATAAAATGCCTGCTGGTATTTGGGCGTCCAGCGGAAAGATACAACCTTGAATGAAAGAAAATGAAGTGGTGCAGCAATTTTTGAGAGTGTAGGAGAGAATTTTCTTCAAAAAGATAATGGCGCCCAAGAGGCTTTTTAATTGCTTTTGGGTTGTTGAAGTTGGCCACTCATGGATAGCGTCCTATTTGCTGAACAGGATGGCATACCCATCTTTAGAGGCAATATTCCCCAATGAAGTGACCTCTTCTAATAAAATTTGCATTATGACAGCTTGACAAACAAGCCAGCCTTATGCAGGACTGCCACCACTGCCTCAAGATCCTTTTCATGTTGTTAGGGGAAGGGGAATGTACAAAGATATCATCAATATAAAAACTTCGTAGGATAATCTTAGATCTTCTAGCACGCTATTGATCATCCTCTGAAATGTTGTGGGTGTGTTTTTCAGCACAAACGGAATCACACAAAATTGGAATACGCCTCGTTTTTTAAAGATAGCATTAAGCGATCCTGAGCTTCCGTCACCCAAATTTGAATATATGAATTAACAATACTACCTTTTGAGAAATGCGTGAGTAGGAAATCGCCTTACCAATGGTCTGCTCTAAAGGAAGTGGCCTGCAGTCATGACCCGTTATCCTATTGAGGTGCCCATAATTCATGCAGTGACGAAGTGACCCATCTGGATTTTTGACAAAGACAATGGGGGAGGCAACTGGAGATGTCTCATAGAACAACCAACTATTCTTGAGCATATCATCCAAACATGTTTTGAGGGCCACATCTTCTCTACAACATGCGGGTACAGTGGACATTTCTTATTCACCACTTGCATTGTTTCTGAAAGTTTAAATTAAATTCTATAGCCAGGGTGTTGTATAATTGATATGACCGGATAATAAGTCATCTATCCATAGGATTGTACATATGAGTCAAGGCAGCGTCAAGATTGAGTAATAGATTATGTCAATGCAAAGTGAATTGATTAAAGTAATTATGGTTTGAAAATTGAGTTAATTCAACCAAATCCTCAATAAAATAATGAAAACTCCAAATTGGTAGCATTAGATAATCTTTAAGCGGAAGGGTTGAAATTAACTATGAATACCATGGATTAAGAGTTGATCATGTGAATGATAAGAGGAGGTTTTTACAAAAAAGTTAGTAGTAGGGAAGAGTAAGGGAAGTAGTCATTATTTTGAATATTAAATAAGTTGGTATTTTCGGGACAATAGCTCTTTATTACATACTTTAATATTATTAATTATTGAGGGCCAGAAATTCTAACATTGCTTATCTGTTGCTTAGGTGGCTTTATTCTGTGCAACCCAATTGGTGTAATCAACCAAATTCACCAAAAGTTAACAATGGTGCTCACCACAGGGGGCCCATTGATCATCTTTTAAACATTCTTATATTTTCCAAAGACATGATGCAACTGGCGCGCCTTGATTGGGTACTACCCCAGTTTATTGAGTGTGCACAATATGTAAACTGAAACTTGCCTTGGGTAGCTACTCTAGGCTCAGAAAAATGCTTTTCTGTGAGAATAAGGGTATAACGCAGCAACTTGACAAGCATTTAATCAACTATAACTGGTAAGTTGCCAAGCCAGCCAACTTATTGACCAATTGGATAACACTAAAGAGTAGCTATACTGAACTGAGAATAGATGGATTAGTTGTGCTGGAGAGGGAGGGGTTTGCATTGACAAGCTGCCCCGATTTAACCGCAATGGAAACATACCTGTATTCTTTTATCAGTTTGAATTAATGGTAGAAGTTACTTCTGATTGGCGGAAAGCTAAACTGAAGTTATCTGCTCTGGAAGTTAAGAGCGCTGAAGAGGTCACCTGTCACCTTTAGAGTAGTACCATAACATATCAAGAGGTGTAGGAGACAGTGATCATCCTGTTTGGTGGTGTGGCAAAAATTCCACAGCGCAAGGAAGAGTTTTTGACAATTACTTTCTAAAAGAACAAGTCCTTGGTGGAGTTTGCCTAGCAACTTATGGCTGAGGCTCATGTTTTGATAGGAGCAAATATCTTATCTAGCAAGGAAGTGATCATAGTGATACAGCGGCTGTCAAGCCATATTGAGAACTATATAATGCTATGAACCACATTCTTCAAGATGACGCGGCACTGCTAAAAATTAACAAAAAGTTTACACCATCTATCTATCACATTTAGTTCCCCAATGTGGAGTGGAAGGCCCCTGAATTTATTATAAAATCCCCATCAGAAAATAGACACCAACAACTCAGGTATAATTTGTTGGTTGATCCTCGTCCACTTTACGCTCTGGAGGGTCCTTTACATCCTATAATTCCCAACCAGCTCATCATCAGTTAGTTTACAATTCACTCTTTGATTTTCAGCCTAACCCTGCAGGTGTGATACTGAGATTAGTCCCAAATAATTTTAATATTTTGGCTGACCAAAGAGGCCATTATGCATATAGTTTTCCAGGCAATTTGGATGTCCATGTAGTATAAGTTGCCCCAAACAAACAGGGAAAAGATCAAGTGGAGTAGAGATGGGTGCTATACTTCCACTAAATATAACTTAATTGTCCTTGATGATTCCCATGAGTCACTTTGGTTTGGTCCCAGTGAACACTCTGATGATTTATCATATCAACAAATCCCCTATGATATAGTCAGCGTTTCAGTTCTTTGAACTGTTGCCGAGGTCTAAAGGTGGGCTTGAAGATGAAAATTTTCAAAAAGGGTTGCACCAGAGTATGAGCCTCAGAAATTAATAAAATTTAAGTTCAGAGTCAAACACTGTGCTAATTATGCCAGAGGAGGTCGAAAAGAAAACGGAAGAATGGATTGAGTACAAGTTACCTTTAGTTGATTAAGATATGTCAATATTAAAAACACTCTTTAACCGCTCAAAGTCACTTTTGAGCGATTTTAAATTTAAGTTTAAATATCCACAGCCATCTGCCCAAACCTATTCTTTGATGTCCTTGGCTCTGCCGCCTGCCACCCCAGTGTGGGGCAGCAGTGCACCCCCACCTAGCGTTTTCCGCCCTGCAGGCAAGCGCGTTCAGATGGGTTCAAACAGCCCGCCCACTGCTTCCAACCGTTTTGTCCCCCCACGAGACTTAGCGCTCCACCTGGCGCGCGTCCACCCTTCTCGCCCCCATCCTCTCGCCCTCCCTCGCTCTGCTATTCGCTATTGCCTCAGAGTGGACTATGGGCGTTTGTTCCCATATGCCAATAAGGCAATTATTGACCTAGCCACTACAGCCTTTGCGCCAGCTGGCTTTATAGACTTCCGCCCTTTTAAGGGCGACTTTGACGTTGAGTTCCAATCTGAGGAGGATGCTGAAGCGGCAGCACAAACTCCTCTGATTTATAAAAAAACCCCATTCCCACAACCCGTACTCGCCTCCCTTCAGACACCACGCTAGTGGTATCCTTTGCAAATCTCCCATCCCACCTTCCACCCCAGTTTTTGAATGACCAGTTGGTCGCGGGGCTCATGGCTTATGGCACTCAGCTCAACCTCATCTTTGCCATTCCATCTGGTGCAGAACGCCTTGCTGCTCCTCGTGCAACAGCCACCATCATACCACACCACCCTACCATAGCCCAACAAATCCCACCCCGCGCTAGTGTGGCTGCAGCGCCTGATCATTTCTTTTGGGCTTGGGTTGATAATGGTAGGCAGATTTGTTCCCTCAGCTTTGGCCTCGACCATGCAAAAAGAGCGTGCCCTAAGGCCAAATCCGCTGATGCAGCTTCTGAGCCCCCCTCTGGAGGTTCAGTATGGGGCGCTTTGCTGCCCCCTCCCACCCTCCAATCTCATTCAGTGGGCCCACATGGAAAATCAGCCCCACCCAAAACTCCATCCTCACTCTCCCACCTAGATCTACGCCAGCCAATCAGAGCGATGCTTGGACCAACATTCGCACCCAAGCAGCTGCCCATTCGCCCAATCCTACCCACTCAAATTTAAACGCCACTACTCCAGTGAACCAAAATCCATGGGATCTATTGGCTGAAACTGACGAATCAGGTAATACCCTCATTAGAAGCATACAGGTTAACCTCTCTGCCATGGTGATTATGGTCGGGCAGAATTTTTCCTTCCTGACTTCGATGAAACTCCTACCCCTCGCCATTTTGCTCCTCTGCCCAATACAGCCCCCTTCCAAAGTGACCACCAGCTCGCCTTAGCTGCGGTGGCCTCTCCTCATTGCCCAAAACTACGCACCGCGGTGGCCCAGTCAGTGGCTCAGCTCCAGCATGGCCTGCCCACCATCTTCTTCCCCCGACTTCCCTGAATCTCCCTGCAGTGACATTTCAAAACTATTTGATGATGCTGAAATCGCTGTTATGAATGTCGCAACGCTTGCTTCATTCAACCCCTCAGCCAAAATCACCCGCCACAGTATCTCCCTTTTCACCCAACTTCCTGAAGCCCGCAAAGAAGCTGAAGTTCTCCTCGCAGCTTTTGTTGAAACACTTTCCCATCATTATCTTGATGCAGAAGTGGAAAACTCCTACTACGCTGACCTCAGCCCCCACTATGCAGATGCCCCAACGCCCTGGCTCTCTGCTCTGATCTGGTACTGTAACCAACACCCCTTGATTGAGGTGGGTCTTTCTGAAAACCAACCCCCGACCCCTCCTCACCCTCTGCCATGGTGGGTTAAGCAGTTTCTGCTTCCCACATTGTTAGTAGTTTGTTTTGCCGTTTTGAGTGTTGTGATTGGTACTGTCCATCCCCCAGTCGGCGTATCTCAAATAAATCGACAAGATATGTCAATATTTATAGGGTGCATAGGGACACGGTGCCTCAAGGATCTTGTGGCCTCATCCATTCAGGATCTTTCATGGCCTTCTAGATTGACTGCCTTTTTGGCACCCTCATTGTACTTTGTTGCCCCCATGACTGGAATGAAGTAACTCTGCCTCATGTGACTCAGGAAGAGGGGATGAGACTCCTGAAGTCGTCTCCATTGATCCTCAAACGGAGGTGGATTCCTGACTGATTTTGGGATCAGTGCCATTAAAATAAGGCTCCATTCGAATAGGCTCAAGAGTTGATTCACTGCGGCTCAATTTGGAAGTGGGGATTTCGATTTGTTTTTCATCTAAAATCCTGACAACACCCCCCTCAAGATCCTGTAAGAGGGGGTATAGGGCCAAAAGAACTGACCATGCATCCTATTAAAAAACGGTCCCTGGTTGACATCAGCACTGGTTACTCTGATTTCACCTTATGAATGACCTTATAAGGTCCAGACCTAAGAATATCTAGCTTCATTCTGTTAGCCTCCAGGTTGAAGGTGATAGAAGGGAACAAGGTCACCTAGTAGGAAAGTTGGTAAGGAGGGTTGGCCGAGATTAAAATGAGATGTCTCTCTTCCTGTAGTGATGACAATACCTTGTGTGGCTAGGGCTTGAGGCCGGACAGTTTCTTTGTCTAAGGCCCTCATAGTTAACTCAGAGTTCTCAGGTGTGGAGGTCTCAAGCAAAGGCTGGACGCTACTTGGTAGCCGAGGTGCACGCCAATATAGGGCTTCAAATGGGGACATCTTGATGACTTGGTGGTAGATTACCCTGTAGGAAAGCAAAGCGCTGGGTAGGTAGTGGTTCCAACGACCAGGATCTAAGGCGGCCAACTTTTGTAAATTTGGAAATAAGAGTTCTGTTAAGGCGTTCTACCGCTCCATTAGTTGGGTGGTAAGGGGCAGCGAAACTCTGGGTAATGCTGAATAGCAAGGTAAGATATTGTACAACTTGTGAAGTGAAATTCAACCTGTTATCCGAAAGTAAGGTTTGGGGGCACCCATTCTGGGTGAAAATGGGGTGAACAAGAAAAAGAGCGGTAGCCTTAGCGGTGGCTGAAGGGACTGAAATCGCTTCAACACTTGGTTAATTGGTCCACGAATAGGATAATATACTTATGCCATGCAACCCAGTGGGAAAAGAGCCCACCACATCAATGCTAACAACACTGAAGGGCCCTGTTGGGGCGATGACAGAGTGTTGAAATTGAGGATTGGCTCGGTCCTGGGATCAGCAAGTCATATATGCCTCCAAGACCTCTTGGATGGTTTCTACCATTAAGTTCCAGTAACATCGTGACTTCAGCCATTTTGTATGTCTTCTTAACTACCCCGTGTCCCACAGTAGAATAGCCCTCTAGAATAACATTAGTTAGGAAATAGGGGCAGACTTAAGGGAGCCATTTCTTATTAACCTTTTTGTAGAGAAGCCCATCCTTAGCTTGAGTGGCTTGAGTCATCCTTCAGAATTCATCTTGTACCTCGGGAGTTTCCTACTCCCATTGATCAGGTTAACCTATTAGATCATATAGCCAATCTTCCTCGGGGGTCAAGACTGACAGCACCAGCATCTGATAGAGAGGCCATCAGCATTCTAGTGAATTGCTCCTGCGTGATTGACAATGGTGAAGCCATAGCTCTGCAGTTGTAAGGCCCACCTGGATAATTGGCCATATTGGTTCTTCATTCGCTGGAGTCTCTAGAGCGAAGAGTGGTCTGTAACACTGGTAAAGTGAGTACCATAGAGATAAGGCTGAAAATGTTTGATGGCTAGCAAGCCAGCCAGGCACTCCCTCTCAGTAACATTTTAGTTCCATTCAGCTTTACTCAATGTCTTACTAGTAAGACCACAGGATGGTCGATTTGATTTTCAACATGTTGGGCTAGGATAGATCAACGGCAACATCACTTGCATGCATAAACAACAAGAAGGGTTAGTCAAAATGCAGGTGGAATAGAATGGGTTTAGTACATAGAGCTGTTATCAAGGAATTAAAAACCTGTTCTTGTTCAGGCCGCCATTAAAACAGCACATTCTTATGCAGAAAGTAGAATAGTGTCTTGGCTAGGTCAGCAAACCGGGGGTTTAAACTGATGATATTGGCCCATCATGCCTAGGAACACCTGGATATCCCTTAAGCTTTATAGGCGTAAATCTCTCTATGGCATCGACTCTATCCAGTGTAGACTGGATGCCATCCTTGGAATTATTGTTTCCGAAAAACTCCCAATCCAATTGGAAAAAGGAGCAGTTTAAAGGTTTAAGCTTTATAGAAGCCTCTCGGGCTTATTAAAGACTTCCCTGAGATGCTCAATGTGTCCATTAAAGGTTCATGAGAAAGCAGTAATGTCATATATTTAGACAAGGACGCATGAAAACTTCAAGTCCCAAGGATACCATCTATGGCATGTTAAAAACTTGCCAGGGCTTTACAAAGGCCCTGTGGCATTCTTGTGGGCTTGAATAGTCCTTCGTTGGCTATGAGAGTTCACTTGGCTTGATCTTCAGGGGAGAGATCAACTTTCCAATATCCGCTGTCAAGGTCCATGGCAGAAAAGTATTGCAATCTGGCAAGCAGATAGGAATCTTCAATTCAGGGAAGAGTAAAACTGTCCTTCTTGGTGATGGAGTTGAGTCACTGGATGTCCATCACCACCCAGTGGCTGCCGTCCTTCTTCCAAACCAGCAGAAGAAGAGAGGCCCAAGGGCTGTGCGATGGCACTAGGAGTCCAGCGTCAAGTAGTTTCTTGAGTTCCACCTTCACCTGGGTCTCTTCAACTATGCTTTTTTGGTAAGGTTGGGACTGGAAGGGGGGAGTATCCCCTGTTTCCACATGATGTAGGACACTGTTCATTTTCTGAAGTCATAGGTTGAGGCCAAAAATAGGTCCAATTACTCCTCCAACACCTCTTGAATCTTTTGTTGTTGGTCATCTGAGAGGTCCTTTCCAATACTGGTGATAACCAGGCTGACTGATGGAGCCATCTCCAAGATGAGACCCCTTAATTACCCAGAACTTTGGACATCAGAAATAGCCTCCACCAGTAGAAGGCGGACATAGGCGGTGTGACTGGTTGGACCTACTATTTTGGGTTTGGTAATAATGTTTTCCAACACCTTAGATAAAGATATAGCATAAGCTGGATCTAGGATCCACAGTCAGGTTAGCATCTCCTTTGTGGATGGGTTATCTAAGCCTTAGATTTCCAATAGGTATCCAGAGGGGATGTTATCATTGGCCTGGGTGTCAGAAATGACTTGGGACTTTAGAGTTTTGTAGTCTCCCTAGGTAAGTAGATCGGCATTTCCTCTTGCCCATCAACAGCAGGAGGGGGCAATCGGACTTGGGAGCCCCTAATGTGATATTTGAGCCAATCAATTTGGCCTTCACTCTCCAGTAGACAGTATTGAGCTTTGACCTTGGTTTTAAAATCATGAGAGGTCTCAAAAATCAGATGGACTCAATGCCCTAGTAGGGATAAAAAGCCGCCATCATAATGGAGTGCATTTGAATAGTCTCAAAGGAAGGGAGTCCTGAGGATCAGGTCATAGCTATGGTTGTCCAGTGCGACAGCGAGGGGTGTTTACAGCAAGCTTTCCAAACCATATTAGTAGAGAGGATAAGCCCCTATAGATCGGGTGCATTGTGGGCCAGCTGTGCCATACTCCATATAGTGTGGCAACTCTGGAGCTATCTTGATGCGCTTCATTAACTTAGATGATATGACGTTCATGGGGGAGCCACTATCAACTATGGTAAGGACTGGGTTTTTATGAACTTGAACTGTGACACAGGTAAGCAGACTTCTAAACTGGGGTGGTAATGTGAGAAACATGGGAGAGTCATTGGAATAAGAGTAAGCAGTATAAATCACTTTATTATCTTTGGACACCGAAACTTCTTCTCCAGGTATGATAGCTCCAGGTTTGTTCAAGGTTAAGGAGGATCCTAGAGCTGAGGTAGGTTATAGGTAATTTTTTCAGTGCTTTTGTCAAATTGAGGTACTGGATGTATTTGGAGTTTCCATAGGGCTTTTATGGCTAATTTCCAGAATCAAGTTTTGAAATTAGCTCTCAAGGCTTAATTCCAGCATTTAGTTTAGAAATTATCTCTCAGGGTTTAATTTCAAGTTGGGAATTTTGCTTTTGTCTTTTCACAAAGTGATCAGAGATTCCATGGGGCTCTATAAACTTAAATATAAGTGGACATTAGCTCTTGACTTTTCCCAAATTGATCAGAGCCTTTATATGCTCTTAGGCTTATCCCATAATTGAGCTTGGAAATTAGCTCTTGAGGCTTGATTCCATTGTCAAATTTTAAATTGGTTCTTGAGGCTTAATTACATCAGCAAGTTTGGAATTTATCCCTTTACTCTTTCCCAATTGGTCATTTTGATTAGTTTGTTGAGGCTCATTGGTAAAATTTGCTTTGCCGTTTGATACTTTTTTAGTCCAAACAGGCAATGGCTTCATTCCCACTTTCTGCTCTGAAAAAGCAGAGGGGGAAACGGCTTCATAATTTGAAATTTAATTTTTGTCACTTATATAAATATTAGTGTTAGTATTAAAATTAATTGGCTTTATTAATTCGAGCACTCTGTTTATTTTGATCTTTTTTTTACTGGAGGATGTGCTGTAGCTTGGCTAATTTTATTTTTGGTCTTGTTAAAAGCCAATAGGTTTGAACATAACTTTCTCATCACAGTAGACAGGTCCTATCATCCAATATTCATTCCGCTGCATAAAATCTTCAAATGCTTCTTCTCTCCTAGCATCCCACATCCTCTTGAAACGTGATGCTTGATCCTTGTAATAAAATATTGCCTTCATTAATCTTTTTTCTTTATGATGCTGGAATTTTTGCTCAATAACATCTTTTTCAAATTCTTTAGGCGTTCTTAACAGATTAATCAAAGGATTTAACTGAATATAGCTCTGAAGTGCATGAATTCTTCTGTGATACACTCAAAAGGTTTTTTTAAAAGTTGGTCCCCATTGTCACTGTGTATTGGCCATTCCAGAGGAAGTAGTCAGAAGATTAGTATCTCTAGTTCTCACTGTAGAGTATTTTTTCGTCCAGGGTTGAGGGTAACAATCAGGGTGCGCCTTGTAAGCGCCCCTATAGTGAGCACCAGATATTGGGTTTCATTTAGACGTGCTCGCTGGTGCTAACGATGAGAAACCCAATATGTTTGATGACTGCAGGAGGCTATGGTCATCCAAGAGGACAGGGACTACTTTAGACGCAAGGTTGGAGAAGACTTTTATCAAAAGAATAGAATAAGAACTTAAATAAAATAAGATGAATAATATATTCTGCTGAAAAAGTACTTTACTAAAAATAGGATAATATTATTTATATAACTGTTGAAAGTATAAGGGGAATCATGATTCATTGGAAATGGTGAAGAGTGAATAATCAGTCATTTTTGATTCCCATGTGGCCTGACCTTCATCGCGTCCCACCTGGAAGGTCAGCTGAGCTTCTTGGTGTCCTGGTGATAGCTTCATAGCATAAGTTAAATTAGTATTAAATTTAAGTAGGAGCTCTTACAATTGTCAAGGTGTAGAGGTCCAGCTTGTTGGATTCCAGAATGAACAGCTGATACAGTTATTAGGAGCTTTATGCCACAGATGGTGGAGTTGGGTGAATGTGGCCTTGTAATTAGGTAAAATATTTGTGAGCATATTTAAAATGATTTTAGGTCAAATTTGGAGTAATTCAATTAATTCCCCAAATTTAAAATATGACAAGATTACATGGGATTGAGCCTTAATTTGGTACTTGTTAAAATAACTGAATAGTTTGAAGGCTATGTCCCACATGCTCATATCTGCTAATCTTCTCCTCTGGAAAGGCTTGCACCTTGTAATAGGAGAATTCTGACAGAAATCTTGGCTTTAAACTGAGGGATAGGCACCAATCAAGCAGACTTGGAGTTCCTCTAGAATGTACAAAAGCCATACATCTGACAAGCCCTTGAAAGATACAGTACAGCTAAAGTTGGAACCTCAAAAAATGTTATAACTCTAGAGGGGCGAGCATGGCTACTCCCATAGAGAAAATTGCCCTGAAGTATCCACATGTAGGCACTAGTATTATCACTTTCTGGATAACTGAAAGCCCTTGGATGTTCATTTTAATAAACACCAACAGTTTTTCTTATTTGGAGTGTACATATTGTGTATTTTTGTTCAGAATAGAAAATCTGAGCAATAATAGACATCGGCGCTCCTGTCAACATAATATCCACCAAGCTCGTGGTATGGCTTTTGCTGAAGCCTGTTGTCAAACATAGAGTAGTGTATGGGACTGTGGGGAACAAAGCACTGTTTCAGAGGGCGCTTACAACGCGTTATGTTTGAGGATCAGTTTGGTATGGTCATCTGCTCCAGTGGTGATTCTGCCCAATAATCACTATGACATGTTGATTGGGCCGTGGATATGTGGCGCTTTGCGAAAGTGATTGAATTGTGGAGGGAACACTTAATATTCTGGGACAACGGATCCCCATCTTTTTTACCTCCACTGGAGTCCAAGAAGACGCCATCAGCACTGTTCAGATTAATCTTGTATATAGAGATGTGTGATTCCTGTAAAATATCAGCAAATGAAGCGGAGGACCTAAGCTCTTCCTAAACAGCATTACAAGTATGACAATATTCCACTACGGGCTGCAAGTGCTTTAAGTATACTTTCTGTGCATCAGGTTATAATAGGGACGGAGCTCAAAATAGCATTCTGAAGGCCTATATGGAGAAATTATGGGGCCATATCAGTAATTATGGATAGAACTTCATGTGGCTCCTAGGTTACTGTTACCAGGGTTTGGGGGAAGTGAAGTTGTTGATAGCAAACCTACAGAAGGAAGCTATGAAGGTTCAAAGGCACCAAGTGGTGGCTTATATTCATCTGGTTCCCTTTTGATGAGGTCCACCGCATACACAACTTTGGTTCATGGGAAGACCTTGGGCTACCTTTAAAACCTCAGCCAACATAATGACTTTATTTCCATGCAAGGCTATAAATGGTCTGTTGGAGGACCCGAAGGACAGGGTGATGGATCTGTTTGAAAAGTACTAGGACATTTTTATCCAATGACCATAACTTGGGATGTGCACTTGGAATTTTGCATTGGTTAATGTCGGACAATTGCCCTCCAAGCTTCAAAAATAAGAATGATCTGGGTCAAAATCAGCCAAGAAAGGAAATAATAGGAATTTGCAAGTTTGTAATAATACAAATGGTTTAAATAATGCTACCGATTATACCAACCAAAAGACCTTGGCTGTTTTTCAATGGAACCCTGCAGATTGGGGTAACACTATTATAAATACTAAATGGGAAATTTGCACAAAGTTAGGCTGTTGAATTGCCTCAACCACATGAGAAAGCTCAGGGAGTCCATCAGCACTTTCTCCCCCTACCACGTCCAATTCCCTTCAAACACTCAAATGGGGGACCACCCCCTTTTATAGGCGTGGCAGAGGCCCCCAAGGTGAAATAATTTTAGCTAATAGGGATTGGCTGAAATTTACTAAATCTTTACCCCACAGGTACATCTTGGCAAAAACTCCCCATCTGTCATTCAGCCAAAGTGAAGCAAGTTTTCAAGAATCAATAGGATGAATTTTCATATTTCCTTATTTGGACTGTAACAAGCCATTTGGAACTTATCATCAAGTCCCTTTGACCCTCAATAGAGTTTAAATACTGAGTGGTCTGATATTGAGAGGGTTCGTTTTCCCCATGCGGTGACACTAATAAAGTTTATAAAAACCAAATTTTTAATCATTAGTGTTTTTAGCCTTATTTATAAATCTGTTGAGGAATTCAACGGCGTTTAAGCACCAGCGAGCATCAAAAAAGCTGGATTCCCACAGTTGAACATGGGATATCACACTTTAATTTTGTCATGGCCTATTTGTCACTCAAAGGTGGTAGAAGAAGTTGTATCCAAGGAGAAAGATAAATTGATAATAAGGGATGTTTGATCTGTCAAAGAGTTCTCAGGAGTCCCATGATAATTGTCAAGAAGAAAGATTGCACCAATTAAGTAGTAATTTACTACCAGAAGCTTAACAGCATCATGAAAAAAGATCTATAACCGCTTCTGTGAATCAAAGATGCTTTAGATCAGCTGGGTGGTGCCAAATATTTCTCTTGTATGGACTTAATTTTGGGGTACTGGCAAATTGAGTTTAATGTAGAAGAACAAGAGAAGTGCGATATAATCACCTCATAGGTTGGTATAGCCTACACGTGTGTCACAGGGTTTGTGCAACGCCCCAGCTACGTTTCAGCGGGCTATGGACACTTTTTTTGCTGACTTGAAGCTGTCTTTCATTCTAGTATACTTTTAAAATGTCAACGTGTTCTTGCGGATGTTCACAAACCATATCATACACCTGGAACAAGTGTTAAGCCAACTCGCTGAAGCTAACATCAAAATTAAGCCCTGAAATGCCACTTTTTTAAGGAGCAGCTGGAATGTCTCAGGTTTGTAGTTATCTCTAAAGGAATTTGTCCTCATCTAGAAATATGGAAGTTATACGCAAGATGACTCAACTGATGAATAATGGGATGTCCAGGTGCTTTTGGAGATGGTCAGTTACTATTGGCAGTTTATTCCCATCTTCATCTGTATTGGGGCTCCGCTTTTCAAGTTTCTAAAATAAGAACGCACTCTTTGCCTGGACTGACCATTGTCAAAAAGCATTTGACGTCTTATGAACTGCATTGGCTAGCTTGCCTGTTTTCAATACCCAATTTTGAGAAGGAATTTATTGTTCAAACAGTTGCTTCCCTTTCAGCCATAGGGCCATGCTATCTCAAAAAGATGATGCTGGTGTGGAGCACCCAGTCTCATATTTTAGTCGAAGCTTAACAGGTCCTGAATGTAATTACACCATGAATGAGTGGGAGTGCTTAGCAGTAATATATGTGTATAAACAGTTACAGGTCTACCTTCATGGGTTAAATTCAAAATGATAATGAGTCATTATCCTTGCGGTGGCTGCAGAACCTGTGAGAACCTGAAGGGCGGCTTGCGTGATGGCCCTGCAGCTAAAAGCGTTTGACTTTGAGATTTTACACCAGCCAGGGAAAAACACCAGAATGCGGAATTTCTTTCATGATTACCAACTGTCACCATTATGGTGGATTTGGAAGACATGATTTATAAGAAGATGCTTGTGGGAAAATATTACAATGAGCCACCAAAATTGATTAAAGTGCTGGTAGGGCTACAGAGGGATATTCTTTGAATGATTGGAAAGTATATAAGTAAATTGGAGAACTGACGCTGAGTTTCCTGAAGCCTTCCACTAGATCAGCAATTATTATGGATGCTTTTAGAGCGGTAGGTCATGGAGGGTTGAGTAAACGCTGGATTCTTGTGAAACCATTACTATTGGTAGAGTATGCACTATTATGTGCTTGAGACGGTTGCTTGTTGTCACCAGTATCAAGTGGAGAAACCATACCACAAGAAGGCCCCTTACCAGATGGTTAAACCTTGTTTAGTATGGCATACTGTTTCTCAGGATGTGTTGGGGCCTCTGCCAACTGGTGTGAACCGCTCAAAATATATAATAGTAGCCATTGATTATTTGACAAAATGGGTTGAGGCAAGAGCGATTAAAAATTTAGGGGATGTCGCCACTGCCAAGTTCATCCTAGAGCGATTCATACAGCGACATGGCTCTCTGCAATTCATCCTTATGGACAACAGAACAAATTTCACGTTGCATATCCTGCCCAAGATGAATGAGCAAATGGCAATCCGCAGAGCCTTTACTACACCATACCACCCTGAATCTAATGGAATGGTGGAAAATGTCAACGGAACATTTTTTAAATATTTTTCATAAGCTTGTAAAGTATTGGCCTACTGAATGGAGTACCATTATATCCACCGCCGAATTTGCTTACAATACTAGCTAACATTCATCAATGGGAAAATCCCTTCCAATTACTTTATGGACTACATCCAGCTTTGCCAGCATTGATTTATCCTGAGTGGAGGATACCAGCGGTTTCAAGCCCCAACGCTAGTTGACTACCTTAACAGACACGGTGATTAAACTCCATAATGAAGCATACTCCACTACCCTAGATAAGAATAACAGTATCAGGAAGCTGACCATTGTAGATGCAGCAGCCTCCCACAGTTTGGGGTAGGATATCTTGTCCTGTTTCACAATAATCATGGGTTTGAAAGAAAAACATTCTTGCCAGCATATAGATCAGACCATTTGAGATAATTGAGAAGACTGTCTTTGATGTCTACACTATTAAGGATCCTGCAGGTGATCAAATATTAACTGAGTTCATGCAAGTTCCTTGGTCATACAATTAATAGAAGCATATTGTCCAGTCAAGGGGTAATGTCAAGAAATTGATGCGACTGGACAATAAGTCACCTATATGGCAGATTGTATTTATGAGTCAAAGTGAGCTTCAAAAATGAGAGATAGATTATATAGATGCAAAGTTAGTTGATCAAAGTAATTTTTTTGGTAAATTGAGTGATTTCCGCTGATGCCCTAATGAAAGAATGAAATTCACAAATTGGTAGCAATTAGAGAATTTTTAAGTGAAAGGGGTGAAATAGACTAGAAACCATGGATTAAGAGTTGAGCATGTGAATGAGAAGAGGATTTTGTGAAGAAAGCGAGTAGCAGGGAAGAGTAACGGAAGTAGACGTTAAATTAAAAATTAAACAAATTACCATCTTTGTTGAAATAGCTCTTTACCACATAATTTATTATAAGTCATTGAGGGCCAGCAACCTTAATCGCTCATCAATTTCTTAGTTGGCTTTACCCCGTGCAACCCATTTGGCAAAATCAACAAAATCCACCAAAATTTTCAAGAGAAAAGGCGGTTAGCCTTGTCAGAGTCAAAGTTGCTCTGATAGCCCATCAACGCAGCAGGAAATTGGCGGATGACCAATGAGGAAACAAATGTTGTAATAAACCTCGCCACACTCTTTTGTGAGGGTATCCAGCAATGGAAACTTGCCCTCTACCTGATTGTTAGAGAAGACAGCATGTTTGTCTCCAGGTGGATATCACATGCTGTTGAAGCCACCAACCCACACCCAAAATCACTGGGAACACAAGATTGGGCATCAAAGAGAAGAGTTCAAAAATAAACTAGTGTACTAAGAAAGGCATGGGGCATCATACTCTGAAGGAGGGTTGGGCAGCAAACAATGCAACCAGCACCGATGGCCCCATCTCCAAGTCTAGATTGATCTGTTGGGCCAGCTCCATACTCATGAAGTCACTTGCTGCTCCCATGTTGACTAGAGCCTCAAAAAACACCTTGGTGTGCCCCAAAACTAATTTTTTTCATTTTCAGTAAGAAGTAAGCGAAATTCTGGTTATTGGTCAATATGGTCATGTCTGTTGATAAGGAAGAAATTGCAATTAAAGCATGTGAATTAACAAGGTTTATGATAGAAGCAGAATTTGTGTCAAAGGGGTTAGATTATTTCTCTTCAGGCTGGACCATTGATGATTTAAATGAAGGTGTGCTAGAATAATTAACTCGAGCGTTGGGGCAGCATCAGATTTTAAAGTAAATGTGGATACTGATCTAGAGCTGGCATCAAAAACCATGGCCTCAATGGCGGCTTCAAGCATAAAGATCCAATTTTTAGGGTGGACTGAGTGAAAAGTAAAAGCACTGGGGCAGTGCAGCTATAGCAAAACTCCTTCACAACACTTTGAGAGAAGCATACAAAATTGGCGATTAGACAGACAATAAACAAAAAGTGGTACAAACTGCACCACCATCTGTCAGAAGAAGACCACTTATGTGCTACTATCAACAAAGAAGGCGGAAATGGCTGAAAAGAATGGACAGTTATTTTTTCATGATGTCGGCAGATAAAGGTTAAATCATCCTGCAAGTCTGGATGCATGAACACCCAGAAGGCAATCCCAAATTTCACAGGCGCAGCTACCTGAACTATTTTAAATTGTGTTGTGATAAAAATCACCACCAAACGTCAAAAGGTTTTAATTTTGAGAAACAAACCTGCAACAAACCAGGCTTTCACAGCCTCAGGGCCCGTGGGTTTAGATGCTAGGAAAAGTGAGATTGTAATAGAAGGTTTAATTTCGCCATAGGGAAATAAATCAAATTTTGGTTACATAATTTACTAAATTTTAAAATTAGAAATCAACTGTGAAGATTCTCAGGGTGTTATGACTGCCTAAAAAGACGATTGATTTAGGGAATAGCTTAGCAAAACTTAGAATTGGGGGCTCTCAGAGATTCTCCTAACCCAGAAAACTTCAAGTGAATAAGGAAACAAATTAACTTAAACTGAATTTGAAATTGTCAGCAGCAGGATAAGTCGCTGTCCATTTGTACATGTAATCCAAATAGCCAATTTTCTTTGATTTTGATGGCTAGAGTGATGGCGTCTCACCTAACAGGCAACAGGAACCTCCCAAGGCCACCCCACGTAGGGGCTGTCCCATGAGGTCAGAAACAAGTTTGTATGCCCAATCCACCCACACCTTGTCGCTCCAACATCCATTGGACCAGACATGAACTGTTGGATGGGTTTTTGATACTTCAGTGGAAGGTCTTAAACTGGCGTCAGCTTTTTCCCATGGTCCAATGCCATTGGCAAGTTCCTCTGATAATTTGAAATTAGGATCATTATTCATAGGATGTACATGCCCATCAGGCTTTGTTGCCAAGATTTTGAAATTATCAACTATTAACTTTGAAGATCCGCTGCTGTTGATCAGTATTTGGCCCCTTTTCCCCAAGCGGGTGCCAATTCATTGCCAACTCACTACAAATTTCCTTAATTCGCCACATTAATTCTTCAGGTGTATAAACTGGTGTTGGGGCGGAATCCTCAAATGGTACGCCGTCACCCACCGCTTGTCCACCACATGAGCAAGATTGCCTAGGGTGGCGAGGGGGCTACTGGCCTTCTTGGCCCCTTCTTGGATGGGAAAGGGAACACCCCACAATCCAAATGGAGAAAGTGCACCCCAAGACTTACACTCAGTCACCGCCTTTGCCTTGGCTGACAACTCAAACTGCTCTTCCAACACTTTCTTAAAGTCTTATTGTATCTTCTATGTTGTTTCCACTGGTTACTTTTACTCTCTAGGCCCTTTAGGCTTGGCCACTGCCTCATAAGACTTATCCTGAGTACATTTGGTTCTGACCCCTTATGGCCACACAAGAAGCATATGTCCAGTGAGACCATGGGAACAATCCATGTCCTCATAATAACTGAACGATGCAACTTTACATATGATTTAGAAAGTTAAAGATCCAGACCCAGTCTCCAGAACCCACGGTGAACTTTTTCAAGCTACCATCTGTTTTATACGGTCAATACTAACTTGTTCCTATTAAAAAGATCACTCTGCCAAGGCTTTTCAGATGAGACATCATGTTTCCTCTACTGACAAGAGGTGGTATATCCTGCACTATGAAACTTCCTATTTTCTATAATGGTCAGGTTGAACCAATCATTAAATTTTGACTCTGAATTGGTTTTCTTATTATTGAGTTAAAACGCTTTTGGTAGAACGGTCAAGGTTAATCCAGAACTGGACTGTGCCCCTCCAAGATTCTCTTTAAGCTCAGATGGGCCTAAGGAATAGTGCAGGAAGGTTTCTCCAGAATGACGATCTTACAAGGTTGGGCCCTCCCCAATTTCTGAAATCAGATAAAAATTCTCATCCCCTCTTAATTCCTACTATTGAGTAGGTTTCTCTGGTGGCTTGGGGCCGCCCTTGCCTTGACTTACTTGGTTTCCATGGCAAATCATGTTTTTGTCTACTTAACAAATACGTTGAGTTTTATGGGCTTGATCCCACACAAATACTCTGTCTTTTTCTTATATTGTTCGTGGCAACAAATATTATTATGATTAAAAGCGTCTGAATGTTTTTATTTGTTAATAAATAAAACTAGGCTAATTATGGGATCATAATCCTAGCTTACCCTTTTCATCCTTTCCTCGCTTTGAGTTTCCCTAAATCCAAGGTTGAATTGGTCAGTGCATGAAATCGACCACTTGCCACGTTTGTCAATTTCACATCTGACATTCTTTCATCGTCAAATTTGGGCACCAATCCTAAGGTAAGATGGCGACTAAAACTGGGATGTTTTCTATCATTACAATTATGGTATTGTCAAGACATATGGCCTCCTCATTCTTGGTGCTCAAACTGGCAGCAAAAACCTGATCTTTATAGGAATTGACTGGAACATTCATAATTCTCATCTCAGGAGCCAAACACAAGGTATGGAGTGAGGCAAACCCACACATTTTAATGATATGTCCATGATTAAATCATTAGACCATCCACCCTTCACTTTACAGCGTGTACCATTTTGAAGCTCTCCACCATACCTTCCATCAAATATTTTAGAAGGACCAGAGTTTCCATAATAAAAATCTTGGTTATGGCCACAAATCAACTAGTAGTACTTCTGACCAGAATACTGAAGCCTATAGTTTAAAAGAAGTTGTGCCCACTTTTTAGATTAGATAATGGTGGTGTTCATTCTGGACTGTTTTGTAAGGTAGTTAAACTCTTTGGCTCCTTTTTGTAAAGGAACCGTTACAGCCCTTTTTGGTCAATCAGTCAGTTTGGCAAGTGAGTTCTATAGCCTTTAATTCACCAATATATGCTCGTGTAAGCCACTGACTACTATCCAGGTTTCAGGACAACCTAGAAATACATGGTAATTATTGTAGACATGTTTAAAAGTACTGCCAATCAGGATTGCCCCACCCTTGCTTCTAGGAACTGCTTTTTCAGAACCCTTCCTCATAGGAGAGTAGTATGACAGAAGATTTCCTGACTCTTGCCCCACTTACTGTCTGTAATCCCCCAAAGGAGAGTGGAAGCCACCTGTGAGAACAGGTTAGTTACATTTATTAGCTTTTTTTATCCCTATTTCAGGCCTTTACTGGACCCTTCTATGGTGCCTCGCTGGTTTCTGGTATTTTCTGACTACCCATGTTTCCACAGGCTTTCTTTGGCCACACCATGAAGGCCTCAGCTTAACCCCCCTAGTTTGCCCTCCAAAAACCTTTTACCAAACAAGGTGATGCTTGCAGGAGGTCTCCATCCTCCTGTTATCTCATCAATTATAGTCCAGATAAGCAAGCGTGACGTTCTCAACTAATTTAAAAAGCAAATGTTGCAATCTAGATTGTGCAGTGGTAGTGCAGAATCCCAAATCAATGGTTTCTTGTAAAAATATTGCACTTTCATCAAGGTCATCAATTCCTGTATTTGTGCCTAAGTATTCTTTGTGGGCTACATCACTAATCTAATTCTGCGGGCAGCTTTATGATATTCAGCTCATCAGGTTTATCAAACCACATGCCGCCAATTCGCTTATGCCCTAGCTACCTGCCTTAGCATGCGCTTAGCTCTGGTATGATGAAGACGCCATTAAGGTCATTGCCCTTAATTCCCCTTTACTTTCACCATTGTTAAATAAAAATTTCAGTTATTCCATCTGATCAGTTGTGCATTCATAGGTTATTTTAGTTTAAATCCTTTAACTTGAAGCGTTTTTATTAATTATCTAAGGTTTAATTTTACTTTTAAGCTCTTTGATTAATTAAATTTGTCCACCCCCTGGTTGGCTTACCTCAAACTGCTTTTATCTCCAAATGCTAAGGCAAAGAATGATATAAGAAACTTAAAAAACAAAGGTACTTATGTTAGCTTATGTTCACCCCTAGTACAGGTTTCTAGTTTGAAACCTGTACTGGCTAGAAAACATTTTCGGTGTGGTATATTTGTCCCAAGGTCAACCCCTCAAATAATTTTTTTATGTTAGCCTATGTTTTTCTGTCACTTGGTGGTATGGTTAGAAGCAGGAGTTTACGCCAACTCCATGATGGAAAATTAACTTCTAGATAAGATAACAAAACGCATTGCCTCCTTACATGGACATCAAACAGATTAACAGGAAGGGTCACGGTAGCTAACTCTATGATTCTATCAATCATATGGTTTACAGCCCATGAAATTGCTTTCTCACCGGCCTTCTTTAAAACAATTCACGCCCTATTATAAGGATTGCTCTGGTCTAACCACAACCCCCTATACGCCTCAAAACCCTATTTGGCTCTATAAGGAATGGAGGTATGGGGCTTACTAATTATGTAGAGCAAGCGACCCATATACTAGGATACTGGATAGCTCAAGTGACTAGCCCAGATCTTCCGATATACATTGGGCCAGACAGCAAGATATAACTTTACACGAGCACTCCAATCAAGAAACCCAGATCACCCAAACACATTAATCAGTTATCTGGCGTCCCATCCTACAGCTGCAAGACCACATGGCACTCCTGCACATTTCAAACAAATAATACTAGCCATGATAAGAGCAACGTGGAAGATCCACATATGTGGCCAAACCAGTCACCAAGGACGCCCAAGGCTAACTCACAGACAGGAAATCAATGACCAAATAGTTACAGATAATATAATATGCGGTAATTCGAGTACCATAGCCAGGATTGATTAAAAGGACCATATGGATATACCATACAAACCGGAGACCTAAAGAAGAGTATGGAGATACACACATCACCCTCTACTTCAATCCAGGATTAGAGCACATGTGTGGAGATGCATGAGGAGGGTATACCGCACAGCAGAATGGTCAAATGCTACCCATTCCTCATGTACAATATGTGGTCAGTATGGAATCCTAGCACACCGTTTAGAACAATGCCCAACATCAGTGGCTTTATGGAAAGTGGTCATGCGGCTATTCCGCCAAGGAAGTGGACACCATTCAGATTGGCTAGGAACATGTTCGCTATAAACATGGACTCACATATCCACCCATCCATAAGGCGTTAATAGTAGCAATAGTACTATGGATGATCCATACAATAGTACTAGAATTGTTTACAGGAGCAACGCCTACAATCCAAGAAGCCATCAATCGCTTTCACTGCCATATATTGGAACATTTACAGGCATGGTTGTTTGTAAACATGACCCCACGTAACAGAAGGACAATCAACACATTGTTCCCCATATGGTTCCTGAAGGTCAATTCTTTCCTTCACACATGCTGCATCCAAGAAAAGCCAGCATAACCCCCTACCGTCCTAAAATTGGTGATCCTGGAGACAATAAGAGGGGCCTTGAACCCTCTGGGGTGTCTTTTGATTTTCAGATTACATTAGTTTATCCCCACTATATCAGAAGTGCTTGTCCCCTGGTTGACCTTCCCCAGATAAATAGAAGATATGTTAGTTTATGTTGAAGATTTTAACCAGCTTATATTCTTCAAGTCCATCTAAATTATTGCTTAAATTAGTCGGTATGTCTGCTACCTAATTTACTCAGATTTGGCAATATTAATACTATGAATATTAGAGTTATGAAGGGAGGATACCCCAGTGGTAGAGTATAGACCCTCTACCACTGCCTCCCGAGTTCAATCCCAGTAATGGACTTTGGGTAGGGGACGATTTTGACTGTGTTGGTTTTGTGCGCCAATGCCCCAAACTGAGATAGCAAATAGCAAAGGCGGTCCATGGAGTTCCTGGCCAATCATACACCGCGCATGGAGGTTTTCCGGGTTTTATCCTCCTTTCCCATTTTCTTCACTTCCCTGATTGGTGCGGTATTGTCCCCAGGTCAGCCCACCTCAAATAAAATTTACAAAAATATTAGAGTTATAATTTCCGCTCTTCATTTAATTGAATTGAGCTTTTTGATGAGAAATTGTAATGATGGTTCAATCCAAAGTTGTGTCTCCATCTAATTGAATTAAAACTTTAAAAGTATTGGCATTTTTTCAGAGTATCATGGATACTCCTTAATAAAGTTTTTGTCTCAGTCAAATAGCAATTTATGCCAAGGATAGAACAATAATATAAAAGAAGTTTTAAGTTTTAATGGTGACATGTTCCAATGATGGTTAGTTTATGGTGACCAGTAATTAAGGCAGAGAGTTTCTAATATGGTTGTATTCTAGTTTTAGTAGGTTTAGCCAAGAATAATTAATAGGCAGGCATAAGTTGCTAGATTAACGCCTTAGCATAACTAACTGAAATGCTTTGAATAAAGGATCTTTCCCTTGCCTATCTTTGTTATTAATGAAGGGTAATGATACTGGATAGTTTAGAAGGCAGAACTGAAGATCCCTCAAACATAGATGCCAGGTGAATGTAACTAGATCTCTTGTGCGCCAAAATTTATATTATTGAAGAGGCTAGACTATGGATAAGTAAAAGATAGTATTTAAAGATACCCAAGGATAAATGCTGAGTGAGTGCATCTAGGGAGTGGTTAGTGCTATCACTCCAACCTGCCTATGATGGAAAAATAGCAAGGGTCAATGGTCATCATACTTTTGTCCATGTCAGGATTCCTATCTAAATTGGAGATTTGGATGAGAGATGATGGAAATCAAACCTGAGCTGTCATAATTATTAGGATTAATCCCCAACGAAAATGCAGCCTTTCTATACCATGGATAATCCCCAACTATTTTTAATCCCTAAATTATGGTTCAAACCCAATCTATGTGGCAAATGAATTCTAATTAGGTAATGAGAAAAAGATCTTGGCTTAGTACGTATTTAGATGGACCAGGTGACCACCCTGATATCCCTTATATACTCTTTTCTGAGCAAATAAAGATTACTATCTTTTCACCTATTTTAAGTAAAGATTGGTACATTATAATTGGAATTGCCTCTAGACTAAGTATCTGAATAAAGACTTCTCAACCAAAAGAAACAAAAAAGGTATAATCCAAAAATCCTTGATCTTTGGTTCCCCTAGCCTAAAATTATTAAGTGGATAATGGTATCACATCTGTGGTCCCAGCAGGCCTATCACAGTTGAAGAGCACCTAATGAAGGGATTAAAAATTTTCAAAATTGGTGCTCACTACAGGGGCTCTGTTAGTGTTCTGCTCAAATAATTGGAGATATTTTTAGTTTTTTAGGAGTTGACGCAAGCCACTATGTTCTGGGGGAAGATGCTAACCAATTACCCATGGTGCTGTAATCAGCAAATGTGGTAAAGACCTCAGGCTCATCCATATAATTTCTGACGTCTCTTGGAGGTGGAGGGTAGTGCCAAGAACCTCTCACTCTTTGCGCCAATGATGTTTGGCCCGCCAGGAAGGCAGGAGCTGCGGTGGAAGAAGACCATCTGGTTAAGTTGGGGAATGTGTTTGGGTTTTAACCAGAAAGACTCCTTCTTTTTAGTTTCCAAAACTAGGGTTTTGTTATGCAAGGCACGGTTGCCAACTTACTTACTACGTTTAATAATTATTTAAAAATAAAATATTAGGTTTCAATTTGTGCTCACAATTTGCTTGAAATTGAGTTATTTTTTTAATAATATATCTTTACATTCCAATTCATGCTCCCCATTTAATTGGGCTGATCTATTTTGAGATATCACTTTTCTAAAGTTTGGATCAATCCCTTATAGCAATTAGTATCTGGATCACTGGTAATGGAAACTTAGGATAATCAAAAAGTTTATATTGTTTAATTATTAAGGTTTAGTGGCAAATTGATGTTTTAAGTAAAAAACACTAATTGCTGTCAAAATTGAATGCTGAGGGTTTCCAATAGGTGGGGCATTTAATTCCATTAAACGCCTAGGAGTTTGTGATTACTGGAGATTGACGCCAAATATAATAAGACTTGAGTTACTAGGATTACCAGTGACTCATACAAAAATAATCATATTACTAGCATCAATACTGAGGCTTTCTGATACTTGGCATTCAATTTCCATTTTTCACACCTATGGTATAGAATCACCAACAATCAAGGATGAGATAGTTCAGATTAATTAAGCTAGTAATTTATTATGATACCCAGTGATTGACGCCAAGGTTAAATCATATTAATATTTGGTGATCATTTGCGAAAATTTGAGTTGATTCCAGCAAAGGATGCTAATGATAAAATTTGGTTTCTGGCAATAAATACTTTAATCTTGATAGGCGTGCATTATATTTCCAATGAAGTCATCTATGTACAATTACCTTGAATTGCCTCTTAAAAATGCTTTTTTCACCTGATCCTTGTTGTTAAAGATGGCCAGAGGGTAGCTGGCAGAGGAATGGGATGAAGAACCCCAAGACTAGGTACCTGGTGAGTGCACCTAGGGAGTAGTCACCGCTTAAAACTTTAATACCTAGAGCTATGAGGAATCTCTGCATGGACTTACCAAACTGGCCATCACAACCAGGCACTGATGAATATTAACCTCAAGGTAGCCCTCCATTAAATTGGGTGATAGGGGCGCTGTTGATCCTCCAGGGGGGTTTTAATCAGCTTAAGGTGAGGTTGTTATTCTGCTGAGTATGTTAATAACCAAACGTGGACTTGTTTTAAAAGGTAGTATATGAAGGTGAAACAACAATGGTCAACAGTATTCATACAGTTGGGCTGCACAAAAATGGAGTTCTTAATGTAGCAGATGTAAATTTTGCAACAGCTTAATTCTTTCAGCTAACACTGTTAGTAAATTAAACTTACTTAGTTGCTAAACAAGAGGTTTTTCACTATTTTTTAAGAAAATAATTTAACTAAAGTAGTTATATTCTGATGCAGAGCGGTTTAAATTGTTGCACTTCAATTTTGGAGTCATGCCCTATTAAATCATGCATAAAATGACATGTGATGCAATGGTTGATCTACAAGCATATATCATATCACAAAACAGTAAATAATGTTGGACAATTCAGGTCCAATATATTGACAAAAGTGATTTTGGAAAAAATGATTTAGTTCAGACAAAAGACCCTTGTAAATTTCAGGTGGAACCCCACATTTTAGGGTAACACTTTTACTAAAGATTGGGCAAACAAATCAAGTTCAGGTGGTCATATTACACTAAACCATTGGCAGAATTTGGGGAGTTCAGTAGAGGCTCCTTCCCCGCCCTTGTCTAGTTTAGTAAAGGTTCCACTGTGAGAACTGGCCCCTTTTATAGGGTCAGAAGGGGTTAAACAGTGAAAAAGATTTCCGGCCATTGATTGGATCAAGTTTATAAAACATTACCTAATGGGCTTGTCTTTTCTGTTAAACCCTCAATCGGCCATTCTGCCCAGATAAGGCAAGTTTTAGTGATTTGTTAGGTTAATGGCTCATATTACCAAATTTAGAATTTACTATGCTATCTGAACTTTAAGACTTTGATTTTAAATACTATTTTGAATTTTTTGAGTGTGTTCTTTTTTATCCCTGCTTGGCACCTTCTAAATATCTATAAACACTAAACATTTTTAGTATTTTTTGTTTTAGTTATTTTCATATAAGTGTTGAGAAAATCCCCTCAAATATATTGTTGAATTTGAGGCAAAAAAAAACCAGTGAGCCTTTTTTTAGCCAAAAAAAACCAAAAAGTGGTGCTCATTACAGGGGCACCTGTACACCACACAAAACGTTCAAAAGTATGGAGGATGTTGAGGGGTGTTAACCCTCCTAGCCTTTTTTGATTTCAACCCAAAGCTAGCTATTATGGAACAACAGCTATCCAGTGCTTTGTCTCGCTTTAAAAGGCTCAAGAAGCACTCACTACAATGCCCTGATATAAAAAAACCCTCTTTTTAGTCAAGTTCATACTTGGTGAGGGCAGCATTTCCTCCTTCCTTTATGTTTATGAATCCACAATGGAAGGAGAAACTGACTTGGAAAAAAATATAGTACATCTTCCCTGCTTGAATCAAATAGCTCAAGAAAGAATGGTTCCCACCATGGTCAACATCAGCACTTGGGCAGAGGTTAAGCAAGCGCTGCTTGACGGATTTGGTTCCAAACAAAGTTTGCAGTGACTAAAACAGGCTTTTATGCGCCTTAGTTTGCAAGAGCGAGAATTAATCACCTCTTTTGTTGAGTGCTTCTATAATAAAGCTCAACCTTTGTTGCTTGCACAAATGCTCCCTCTCAATGATGCTATTGCAGCTATCTTGGCTGGCATAGCATCTCATCCCTCCTTGGCGATGATTCTCTCTTCCATAAAGTGTGCTTTTAAAAACTGTATGGAATATCAAGGAAGTCTTTTTAATAGTTGAAGATATCTTTGAGCTTGACCCTACACAAGGATTTTTGAGCCAAGCATCTACGCCAACCGATTTATCATCTAGTATGGGTTTTCCCTCTGGAAACCTGCTCCTGCGGAGTTGCCCTCACAAAATGCTTCTTCTTCTAATAGAGATACTCAGATGGTAATGGCTGTGATGAGGCAATGCCCCCCTTCATCTATAGTTCAAAACACTAAGTTTTTGAAAGCAGTTGTCCCCTTGCCTTGCCCATCTTCTTCTTCAGAGCGGCCTTCCCAAGTGATCCCAAAACAGGCTTTAAAGCCTAGACCCCTTTCTCGATGCACAATCACTACCACACACAATGGGTTAAATGAACAGGTCACAAAGGATAAACCGCCTGTTTCACAGAAGCACACAGCCACTGAACTTCCCAAAGCTGTTGAAGTTAAAGCCTCCACCTCCACGGTGCTATCTCCCTCAACCTCTAATTCAGCTAACTCTAGTCTGAAACCTGTCTCCGTGAGTCAGCACCAACCCCCTACTTTGAAGGTCGAAACTTGATCTGTGACAATTCCAACGCCTCCCCCAAAATTAACAAAGTGGAGGAGCAACCCTAGGTCCTACCATCGCATATGGGAAGTCCTGAACCTACCCCACCTCCTATGGGCTCCTGACCTACATTAGAACCCCTCTGATGACGATTCTTAAGGGGGTGATGAAGATGTTGGTCATCATGTTTTAGGAGCCACAGGTGAAGTAGAGGTAAAACCATTTGAATCTGGATATAGTGAATTAGGCTAAAGTCCCTCATCAAACTTATTTTTGGCAGGTGATAAGGGGTCTTAAGGTTATTAACACTGCTAATGACGCGGACCAGCTCATTGCCATATTTCTCTGATCTACCCAGTGTGTGCTTACCCTGCAGATTATCCAGGGAAATACCCTGAGACTGCAAAACGTCTTGCCTCCACTCTTCATCTAAAAGAAGTCCTCGCTCTTCCCCCCAACTTGGGTAGTGCTTTAACTAAAGTGGAGGTCGTTGTTAATGACATGTGGATTAAAACTATCCTTGACACTGGGTCCCTAGTAAACGTTGTGTCAATTAAGCTCATTAAGAAAATTAAGCTGCCCCATGACCTTGACTACACTCATGAGTTTGGAAAGGCGGGCTCAAACAACACCTGCGTCATTAGAGCCTATTCTTCCCTGCCCATTTGTTTGGGAAGCTTCACTTGTCAGCTCCAGAGGTGGATCTGACCAATAATACATACGATTTACTCATTGAACCCAATTTATGCTCAAATATGAGGGTGTTATTAATTTGAAGCAGGACTATTTCTCCCCGCCTAACTACAAGGTTCCTCTGATTATGACCAATGATGAGCTCAGTAAAAAGGATCATGTTTGCACAGTTGAGTATCCCTCCTCCACTTTATCCCTGCATTACACCTCTGCAAGCAGGCATACAAAAATGTTTCCTCCATCAGTGGACGCCCAGGAGGGTATCCCTTTCTATGCTTCTGAAGAGGTGGTGATTAAGGGTGGGGAACAAAGGGAAGTTGACATGAAGATTATCATGTAAATCCCAAACAACTGCCTGCTACACCTTATTAGCATTGATGTAGTAACCCTATAGAGCCCTGAGTTTTGCCAGGAGTGTTAGACCCTGCCTATCATCGGCCTATTGACCTTCTGCTTGGGAATGTCACCAAGAAGGATATGGTGGTAAAAAAGCATCAGGATATCGAAAGAGGCATGCTGATACCCGTTGAAAACATCAAGCAAGTCCACTGTATTGGGTCTATGGCTGATATGGGTTTACCCGCTGACCAATCATTATGTACTTTTCCTAATGTTCATATCTCCTATGAACTAATCCCAGCTGAGCTGGATAAACTCCACAACCTACTCGAGGCCTACAGCGACATTTTTTCAAATCTACCTTAACTATGGGCAAATTAAGGGGTGGACGCATACCATTGACGTTGGGGATTCTAAACCCATTCGCTCTAAACCCAACCGCAAATCAAAGGTTGAGGAGCTACAAATGTGAACAGAGCTCAAACAGCTGTTGGGTGATAGATTGCTGATTCCGTCACAAAGCCCTTGGTCATCCCGCTCTTATTAATAAAGAAAAAGAATGGAGGTCACTGGGTAGTGATGGACTACCACAAATTAAGTAACCTCACCAAGAAGGAAAGTTACCCTATCCTCAAATCGAGGACGCTCTGGCCTAACATTCTAGGTTCAAGTTCTTTTCAGCCATGGGCCTGGATAGCAGTTATTGGTAAATAAACCTTTCTCCACAATACTAGGATAAATGTGCTCTTATTTGCAGTGAGGGTTTCTTCCAACCTACCCAACAACCACAAGGATTGTGTAACACTTGCCACTTTCCAACTGACGATGGATCACATTCTCAGAATCTCAAAGTGAGTTATGTGAATGATATCTTGATAACATAACAGTTTTATCCAAGACTTTTAATGGACACCTTGCACATCTAAAGGAGGTGTTTCAACGCTTGCGGGCATCTAATATCAAACTAAAGCCCTCCAAATGTACCTTATCTAGAGAAAGCTGGATTTCCTTGGACACGCTATCTCACAAGATGGGATGCAACCACTTCAGGATAAAGTTGAAGTAATATCCAGGATGCCTGCACCTAAAAACCTTTACGACATCCAAGTATTCTTGGTCATGAGGGTGTACTAACATCAATTTATCACAAAATTCACCCAGCTCAGCGTGCCCTTGTGCGCCTCCTGGCTAAGAACACCCTTCCATTGGGGTGCTGAACAACAGGCCGCAATTGAGACTCTGAAGGAGCTCTTGCAAAAAAGACCAATACTCCGCCACCCTGACTACAGCAAACCCTTCATGTTGTTCACAGAGGCTTCTGACTACGCTGTTGGAGCTATATTAGCTTAATTGGATGGGCATGGGGTCTATCATCCCATGTCTTACTTTTTAAATTTACTTTCTTAATGCTGAGCTTAACTACAGCGTCACGGAGTAGGAGTGCTTGGCTATCCTGCTCACTGTCAAACAAAACCGCCCATTCCTATATGCAACTCCCTTCAAAGTGATCACAGACCACGCTTCTCTAAAGTGGTTGCAAAATATGATTGACACTATGGAGCGGTTAGCTTGCTGGGCTCTGAATCTCCAGTTTTTTAATATCTTTTTGAGCATTGGGCAGGAACGCGCCAAATGAATGTAGATGGGGCTAACACGGCTGCCCATTCTTCACTTAGACAATAGTGAAGCTGAGAGGCTACATGATCTCCTCATGACTCCAGATGCATGGGCTGATGAAGACGAACCAGTACAAAAATGCTAGTGCGACACTCCTGCAAAACCAAGGTGGAAATGGGAAGCTATATAAGAAAGTAGGAGTAAATTGGTTGCCCTATCTCTGGCCGTCAGAGCGAGTTCCTGTCATTTTGGAGTCCCACACTATTATGGGGCATGGCGGAGTATGCAAAACATATGAGTGGGTGAAAGAGCGGTACTACTGGGAGGGCACCTTGAAAACCATAACTGAAGTCTTGGATGCATGCCTGACCTTTAAAAAACAATCCAGGTTAAATGCCTGATATCTGTATCAACCTACGACGTCTCAACAACCCTTCCACACCATAAGGTTAGATGTGGTAGGTCCTCTCACTCAGACCACAGGTGGTAATCACTATACCTTAATTGGTATTTACCATTTCACCAAATGGGTTGAAGTTGTAGCTCTCCCTGATCAAACTGCTAAAGCCACAGCCACCTTCTTACACCAATACATTTTCACCCGGCATAGGTGCCCCCAGTTCCTCCTATGTGATAATGGAAAAAAATTTACCTCCCAAGTGGTCAAGCTCCAGGCCACCTCCATGGGAGCGCAACAACTATTCTAAGCCCATTATAACCCATCCAAAAATGGTGCTGTAGAAAGAGTCAACGAAACACTGTCTCAATACTCCGCAAAATGAACAATTAAGACCCTCTCCACTGGGATCTTTACTTACAAAGTGTCCTCATGGCCTACTGAATTAGTTACCATCACATCCTTAAGATGTCCCCTTTCTGTGTGTTTTATGACAAAGAACCTGTGGTACTAGCTCTACTAGAAAAATACCTTTCAATGACAAAACTGAACCTAGAGAAAGCCATGAAAAAATTGGCCCAACACATCATCCAACTACAAGTGTAAGCTATGATTAACTTGGCTAAGACGTCACAAAAAAAGACGAAGCAGCTAATGAGCTTTGCGTCCCTCTCTCTTCCTTCCAAGTAGCTGACTTTTCATTGTATTATAACAACTGCATCACTCCTCGAAGTGTGAAGCTCAGTTCTATCTGGGAAGGGAAGTTTTCAGTCACATACAAGCAAGGGGATGAGCACTCTATTAAATCTTTCACTTCTGGAGTCACCATCAACCAAGTTAAGCTGGCTTTACGCACTTATTCTCCCCTACCACTCTTGAATGTGTTAATGTCAGACAACTATAAATCCAATATATTGATAAGAGTGGTTTGGAGAAAATTAATTTCAATATTGGCCAAAAACCCTAATCAATTCCCAGTGGAGCCCCGCAAATTGGGGTAACACTTTTACTAAAGATTGGACAAACAAATCGAGTTTGGGTGGTCATATTACACTGAACCATTGACCAAATTTGGGGAGTTCAGCGGAGGCGCCTCCCCAGCCTTGTCTAGTTTAGTAAAGGTTAAACTTCAGAAACCGACCCCTTTTATAGGGTCATAAGGATTAACTAAGCGAAAAAAATTACAGTCCATTGATTAAATCAAATACATAAAAACATTACCTAATAAACTTGTCCTTCTTGTTCCTGACCCTCAATTGGCTATTTCGCCCAAACAAAGCAAGTTTAAGGGATTAATAGGTTAATAGCTCATATTACCTAATTTGGATTTACTAAGGTATCCAAACTTTGAGCCTCGACGTTTTAAATACTATTATCAATTTAATGAGTATGTTCTCTCTTTTACCCCTGCGCGGCACCTAATAAATTTCTATAAATGCTAAACCTTTTTAGTATTTATCTGTTTTAGTTATTTTTTACAAGTGGTGAGAAAAGCCCCCTAAGTATATTGTTGAATTTATGGCAAAAAGCACCATAGAGCCTTTTTCAAGCCAAAAATTCAACAAATAAACCTAATTATAAAATACTATGTTGGATGATCTGACTCATCTAACCTTAAGTCTAAACTTACATATTTTAGCAGTTGATTTAGTTGACCTTGTATGTCCATTCCAGAAGGTATTGAGAAATTATCCAGGGTTTCAATCTATGAATTACCTTCATTAATTTATCTTCTAATAAAATTTGTTAATTTTTTTTTAAATTTTGAGACTTATTTTTTACCTCAGGTGTTTTTTTCTAGCAAAAATACTTCGTATTTAACAAAGAAGTGCTTATATCCTCTGGTCATCTAATCTCTGGCTTATCATCTTTAGTATATATGTTTTATTTAACCTACTATATTAGAGTTTTTGCTTTTTTTATGTGGTGAAAGTAGTGATTCCAGGGGAACGTCCCTTGTGCGTGGATCAGGCAATCTTCCCATTCCCAAATAAAAAGGGTCTGAAGAGGGCAGCTGTACTCGTCGTTACCCAGGGTGACCTCGCCCACATGGTAGATGAGCGCTGGGTAACAGCATTCCCTCTTCAGATTCCTCCCCCTGTACTCTCGCTTACCTCACCCAAAATTGTCTATCAGATTAAGGAAATCTGTGCCAATATTACCAAATTAAAGTCAAAGATTCTGAAACTGATGGGATTTAAGCCTGCCAATTGGGAAATGCATACTCAAAAAGGGACAGATGTTGAATTTCAGCCAGAATTGCAGATGGTTTTGACCCATTCACCCATACTATCGCCAACACCAATCCCCCCTTGAAATCATCAGAAATGATTCCTGATGTGCAGATGTTATACTTGTAAAATCATTGTTGACGGTTCAAAACCCTTATCCAGGAAAATGGAAGTTGCTACTGATGAAACTCATTTGACCAAATGAACAGCCCAGCAACTGGGCACAGGTGGGTTAGGCATCCCAAACCCGTTTCCAACCAATTGGGAGTGTCCCTACATGGGGTGGCCTTGGGGAATTCCCATGGCTCATCAGGCCAGATGAGGTCACGCTAACCAATGGAAATGTATTTGAGCTTTGGTTTAGGCGTTTGAGGTCAAACTGACAGTGACTAGGCCTGCCAAAGAATCCTTCAATGTCAGCTCTTTGAGATTATCTGCCCCATTCCCCCAAAAAATTCGCCGGGTTAGATGAGTTTGAGGGACTCAATCCCTGATTGGACTCCTCACAATTGAACACTATTTATTCAGTGGCCTTGCACTGAGAAAATTGTTGGTCAAAATTATTCCTTTATTTTCCCAATATAAATCCTTTCCCCGACTTTTTTACTTTTATGCTGAAAAACAAAACGCCTCTTCCACCAGCATTCCAACACCCCTCAGGGATTATAGTCATGTTCATCTGGTATTTCGCTAAATGTCTATACATGATTATGGCTCATATGCAATTTTTTGTGGAACTCCTTCACAGTTCCATAACCATTGTACTAGCAGCAGTTCCTCTGGCATTCTAATTTTTCGTTTGGGTGCTTTGGCACTTAAGCTGGCAGGCTGGTCTAAATTTAACTTGCTATTTGTCTGACATAACTGACCAACATTATTTATAAGCCTTTCCACCTTTCTCATAGATATTGACGTAGCAATGGTCCCTTCTTTTCAGCTGAACCAGGTTGTGAAGAAATTTTACTCTGTCCATGTTAGCCTGGTACCACTTAAAACGTCCGATCCACAACCATAGTTGCCGCAGCTATCGTGCCCATGTCAGTATGTT
The DNA here is from genome assembly GCA_022478985.1 of Massospora cicadina. Taxonomy (NCBI): domain Eukaryota; kingdom Fungi; phylum Entomophthoromycota; class Entomophthoromycetes; order Entomophthorales; family Entomophthoraceae; genus Massospora; species Massospora cicadina. The sequence continues at coordinate 4,771 of JAKSZP010000087.1, read as the reverse complement.
CTGACTATCTTACTTGAGAATGGTTTAATCCCACTATGAACCTAGTCATTTCCCCTGACTCCACTACCATCTCTTCGGTACTGCTGGATTCAACTACAGCTACCAATAAAGAGAACTTTGCTTACTTCTTACTACGAATGAAGATTAGTGATGGATCCCATCATGTTTTCTTTGTGGCTTTTGTGGACACTGGAGCTGCGGGAAATTTTATGAGTGTTGAACTTGCCCAACAATTAGAGTTTGACCTGGATGTAGGTCCTTCAGTGATGGTTTCTTCTTCAGCCTCCCAGACCTCATACCTAATCCGTCGTTCAGTTTCATTCTCAGTACATCAGTTCAGCTTTTGTGATAAGTTCTCAGCAATGCTGAAATTGGTGTTTCCAGTTATCTTGGGATTTGGATGGTGGCACCGGCAACATTTTAAGATTCATCTGGAGTCAAATATGTTGTCATTTACCAATGATCAAATGGTGGGAGAAAATTTTCTTAGTTAATACCCTCAATAAAACACAAGGCCACAGCTCCATTACTACCCTCATTTCCCCTTTGGGCCTTCCATCTGATTTTCCCAAAGTATCGATGTGCTATTGTGTATCTTTAATTCTGAAAAGGTGGACCGTCTTCCCCCTCACACGAAATTTTACTTAGGATTCTGACAAAGGTACAGTTGGTGAACATCAATTGCCCTTTGTATCCACACATGGCAGAAGAGGAGGCTGCTCTTAACACTTGGTTATATGATATGCTCAAGAAATGATGATTGTTTAAGGAGACGTCGCCAATTACCTCACGCATCATTTTTGCCAAGAAGGCCGATGGTTCTCTCCATCCCTGCATGGATTATGGCCACCTAAATAAAAATACAGTGAGCGATCCCTACCCTTTACCCCTTGAGCAGACTATCAGTCAAGCGATTGCAAAGTCTCGCATGTTCTCCAAGCTTGATCTTGTCAATGCCTTTAACCAAATAAGGGTAATGGAAGGCCAGGTGTCTTACTGTGATTCGAATCAAACAAGGTATCTTTCAGAACTGCATAATGCCCTTCAGGATGAATAACACGCCAGCCACTTTTCAAAAAATGATTAATAGTGTTCTGGGCGCCCTCCGGTGTACATGTCCAGTTGCATATATTGACGACATCTTGGTTCATTCCCCTACGCCTGAACAACATGCTATAGAATTAGAAGCGGTCGTGGCTGCTTTGCACAAGACAGGCCTGTTTTTCAAGCCTTCAAAATGTGAGTTTTATAAGGAGGAAGTTACCTTTCTTGGGAACCTTGTCTTAAAAAATGATTATTTGATTCCGCCCAACAAGTTAGATGCCATCCATAAGTGGCTGACTCCAACAACCCAGAATAATTATGGAGTTTCATGGGTACCATTATTTTCCTTAAGAAATTTTCCCCAGCCCTTTCCCAGTTGGCTGCTCTGCTCCACCCCCTCACGGGTAAAAATGTGCCTTTCTGTTGGAACCCTGAATCCAGCAGGTGTTCAATTCAATTAAAGAAGTATTCTTATCACCCCCTATTCTAAAACGTGTGGACCCCTACAAACTATATATCATCACTTGTGATGCTTCAGCAGTAGCAGTTGGGGCAGTTCTGCTCCAGGAGCATGATGACTTAGAACATCTGGCTACCTACTTTTCCCGGAAGTTTTCTTCAACTGAGCAACCATGGGACATTTACAATAAAGAATTGTCAGCCGTAACATGGGCATTGACTCATTGGCGGCACCTGTTACAGGGTGCCCAGCATGAGTTAACTGTGCATACTGACCATCAAGCTCTTTTATATTTCCGCAAACCACAAAAATTGGCACACAGGCAGGCTCATACCTATCAGGATTTATAGAGTTTCAATTATAATATAGATTCATGAAAGGTACATTAAAAGTGCTTTTCAACTTTCTTAGCCGCAACCCAGCCATTGCCCCACGGACTAGGAGGTGGTGGATTTGGTTACTGTGATCACCATCACCCAAATCCTATCTATTGTCCCACCTGTGGTCACCTCAGTATAGTTAGCTCTGAATACTCCGCTTATTTCACATGTTTTGGCAGCACAGATGTCCTTCCCCATTGGAGTGAGTTACTTGATCAATTATCCCTTCAGACCCACAAACATTCCCTGTATTCCTTGGTGAAGGGTCTCATCTATTTTAGGTCACGGGTTTGGGTTCCTCCCTCCCCTTAGGGCTGAGGTGTTTCGAGAAAATCACAACCCTCCTACAATCAGCCATCCAGGCAACAAGAAATGCATCAAATTGATCAAGTGTACCTATAACTTGGCGGGCTTAACTAAGGAAGTTCTGGCCTGGATCGCTGATTGCGTTACCTGTGCTCAAGCCAAGTCAGACCGCTCAGGAAGGAATGGTTTCCTACACCCATTACAACAGGTGGAGGGTCCATGGACATTGGTGTCCATGAATTTTATTGTCAAACTCCCCTGTTCTAATGGGTTTATGGCGGTGATGGTGTTGTTTTATCGCTTCACAAAACTTTTACTATTATATCCTGTGCTTCTGCAATCATGTCCAAATAAACCGCTTGTCTCTTCATACGCCATGTGTTCTTGATGTTTGGTCTCCCACAGGAGATCAACAGTGACCGTGGGCCCCAATTTACATCATGGGTCTGGAATGAGCTTTTATCCATCTTAAAATCACCCCCTGCCATTCCACCGCGTACCATCCCCAGTCTGACGGATAAACTGAGTGTGTTAACCAAATTTTGGAACATTATTTGCATTGTTACACGGCGGCCACACAAAATACCTGGGAAGATGACCTCCCTTTCATTCAATTTTCCTATAATAATGGAACTCACGCTTCTATGGGGTTTTCTCCAAATGTGGTGATGTTGGGTTACAATCCCTCTTTTTTGATCAGTCCCTGTCTGCATCCTGAGGTTCCTTCTTCCGCATATCATGTTGAGCACATTCAGTCTGACCAGTCCTTTGTGCAGGAGCACCTCACAAAGACTATTGATGATTATAAGCGGTTTGCGGATTGTAAACGGCTCCCTGGACACAATATTGCGGTGAGCTCACATTTATGTTAGATACTCTCCATCTGAGGATGCAGGTACCTTCCTGGAAGTTTGCAAGCAAGCGTTCGGGTCCACATCTGTGCTAGAAGACTTGGGGATTGGTGGTTTCTGGTTAAAACTGCCAGCCCATTGGAAAAAGCAGCCCATCTTCCACGTGTCTCAGTTGTCCCCATTCAAGGGGATCATTACTGCAAACCTGAACCAATTGTGATAGAGGATGCAGAGAAAGCCGAGGTGGAAAACATCTTGGCGTCCCACAATTCCTGGCAGGTTTTAAAGTATCTCATAGTGTGGAAGGAGCATCCGGACTATGAGAACAGTTGAGTCAAGTCTCACAATTGTGCCAAGCATGGAAATGGTCGAGGCATTCCATGAGTCCATCCCAATGCTCCCCATCCCCCCCCCCAAAAAAAAAAGTTGCAACTGTAATGGCGATCAAATTGCCCAAGGCTCACAAAAATGTGGCCCTAGTGCAGTTTCCTGGTGGTGGTGCCCTTCCAGCTTGGAAAGAAAAGGGTAATGTAAGTCCAGGGAACATCCCTTGTGCGTGGATCGGGCAATCTTCCCATTCCTGAATAAAGGGGTCTGAAGAGGGCAGCTGTACTCGTCGTTACCCAGGGTGACCTCGCCCACATGGTAGATGAGCGCTGGGTAACAGCCTTCCCTCTTCAGATTCCTCCCCCTGTACTCTCGCTTACCTCAGCCAAAATTGTCTATCAGATTAAGGAAATCTGTGCCAATATTACCAAATCAAAATTCAAAGATTCTGAAACTGATTGATTTAAGCCTGCCAATTGGGAAATGCATAATCAAAAAGGGACAGATTTTGAATTATCAGCCAGAATTGCAGATAGTCTTGACCCATTCACCCATACTATCGCCAACACTAATACCCCTTGGAATCATCGTATATGATCCCTGATATGCAGATAGTATCCGTGGAAATCATTGTTGACTGTTCAAAACCCTTATCCAGAAAAACAGGAGTTGTGGCTGACAAAACTCATTGACCAAATGAACATCCCAGCAACTGGGCACAGGTGGGTTAGGCATCCCAAACCCGTTTTCAACCAATTGGGACTGCCCCTACGTGGGATGGTCTTGGGGAATTCCTTTGGCTTGTTGGGCAAGACGCTGTTGTGCTAACCAATGGAAATGTATTTAAGCTTTTGTTTAGGCGTTTGAGGTCAAACTGACAGTGACTAGGCCTGCCAAAGAATCTTTAATGTAAGTTCTTTGAGATTATCTGCCCCATTTTCCCAAAACATCCGCCAGGTTAGATGAGTTTGAGGGACTCAATCCCTGCTTGGACTCCTCACATTTGAACACTATTTAATCAGTGGCTTTACACTGAGAAAATTGTTGGTCAATTTTATTTCTTTATATTCCCAATATAAAATCTTTCCCCAACTTTAGTTTTATGCTGAAAAACAAAACGCCTCTTCCACCAGCATTCCAACACCCCTTAGGGATTATAGTCATCTTCATCTGGTACTTCGCTAGATGTCTATACGTGATTATGGCTCATATGCAATTTTTGGCGGAACTCCTTCCCAGTTCCATAACCGTCATACTAGCAGCAGTTTTTTTGGCATTCTGATTTGCCATTTTTGCTTTGGCACTTAAGCTGGCAGGCTGGTCTAAATTTAACTTGCTGTTTGCCTGACAGATAGAGCAATTTCTATAAAGTCAAAGAGTATATATGGTGTTATAGATTTGGG